>SJYA01002058.1:442016-563431 GCA_006410615.1 Neotragus moschatus
TTGACTCATTGGAAAAGACTCTGATGCTGGGAGGGATTGGGGGCAGGAGGAGAAGGGGACGACAGAGGATGAGATGGCTGGATGGCATCACCGACTCGATGGACGTGAGTCTGAGTGAACTCTGGGAGTTGGTGATGGACAGGGAGGCCTGGCATGCTGCGATTCATGGGGTTGCAGAGTCGGACATGACTGAGCAACTGAACTGAACTGAACTGAACTGAAGAGGTTAATTTTTTTTTTTTGGAAGGAATGAGTGAATGGAGTTGCTGTTAGAAAAGTCTTTTTTTAGGAGTGCAGGTCGAATTGGAATCAAGAGTTTTATTTTTGGACAGGTCGATTTTTGGTACCTTCAAGTGGAAGTCTTGCATTAGCAGTTATACACATATACTACAAGTCTGCATTGCCACTGGAGATAAGTGTTCGGCAATGTTCAGTTTGTAAATGATTTCTAAACTCACTGTAGGGTTCACTTAGAGAATCACTTAGACAAAGGGGAAGCCCACTAACTGAGCTCTGGTACACTCCAACGTTTAGAAGCCCCAGATCTAGCAACGGAATTTGAGCAGAGTAAACAAAGAGGTGGGGGAGAGAGAGAGCAGCGTCCTAGGAATCAAGTGCAGAGAATGATTCAGGAAGGACAGAAAAGTCACTTATGTCAAATGTTGCTAATTTTTACCTAGCTTAAAACTGAGAATCAGCCACTGGATTTAGTAATAAACACAGCTTTGACTTCCAACTCTTTGTTTCCCTCTCATTCCTACCCACTGCCTTACTCTCACAGTGTTATAAATATCAGGTATGTTACCTTCTAACTCAAATTTCATATATCCTGAAGGGTTGTTAATGGTTCCTGAAACCATGGGATTTAGGGAAACTTCCTGTAAGTTTGAGTTACATGCTTTTCAAAACCAATGATATAAAATCCACATAGCATCTCTGAAATAAATGCTAATCATATTCAGTTATACTTATACAGTAATAGTACTATTTGAGAAGTTTGAGAGGCTCTTTACTTACGTTACCTGTTCCAAACAAAACTCTCTAACGTAGCAAAATGGCCAGCTTTGACGCTTACACCATCAGACCAGATACCTGCTAATGCCTCCTTGTTGGAATAAAACAGAAACCCAGTCTTCCGTCCTGTTTATTCCTTGATGATTTTAACATCTGCCTCCCTGATGCTCTCTTCAGCCCTCCTCCTGATATAATTCTTGGTGATGTCAATATTCGTGTCAGTCCCTTGATCTTGATTGCTAATTTCATGGGTTTCTTCCATCTGCATTTTCTAGTGGTTTCCGGTTTGTACCAATTGTATGGTGAAGTTTGGGCTAGAAAGATTTGTAATTTGTTGGCATTAGAAATCATTTAGTTTACTTTACTTTACTTTGAAAAATGCCAGCTCTCTTCCTTTGTATTTCTTTGCTCCCAGTACTGTGTGGCCCTCTGTCTCTGATTCTGAGTTTTGATTTAACATTGTCACAGGAGTGTTGGGAAGGGAGTAGTGGCAGATGAGGGGTGCAGAGGAGGNTGTTGGCATTAGAAATCATTTAGTTTACTTTACTTTACTTTGAAAAATGCCAGCTCTCTTCCTTTGTATTTCTTTGCTCCCAGTACTGTGTGGCCCTCTGTCTCTGATTCTGAGTTTTGATTTAACATTGTCACAGGAGTGTTGGGAAGGGAGTAGTGGCAGATGAGGGGTGCAGAGGAGGAAGGAACGTGTCTCTCTTGCTTGCAGATGTAGAAAGTATCCCAGTTAGAGTTTGCAGCAGTTGCCTGTGTCAAACTCTTAATAGACTGTTTGATTTTAATATTTCAGAGCATCTCTTTAACTATTTCCTATCCCTCTTCAAAAGACATGATCTCATTTGATCTGAAGAGGTAGTTCTGAACAGGATGGAGGATCAGAGAAAAAATGTGACTTGCTTCAGGTCACACATCTAATAAGTCAGAACCAAAACAGACAACAGATCTTCTGACTCTAAATGTGTNTTTTTATACTCAACAGAGCATAGCAACATATTAGCCATATCATTTATTATGTTTTTCCTTACTTAAAAAAAAAATATATATATATATGTAGTTTTCTCCACTCATTGCTTCTTCTTATCTAATGATGTTGTAATCTTGTCACCTCTAAACACTAAACACATGTAGTTGTTTGTTTTCTTTTTTTTACTCCAAGTCAAGCAAGTTGTCTAGAAAAGTGAAATGCAGACCCAGGTGGTTTTTCTTTCCTTAAATATCAACTTTTTTAAAGTCCCAACATTTTCTAGAAACATTGCAAGGTCAGTGTATATAGCCAAAGAGCCTCTTGTTAACTTGACAGGTTAAATACCTGGGTTACAGCCGTTTAAACCTTGCATCGTTTCCATTACATTTGCCTTGAGGGTCAGCCCTGGGCGTATTTACAAAAATTTTCTTTCCCTGAAAATCTGTAGAACCATATATTCCTCCATGAGGGGTGGAAATCTCAACGGATTTGCAAAATTGGGTTTCAGATGGGAAAAAGTTGAATTATATTAGGAAATATTTGTAAAATAAATTTGATTTGGAGGGATGAGCTACCTTTGATAATGGTGTTATTTAATTTGTTGTTTTCCCTTTTCCTGTGTATTATAGCACTCTTAAAAATTTAAAGAGCTATCTTGAGAAATGATTATAGTAAATAGCTTTCTTAGTAAGATGAGGATGAGCCTTACTTCCTTTCTTACAAGCAAATCATGTCGCCTCAGCTTACTTTGTTCTTTTTGATAGGTCTCAGATATATAATGGTTTAAGCAATTAGATTTTTTTCTTTTGCCTTTTCTTTGCTTTTGGTTTTGGAAGCAGGAGTAGTGAGNATTTAAAGAGCTATCTTGAGAAATGATTATAGTAAATAGCTTTCTTAGTAAGATGAGGATGAGCCTTACTTCCTTTCTTACAAGCAAATCATGTCGCCTCAGCTTACTTTGTTCTTTTTGATAGGTCTCAGATATATAATGGTTTAAGCAATTAGATTTTTTTCTTTTGCCTTTTCTTTGCTTTTGGTTTTGGAAGCAGGAGTAGTGAGAGATAGATAAAAGGAGTGGGAGAGAGGAGAACGAATATGAAAATATCAGGTAGGTTTGACTACATGTAGCCAGAAAAATAATGAGCTGTTTAGGATGTATAGAATTGATTATTGCATATAATAGTAAAATAGAAAGGAAAAACAGTTACAGGATTCGTTAATGTAGCTGCTTGTCACAACATCAAGAATGCAAATTCTTCCCTCTTTCCATTTTTTCCTTCTTTAGCACAACAGCTTTGTCCTCAGGCTGCCTGCTTTCTTGGCCACCAATTATCTGTAGCAATTCTCAGTATCTTATACCCACAACAACATCCAGAAACAGAATAAAGAACTGCTCCTTCCCTTGTCTTTCTTCCTATTAGGGGGAGAAAAATAAAAACTCACAGAATCCCCTCAGCTGACCTCTCTTTGCATCTTATTGGCCAGATGGTATCACATGTTCAGACCCAACCAGTCTCTGGCAATAAGAATGGAACAATCAATGTTTGTTTAGACAAGAACTCAGCAAACAATAGTCCAAAGGTTAGCCCACCATCTGTTTTTGTATGCTCTGTGAACTAAGAATATTTAGAAATTTTAAAATGGTTGAAAAAATATTAGGGATATTTGAGACATTTGAATGTGTTAGTTTAACTGGAAGATAGCCATGCACATTCATTGACTTTTTGACCAGAGCTATTTTCAAGCTTCAGTGGCAGAGCAGAGTGGTGGCAACTAGAGACCATATGGTTTGAAAACCTAAACTATTTACTATCTGGCCCTTCACAGAAAAAGTTTGCTTAGTCCTAACTTAAGCCAGATTCTATTAATACATTAAGACTGATAACCTTCTCTCGAAGAAGATAATATAATTCTGTGGGTTTTTTTTTTTTTTTAAGAAGAGACTGAATCTTTCTGAACAAAATTTTCTAAGGAAAAAGTATGGAAATAGGGTATTGGGTATACAACAAATTCAGAGAAGAAGAAAGAGAAATTGAAGTTCAAGCATATTTCAAGTGAGTAACTCACCTTTAGTTTCATAAAGCAGTTGATTCTGAAAATGTTACCAGCAAGAATGATTGGTAAGACAGACCTGAGTCTTTTTCCTTACTAAGACCCTACAGAAGTCCAGGAGAGTCTGAATGGAATGGTGATGATTAAGCCATAATTTATTGAGAATTAGAAGTTTAATTTTTAGGAGGATTTTTCAATATGGGAACTTGATGAGGATCAAGTAAGAACCATGATACAAAGATCCAGGATTGGGGAAAACATCAACGTGAGCAAAAGATCCAAAGAATCTTAGAGCACAGTTAATGCTGTCTATGAAAGAGTTGAAGCCTCTTTAGGCAAGTTTCGCTAAGCACCATGAAACTGTTTGCTTTAGCAGGAGAATTTCAGAAGAGGATAGAGTTGCTAATAGAAGCCATGGAAGAGCTAAGTCAAGTTGATGTTGATGGTAAG
The DNA here is from genome assembly GCA_006410615.1 of Neotragus moschatus. NCBI lineage: Eukaryota > Metazoa > Chordata > Mammalia > Artiodactyla > Bovidae > Neotragus > Neotragus moschatus. The sequence continues at coordinate 446,509 of SJYA01002058.1, forward strand.
GTATGGTCTGAAGGTCTCAGTGTCCATTCTGAATATGGGGGTTAATGGTCTGGCTTCTCAATGTTTACAGAGGGCCATTGCATGTATGTATGACAGTGAATGTGTGGTCTACTGAGATATGAGGACTGATTGCAGTTAACTAAATGTATCTTTCTCTCACCTTGCTTGAATACTAGTTCCAATGTCTAGACAGCAGTCTATGCTGACTTAGCAATGATACTGTGCTAAATAAAGCATCCCCATTAGCTACTCTCCCTCCTGAGTCCCCTCTGTGTGTCTCAGTGCACTGAAGCATGGGTTAGGGAAAGAAAAAAGGTCTCTTGACAAAGTCAGGATATCCTCTGGGACAAGCTAAGAGTATTATAGTTTAATTCAAAACCCACACAGATCCATTTATAATAAATGCTGTGAGATGACATCGTAATGGATAGTGTGCACCTTTAAATTAATTTCCTTTTGATGTGATAAAAACATCTTCTGAAAGAGATGTTGAAACCTGGCTTTTGATGTAAAGTAACATAATTTAGATTTTAAAATAGAAACCTTTTGTTGATAGCAGTTTATTCAATTCTGGGTGTGTACCAAACTTTATTTGCTACAGGTTATAAATTAGCTTTGAACCAGCTATAATTCATAAATCATTACCTATGACTGATTTACAGGCAATCTCATTAATTTCAATAGCAAAAAGACCTTGAAGTAAGCAAGAAGTAGAAAATAAAACAACCCAGAGACTGAAAAAAGGGAGACAAATATATTCTACAATCAAGAGGAATGCATCATATTTGGATATGTTTTATTGATAGTGGGTTTCTGGTCATTCCAGTTCATCCTTACCACAACTTTGAATAATAGGTATTAGTGTTATTCCTATCTTATCTAAGAGGAGGAAGCTTGCATCACTTTATTTTAATATGTATTAAATATTTATTCAGCATTCTATATTACTTATTATGAGTCAATAACTTTGTATATATTATATGACAGTACTAACAAGAGCCTACCGATTAAGTAGCTCTGCGACTTTTACAGATGGGGAGAGTAAATTATAGACAGATGGAGTAACTTTCCCATTAATAGAGTTGTGAGTGTTCAAGCAGGCATATGAATTCAGGAATTCATCACAAGCCTCTTCTCTTGCCCATTGGACATGGTTGTCTTTATCATGTCATATTTTAAAGGGATGTTGCTGCTGCTGCTAAGTCGCTTCAGTCGTGTCCAACTCTGTGCGACAGCATAGACTGCAGCCCACCAGGCTCCTCCATCCCTGGAGTTCTCCAGGCATGAATGCTGGAGTGGGTTGCCGTTTCCTTCTCCAGTGCATGAAAGTAAAAAGTGAAAGTGAAGTCACTCAGTAGCAAATGGCAGAGTAAGGACTTTCCTTTTTCACTTTGTGCTATTTCCAGTCCACCAGTTACTTTGACCTCTAGTGCCAGAGACCCTAGGACTCTAGGGAGAGTCATGGGCTGGGAGGTGGGAGGAGGGATAGAAAAGTAGAGCCCTAGGACCCCCATCCTAAAAGCATCAATCAGTTAATATATTAGAGTTTAGGTGATATTATTTTTCATTTCCCATCCTTCCTTCCTTCCCTTTCTCCCTCTCTTTCTTTCTTTCAAATTCCCAGTTACTTTCAGAAGTGTGTTTTGGGAAGAAGGGAATGTATGAATGAAAAACTGAATCACAGAAATGAAAACTTTTCCATGGTTATGATTATTGGCAACTTAAATAGCATCCTATTTAAAATGGAAATCTACAAGAGTTTTCAAGGTCGTGTTTCCATTTATAATGAAAGATACCTCCTGATCTAACTCAGAGTGAGAAGCCTGCCAACCACACTGTTGTGATATGAGTAAACTCAGTGAGTTCTGGGACGTAGGGTCTGTCTAGTTGCCTGGAGTCTAACCCTGGGATGATGAGGGCAGAGGGTTAGTGGCTTGAGAGTAAACAGCACTGTAAGAACTGATAAAGGAAGTGGTTGGGCTACCTACTTCAGAATGGTTGGTTTAAATATGGCAGGCGTGCCTGTAGGCCTGTCTTTTACTATCTGTAGAATCTGGCTAGCCTTTGGATGGGCAGAGCCCTTGTGGCTCAGATGGTAAAGAATCTGCCTGCAATTCAGGAGAACTTGGTTCGATCCTTAGGCCCCCCTGGAGAAGGGAATGGCTACCCACTCTAGTATTCTTGCCTGGAGAATTCCACAAAGAGAGGAACCTTGTGGGCCACAGTCCATGGGTCGCAAAGACTTGGAGACAATTGAGCAACTAACACTTTTTATTGGTTGGGCTGACTCTCCAGGATCAGCAAGGCCTTGATACCAAAACATCAGAAAATTTGCATATACAAAGTGTTGGAATTAGATAGTAAATGTTTCGCACTCTTTCAACAGTCATTTTATTTAGTCTCTACAGCACACTAGGTTCTCTGTTGTCCAGAGGCTGAGAAGAGACATGGCCACTGTCCCTAGAGAGCTCACAGGCTAGTGCAGGAAACAGAACCAGGGACAAACGATCACAGTACTAGATGGTGTGAGAAGTCAGCTTAAAGCTGCGAGAACCTGGAGGGAAGAAGCAAGTCCTGAAAGAAAGAGTAACAGCTCACAACCTACTGCTCAAGTTTCTTTGCTGCCACAGGGAAGGAGACCTAAACGAGCTGCTAAAGCCAGAAAGCATCTGTGACTTTAAACCTCACGTTCATAAGACTCGGGTCCCTTTCTACAGTCTGTGAATCTGGGTGTGTGTTTAAGAGTTGGTCATGACAGATGTCTTTACTGAGTGAAGCATCTCCTAATTTTGGAACAGAGTCCTGTCTCTGTCTTGTGTACTCTAAGAAAACGCATTTGTTTACAAATGCTAATTTACACTGAAACTCTTACTACTGGTTGAAGGGTTATGTCCTAAGGAGGATACAGCCAATCTCTCAAAACTTTGGATGGTATGCATAGAAATGGCCAAGAAATTCCAAGTATCTCTGGCATTGACTTCTCTCCAAGGTTCATTTAGAGTAAGTGGAAGATTTTACTAATCCTTCTCCTTGATGCGGGTTTCTTCTAAAGCTTTCCTGTCTCCCTATCTTAATGTAGCAGTAGCATTCTTGAGAGCAAAGCTGATGACAGCATTTCTTTGTATAAACAGAATATTTAATAGTCACTTGCAGGATAATGGGAATGCTTACATTGAGTTTTGATCCGATCTCATCCCAGCTTCTTTCCCATTCTCTTTCTTGGACCTTCCAGTCTCCTGCCATAGGGGAGTTTATGTTTGCTTGGTTGTACTAGTACTTTCTTAGTTCCTTGTCTTGGTTCAGGCTGGTCCCTCTGCTCTTCTTTCTTTTCTTTATCAGTTTCTACAAACTCTAGATCGGATGACTCTCCTCTTTCAAAATCCCCTGACTTATTGTACCATCACAGATTTAGTTGCTCTGACTTTAGTGCCCATGTGCCAATGTGGCTTGGTCTCATAGCAATGAACATATATTATTGTGTTTCATCTCTTTGCCTATCTGTCTTACCTTCTGAATTATAATTCCCTCAAGGGTGAGGGTTATATTCTTCACTTTTGTATGCTCAGCACTTAGCAAAATGTCTAACTAAGATAAATAACAAAACTGTTGTAGTAATAATAGTAACGTGTATTGAGTTCCTTCAGTATGTAAGGCATTATTCTAAGTTCTTTATGATATTAATTTTTTTCTGACAATAACACAAGGGTTATATAATAATATCATCCCCATTGTGCAAATGAGATTGAGCTGTGGAGAGGATAAGTCACCTGCCCAAGGGGACACATAGTAAATCCTAAATTACTGTCTTAGTGCCTTTTTGAATTGGTTATGATAAGTCTCCACACTTTTTTTTTCTTTCCAAGAGATTCTTAGAAGAGGCACTGTTTATTGAGGAATTTGGGAGAAGTCATCATACAGGTGCCCAATTCATGATAAGCCAGTTGAATGGGGTGTATATTGGGTAACACAAGCTTGGAATTCCTCTTTGTGCTGTAAGAAATGCAGAAAGTAAGTTGTTTTATTTCCCTTCCCAGAAATCAATAAGAGTCAGGGTGTAATACATATACAATCCTGTTATATTTAATACTGTGATTTTTTTCTGTACATAAACATTATGTTTCATGAGATGTGATTTAATTGGTATTATGTCTACCTATAGGTAGCAGTTGGCTTTGTTGTTGTGAGTTTTATATATGAAAATCTCTAGAAATTTACACATATTTGTGCATGTCATTATTTCAGTGTATTTTCACAGGTACCATATGTTAAGTTGCCAGTGTTTACAGCTGAGGTGACCCCCAAAGGAAAGGTATTTTAACACAAATAATTGTGAAAAATAGTTTGCTTTTGCCATCATTCTTGCAGAAACTTTTTTCATGGAATGTTTGAAATCATATTCTCCTGGACCAGTGAGATGAATATCTGAACCCTGATTCTCTACTTGATAACCACATGACTAAATGCACATTACTTCCCCTACAATTAAATGTCTTCTTCTTGAAAATGGAGGCTGTAACAATTCCTTCCTCAGAGAAGTGCAGTAAGGAAAAGAAAGGATCAGGACATGAAGCCTGTGCAGTTACAAAGGGCCCATGCTTGACTTAATGTTCTATTATAACTGATTTGAAATTCTTAATAAAATTAAGACTTCTTTTGGATGTGGACCACTTTTAAAGTCTATTGTGTTCTGTTTTGTGTTTTGGTATTTTGGCCAAGAGGCATGTAGGATCTTAGCTTCCCAACCACGGACTGAAGCCACACCCCCTGTATCGGAAGGCAAAGTCTTAACCACTGGACTCTCAGGGAAACCCTTGAAATTCTTAGTAATTTTTGACAAGACATCCCGTGTTTGCATTTTGCCTTGAGCTCTGCAAGTTATGTGGCCATTTTTGGATTGTTTGTGAAGTCTATAGCCTACGGCACATAGACTACTCCTTGATAAAATGTCAGCTATTAATAATTTTGCAAGGGAGTTTTTAGTTTATTGGTATAGTCCTCCAGTTTTATTTTCTGAACTTTTCCAATCTGATCTGGACATTGAACCTAATGATGGGGTACATTTCATGTGTCCTCATGCATTCAGGTCACCCTTGGTTGATAAACACCACAGTCAAACCCTCTACCCCATTCTTCCATTTCTCTGTGGTTGCACAAATGATGGAATATGGGCTGTGGCTGGCTGATAACTCAAAGTATGGAAACACTTCTTAATTAATATGAGCCCCGTTGCTCAATACACGGCATTAGATTTATTGTTGTCTTAGTTTGAGAAAAGAAGGCCTGAGCTGATGCACTGTCTCACTGACAATGACTCGAGAAAGACATTTGGAGGAGATCTAATACTCTTTTTTGCTCTTATTGCATTGCAGATTATTTGAACTCCAGAAGGACCAACACCAGATAAATTATGAATGTTGAACAAGATGACCTTACATCCACAGCAGATAATGATAGGTCCTAGGTTTAACAGGGCCTTATTTGACCCCCTGCTTGTGGTGCTGCTGGCTCTTCAACTTCTTGTGGTGGCTGGTCTGGTGCGGGCTCAAACCTGCCCTTCCGTCTGCTCCTGCAGCAACCAGTTCAGCAAGGTGATTTGCGTTCGGAAAAACCTACGTGATGTTCCAGATGGCATCTCCACCAACACCCGGCTGCTGAACCTCCATGAGAACCAAATCCAGATCATCAAAGTGAACAGCTTCAAACACCTGAGGCACCTGGAAATCCTACAGTTGAGTAGGAATCATATCAGAACAATTGAAATCGGGGCCTTCAACGGTCTGGCAAACCTCAACACGCTGGAACTCTTCGACAATCGTCTTACGACCATCCCAAATGGAGCTTTTGTATATTTGTCTAAACTGAAGGAGCTCTGGTTGCGAAACAACCCCATCGAAAGCATCCCTTCTTATGCTTTTAACAGAATCCCTTCTTTGCGCCGGCTAGACTTAGGGGAATTGAAAAGGCTTTCATACATCTCAGAAGGTGCCTTTGAGGGTCTGTCTAACTTGAGGTATTTGAACCTTGCCATGTGCAACCTCCGAGAAATCCCTAACCTCACGCCGCTCATAAAACTAGATGAGCTGGATCTTTCTGGGAATCATCTGTCTGCCATCAGGCCTGGCTCTTTCCAGGGGTTGATGCACCTTCAGAAACTGTGGATGATCCAGTCCCAGATTCAAGTGATTGAACGGAATGCCTTTGACAACCTTCAGTCACTGGTGGAGATCAACCTGGCACACAACAATCTGACATTGCTGCCTCATGACCTCTTCACACCCTTGCATCATCTAGAGCGGATACACTTACATCACAACCCCTGGAACTGTAACTGTGACATCCTGTGGCTCAGCTGGTGGATAAAAGACATGGCCCCCTCCAATACAGCTTGCTGTGCCCGGTGTAACACCCCTCCCAACCTGAAAGGGAGGTACATTGGGGAGCTGGACCAGAATTATTTCACATGCTATGCTCCTGTCATTGTGGAGCCCCCAGCAGACCTCAATGTCACTGAAGGCATGGCAGCTGAGCTGAAATGTCGGGCCTCCACGTCCCTAACCTCCGTGTCTTGGATTACTCCAAACGGAACAGTCATGACACATGGGGCTTATAAAGTGCGGATAGCCGTGCTCAGCGATGGCACGTTAAACTTCACGAATGTAACCGTGCAAGATACAGGCATGTACACATGCATGGTGAGTAATTCTGTGGGAAATACCACCGCTTCCGCCACCCTGAATGTTACTGCAGCAACCACAACTCCCTTCTCTTACTTTTCAACTGTCACGGTAGAGACTATGGAACCTTCTCAGGATGAGGCACGGACCACAGATAACAATGTGGGTCCCACTCCGGTGATCGACTGGGAGACCACTAACGTGACCACCTCCCTCACGCCACAGAGCACAAGGTCAACAGAAAAGACATTCACCATCCCCGTGACTGATATAAACAGTGGGATCCCAGGAATTGATGAGGTCATGAAGACTACCAAAATCATCATTGGCTGTTTCGTGGCCATCACACTCATGGCTGCTGTGATGCTGGTCATTTTCTACAAGATGAGGAAGCAGCATCATCGGCAAAACCATCATGCCCCGACGAGGACTGTTGAAATTATTAATGTGGATGATGAGATTACAGGAGACACGCCCATGGAAAGCCACCTGCCCATGCCTGCCATTGAGCATGAGCACCTCAATCACTATAACTCTTACAAATCTCCTTTCAACCACACAACAACAGTTAACACAATAAATTCAATACACAGTTCAGTGCATGAACCGTTATTGATCCGGATGAACTCTAAAGACAATGTCCAAGAGACTCAAATCTAAAACACTGACAGTTACGGAAAACAAACAATCAAAAAAAAAAAAAAAAAAAGACAGTTTCTTAAAAATGACACAAATGACTGGGCTAAATCTACTGTTTCAAAAAAGTGTCTTTACAAAAAAAAAACAAAAAAGAAAAGATTTATTTATTAAAAATTCTATTGTGATCTAAAGCAGACAAAATTATGTGTATTCCTCAGAACCTGTTTTTGCTGCACTTATTACTATTTCCCACATCTCGCCCCTGCCTTCCCTATCGCCATATTTTTCACAGGAGATCTCAATTCCCTAAAGAACCGGTCTAGGAAATTTTGTAAGAATTCTGTTATACTTTGAGATTTTTATGGTGAATTCTAGTGGTGAGATCCAGTCTATTTTGTCTTTCTTTTTTTTCTCTTCTCTTTCTCCCTTTCTTTTATTCCCTCCCCCCTCATGCCCTGATGAAGTAGTCCAATGGGGAATGCAATATTAGAAATAGATTTTTAAGAGAGAACAAGGAAACAATGCAAGATCTTATATTTTTCATGTAATGATCTGTTCTGTATTTATGAGGAGGACCATTCAATGGGAAAGAAAAAAAAAAAAGGAAGCAAGCAACAGATTAATTTACATATGAGCATCTATAAAACCCTTGATCTTTTAAACAAAGCTAGAATCTGATTTGTAGTTCAAAAACTAAAAATAAGATTATAAATAAAATATTGTTGGTTTTTCTGTACCTGGATACAACTCATTTGTAGTTTGGCTCAAATGTGAGAAACGTGAAGGTAACTAGACTTCCTGCTTTCTGAGAAAGGTAATATTACAGTAATCTTCAGTCCCAGCACCAGTGTCTACAGGGTCCTTTTTCATTAGATGATGTGAGTTTCTGACCTATATTTAAGGATGCTGTGGTCTTCTTTACTTTTCATTAGTGTCGCCCTTTGTAGAATGCTCAAATTTTTAGATTTCTGTGAAGTAAATTCAATTCCACTTGAAAGAAAGTTTCAGTATAATTTATTCCTGGCTCCTAAATAAAATTCTGCTGTCTAGATGAAGTACAATCACAGAATACTAAATTATCCCAGTTGAAAAATCATTGTTGGTGCTGAGTGTCAACAAACTCAGCTCGATTCAACACTAACTGTTAAAGACCTACTATGTGTTAAACACTGATATTAGTGCTGTGGACACATTATTAGTGAGACCTGGTTTCTGCACTTGAATCACTCATGACCTATATGTAATATCATTAAAGAAACATCAGTTGCCTACCAGGGGCCAGCTCTAATTTTCCTGTTAAGTGGCAGGATCCTCGAGTTTTGTAATAATCAGGTTACCGTTATGACCAAAACCTCCTCATGATTTTTTTTCCATTCTTCTGGAAGAGCTGATTCTGTTCTTTCAAATGCAGATTGTAGAGTGGTAAAAGAGTGCAAGTATGGATTTGACTTGCTACGGCCAATGGATGTTTACCAAGAGATAGCAATGCAAACACAGTAGTAATTCACTAAAGGTACTTCAAGGAACTGGAGATATTTTTGGTATCAGAATATCCACTAGCTTGCAAGTTAAAAAGGAACTTTCTAGTTGCCGGTACATCAGCACTCTCCTGATATTTTAATACAGTATATGTCTGATTTTGTCTTTATTTACGTGAAGCATAGTGAAAACAGTAGTGTAACAGTGTGTTAATCGCTCAGTCGTGTCAGACTCTTTGCAACCCCATGGACTGCAGCCTGCTAGGCTCCTCTGTCCATGGAATTCTCCAGACAAGAATATTGGAGTGGATAGCCATGCCCTTCTCCAGGGGATATTCCCAAATATACACCTCCTATTACTGGCCCTTAAAATCTGCCATATCATTGGTGAGATGTGTTAAACTAGAGAAAGCTAGAGATAAGCTGGAGAAAACTTTAGCTCCTAATGAATGAGCAGCTTAGATAATCGCACATAACTGTACAGGCTGGACATCACACCAGGGTTTTGTGATCTCCAGGTGGGAAAAATCAATTGTTACTAGCAAAATAGGTCAGAGAACTGGGAGGAAGAGATAGCAAATGAATGAGACCACACAAGGATCTCACCTCTATTTTTTGAGCACCAGTTCTTTAGTGGCTTTTTCTCCCTCATATCCTACCTTTCTTTGTTAGGAATACAATTCATATTAGCTTTTACTGTGGAGAAGACTCAAGGGAAAACACATGTTGGCTGCCATTTGTCAAGTGATTCAGTATTGAATGTACTTCATATTTCTAAGCTGCAGAGCAGCTTAGAAACTAAACAACTCACCAAGGAATATCAAGTGCTAATACAAAGAAGACTGGTATAAACCCAGAAGGAAAAGAATCTTGCCTTCTCTACTTGGTTTCTGATGTCTGAGCTCTGTCTTTGCTAATTATAAAGTTTCTTTCATTTTAGCTATTAATTCTTAAGAAGTTAGTTCCAGCATACAATTCCTCTTGAGTAAACTCTGGGTGTTGGGGATAGACAGAGAGGCCTGGTGTGCTGCAGTACATGGGGTCACAAAGAGTTGGACACGATTGAGCGACTCAGCTGAACTGAACTGTGAGGGGTGGCTGAGTAGTTAGATAAATTCTACTAGAATAAAAGGTGAATTTGCACTAAAAATTTAAGTAAGAAAGTCAGGAATATAATTCAGTGCTATAAGAGATTATAGTTGCCCTAATGTATAGGTATCAGAATTTAAAAAAAAAATCTGCATATATTGATGAAAGATTTGTTAAACCACATTTGACTTTTCCAGTCAATTTAGAAATACTTTTGACAAAAGTTCCTCACTGCAGGTTTTAGGGATGAAGGGCATAGTGCTATAAAAGTATTATTTAAAGGACACTAAAATGAATTCTATGATCTTATGAGTTTATGATTAGCAGTATCTGTCTTTGCTCTGCATCAAGTACTAGTGTGGGGAGCTTCAATAAGATAGCTGTACTAACCAGATTTCATCACTCAAAACGGACTTCCTTGGTTCAGCAGAAAGTCCATTTCACTGTTTAAATATCTGGCCTATCCTTGTAGCAAAACACACTGTTTATGTCTGTTACTGTTTTTATTCTATCCAAAGGTAACCATGCGGCAGTATGCTTACATATCCATGTGCATCAAAAATATGTCATTCACAATTAACCAAGTTAAAGTAATGTAATGATAATTTTAGTATGTGTATTTATTTTTCCTACTAAATATATGCAGTTGACGTTGGGAAAATATCAAAGAATGCTTTAGAAGAAATGTTCTCTAATATTTTTTTTTTTTTCTATTCTGGACTCTTGCTCTTTTTTAACTGGCTATCATCTCAAACTCCTAAATTCTTTTGCATGTGTCCAAACACATGTATGGTGGCAAAATATGAGGAAAATTTGGTATGATTCACATATATAAGGCCCGATATAGCTTTAATCATTTTTCCTCATATTCTGAACATTCTGAAATCAAATGCCACCTTTTCCAAAGATTAAAGTAGGTAATAAGAATTTTGGACCATTGGTTAATGACTGGAACATTGATCAATTCTTTTTTTGAGGAATTGTTTAATTGCTATAATTGCTTTTAGGCTTTATAATCAAAGAATCAAAAATCAGGACATTATTTGAGACCTGCATACTCTTAAATTCTGAATTTAGATCTGTTGATAAATAACTTGACAATGGAAGGATTATTTGCATGGGAGAAAGAAAATGAAAACATTTATAGAAAAAGATATACTGAAACATGAGGAAAGCATTAGATGGATGGCACCAAGCTACCCAACATTTCCAAAGTAAATATTTATAAAGGTGGAAAAAAAATTAATCATTTTATCCTCTTTGCATAATCTTCAAAATACTTAGACAAGTCAAAGAGTCAGACGAGTGCTTATGGACAGTATGGTGCTTTGAAACAATGTAATTTTTAAATAATGTTTTAAATTGTTTATTTGGTGCTTCAGCTTACTGGGATTAATAAGGATATTGAAGACAATTTTTTTTATTTTTTAATATAAATTTATTTATTTTAATTAGAGGTTACTTTACAATATTGTATTGGTTTTGCCATACATCAACATGAATCCACCATGGGTATACACGTGTTCCCCATCTTGAACTCCCCCTTCTCCTTCCCTCCCCATACCAAATTGCATCACTAAATACCACAGGTATAACACATGAATGCTTGAGTGAGGAGTCATAGACTTTTTGGAAGCCAGGTGTCTGTTTTACATAAAATATATTTTCACAGAGTCAAATCTGTTTTTTAAAAAATCTCTCCCCAAAAGTATATACACATTCTTATATCTGATTAGAATATGATTTCTGTACAAAAGCAACCAGATAAAAATAAGTCAAGCTGTTGCCTTAAAACATCAAATTACCTTATGTTTTTTTCTCTTCTGCCATAAGAAGAAGTATGAATTCCTGCACACTCTGTATTAGATAGAAACCAGCTGTGATGCAGTTATCTTTCCAGGATATAAAAGAAGATACATCTGGTTGTAGGAGAGAAAAAAGAAATCTAGAATTACTGATAGTACACTGTCAATTAAGATCCAAATGTAGAAGCTCAAAGAAGCATTCTTAAAACACATTTAAAAACCAGTTCCCATCATTTTGTGTCTTTAAGTGCTGCTAACCAAACTTTTGAGATTTCAACCTTTCTTAAATTATTTGAGAAATTATACNAAAAGAAATCTAGAATTACTGATAGTACACTGTCAATTAAGATCCAAATGTAGAAGCTCAAAGAAGCATTCTTAAAACACATTTAAAAACCAGTTCCCATCATTTTGTGTCTTTAAGTGCTGCTAACCAAACTTTTGAGATTTCAACCTTTCTTAAATTATTTGAGAAATTATACAAATTACATATAAATTATATAAATTGTATAACAAGTGCCTAGCAGCAGTGAGAAACCTCCATTTTTTTTTTTTGCTGTAGTCCAGAATAAATAAAAAGAAAAAGAGAGAGAGAGAGAGAATGAAGTGTTGCTGCAAAGATAGGCGATGCATTAAGTTATTTTAATGAAAGCACATTTTACTGGAAAATCCTTCTATTTTATAAATCTTATTAATGCACAGTAAATGAGGATACTCATACATCATCTGGGCAAAATACAGAAAGCAAAGCTCTACAAGACTCCAGACCGTGAAGATTTTCTTTCAATATTTGGTGCAGTAATTTAGTTTCATTTTCCAGGTTATTAATGCTACACTATATTATATATTTGATGCTGAATCATTGAATTTGAATTTGTCCAAATCGTATCAATCCTGTCCTTATCTGGTTGGCAGAAGTAGTTAACATATACCTTTTTACTTGGATCAAAGAGAAGATTCAATGTTATTTGACAGAGAGGGGCTGGTCTCTGTGGAGGCAGCAGTGCCCATTTTGATTTACCTCCTCTAACCCTGAGAACTTGGCAGAACACCCACCTAGCTCAGCCCTAGGAGATTCTGACAAAAATCCATCCATTATGGGAATCCCTACCCTTTATCATGTCTATGTATCCGTAAGGCTTCTGAATGACAATTAGTAATTCTTTCTTTTCGGTCCTTAGTCCCACATTAAAAGTGGTAAATTAAAATGGAATTTAATTTCCATTTAAACACAGTTGGTAGCTTTGTAAAGTGTCTAATTCTCTGAGAGAAATAAATGAAGCTTAAATTGAACTAAATATATTAAAGCATACACAAGAGTAATTATGATGTATTTTCTGGTATATACTTTTTTATGGTAGATACTATAAAACTTTAAATCAAATAATTTGTTAACACTACGGAAATCATGGGTTTCTTTACTAATGGAATCTTTATGAAAAAATTTAACTATAACAACATTTGTAAAATGCCTCAGAAGTCAAATGTTGAATTGGACTTCCTGGTCCTATGGCTAGTTCTATTTTTAAAAAATAAAGTTTTACAAAATGAAAGGGAGAAGTAATAAAGTTTCTCTTTCCAGCAGCCATCAAGCAGAAAAATGCATGCATGTAAAGATATTTCTTAACATAAATGGATGTTAACAAATGAACTTTAGATAATGCTGACCATAAAAATGTCATGTAGCTATGTATTTCCGCCTAAATTTTTTTTTCAAGAGTCTTGCAAATAAGTCAGTCTTAAAAAGTTAATGCTAGCCTTTATGATGTAGACGGCAATGGCACCCCACTCCAGTACTCTTGCCTGGAAAATCCCATGGACAGAGGAGCCTGGTAGGGTACAGTTCATGGGGTCGCGAAGAGTCAGACATGACTGAGCGACTTCACTTTCAATTTTCACTTTCATGCATTGGAGAAGGAAATGGCAACCCACTCCAGTGTTCTTGCCTGGAGAATCCCGGGGATGGGGGAGCCTGGTGGGCTGCCGTCTAAGGGGCTGCACAGATTCGGACACAACTGAAGCAACTTAGCAGCAGCAGCCTTTATGAGATCAATTGCATTTTATATTTTTTTTAGGACAAATCTTTATGTGGAAGTATATTTTATTCCTTGCTTTCTTTTCTTATATGTTTTCAAATTTTCTATAAGTACTATAAAATGAGAATCTGTCATTTCTACACAACATTTAGTTATTCAATCTGGAGTTCAACCCTATCAATACTGGGGACAAGTTATAGACGTGAATAAATTATTTCCTACACACTTTCAGAGTGATGCCTCCTTTAAATTTCTATTCTTGAGCTCCACTTTAGAGATCTGATATTTTTTATTATGATTAGTGTATCTTCTACCTTCAAGAAAAAGGAAGAAAGCAGGAAATTCACAATACTGAAAAATACAGATGAAGAATATATATGTATATAATTTTATGAGCATAAACTTGTTACCATACTTCTTACTGAAGACAAATGCCAATATAGATTAGATTATTCATCAGACAATAAATGCAACTAAGATAAAAATCTCATTTATTAGTCAACATGTTTTCAATTTATTGACATCATTAAACTTTTATAAAGTTTATTCATTATTTTATAAATTATTTTCATTTTCTAATAAATCCTGAGAGTGATTCGTGATAGTTATTTAAAAGCCATATTAGTAATCAGAGAAAGATCTGATGTTCAGGAGTGGAAATCTACAATTAGATTAATGTCAAAGATAAACTGGGCTTATGGAATTTAGTGGGGTGCCATTCGGTATTCATAGGATAATTCAAAAATAAAAACTCTGTGCTTTATAGCTCAGAAAGTGCTTTTACCTGTTTTCTCATGTGTTAAACAATGAAAGAACAGCATATAAGTGATTTTAATTAATGTATCAAATTTTCCCTGAATAGTACATTTGTCTCTATGTAAAAGTATTAATATTTTGAAGCCATAAACATAGAAAGAAAATACATTATTGGAGGAAAAAAGTAAATAGTAAAATATAGAACATGGTTAGATTATTTTTGTATTAGAATGAATTCATGCACATAGTGAATAGGAACTGAGAATCTAATCTAGTTCTAAGCCCTGTTCAAGACTCTGGTTATACAACAGTGAGCAAGACAAAGTCAAGCCCTAGGTGATTCAGTGACCAATTCAGTTTGGTTTGCCTAGACTTTCCTTGTTTTACCACTGGATGTCCTCTATCCCAGAAACCATTTAGCTCAAGGCAAACCAGGATGGCTGGTGTAACTACTTACAAACCTTGTGTGTGTGTGTTTGTGTGTGCTCAGTCATGTCCAACTCTGTGGCCCCATGGGCTGTAGCCCACCAGACTCTTCTGTCCATGGAACTTTCCAGGCAGGAATACTGGAGCAGGTGCTCATTTCCTACTCCTGGCGAACTTCCCAATTCAGAGATCAATCCTGCATCCCCCGCATTGGCAGACGGATGCTTTATCACTTCACCACCTTTACAAATCTTTTCTTGTTGTTCAGTGCCTCAGTTGTGTCTGCTTCTGTGCGACCCTGTGGACTGCAGCATGCCAGGCTTCCCTGTACTTCACCATCTTTCAGATGTTGCTCAAACTCATGCCCATTGAGTCGGTGATGCCATCCAACCATCTCATCCACTGTNATGCTTTATCACTTCACCACCTTTACAAATCTTTTCTTGTTGTTCAGTGCCTCAGTTGTGTCTGCTTCTGTGCGACTCTGTGGACTGCAGCATGCCAGGCTTCCCTGTACTTCACCATCTTCCAGATGTTGCTCAAACTCATGCCCATTGAGTCGGTGATGCCATCCAACCATCTCATCCACTGTCGTCCCCTTCTCCTCCTGCCTTCAATATTTCCCAGCATCAGGGTCTTTTCTAATGAATTGGCTCTTTGCATCAGTTGGCCAAAGTATTGGAACTTCAGCTTCAGCATCAGTCCTTCCATTGAATATTTAGGGTTGATTTCCTTTAGGATTGACTGGTTTGATCTCCTTGCAGTCCAAGGGACTCTCAAGAGTCTTTTCCAACACCATAGTTCAAAAGCATCAATTCTTCAGTGCTCAGCTTTTTTTATGGTCCAACTCTCACATCTGTACATGACTGCTGGAAAAACCATAGCTTTGACTATATGGACCTTTGTTGGCAAAGTAATGTCTCTACTTCTTAATATCCTGTCTAGATTTGTCATACAAACTATTATCTTGATTCTATTAATCATATTAATGTTCTTATGAAATTGTTATTGGCAATGCCAGATATCGGCCACTAGTATTCAGTGGTCAGAACATTTGCCTCTAAGTTGGTCAAGTCATAAAAGCAAATGCTTATAACGTCAAATTCTGTACAAAAGTTTCTAGATTATTCTCTGTAGATGCAACAGAGGTATAGAAGGCACCACTTGCCCTCTAAAAGGAATTATAGTCAGGAATTGACAAGAATCATATTATTATAGTACTTTATCTACACTCATTATCTCCAGTCTTTATAAAGTTCTGTAAAGTAGACATTATCTCCACTTTAGAGATGAAAGCACTGAACTCTTTTCAAGGCATGAAAATTATGTAGAAAATTAAGAGTGAAAGAAGAATATTNTCTTAATACTTCTAAGGACTAGCTTCCTCAACAGAGCTGTTAATATGGACTCTTAGGATGTCACCTCCTGGCCTCAATCATATTTCTGCCAAGCAGTGCGTTTTAAGTCTGAAGACTTTTAGAAAATGTCTACACAATGCAGTTCTAGATTCTTGAGTTCATTTGCTTTTCTCTAAATCCAGGGTTTGGGGGAGCTTGAGAAATGGAACTCTTGGTTATGATTATACTGAAGCACAAAGGTGTTACATAGGAAGATGCAACAAATTTTAAAGTAAAATGCATATGACAGCTACCAAACACCATAGAAATATGTCAGTTAATTTTAATTGAAATCTTTATAAAACAGCTGTTTTTTAAATTTCATGTCTTCAAACTTATATATAATTTGTGGTTATTTTTGCCCAATTAGTCTCCCTACTCTTAGTTAATTAATGGATCAGAAGGGATTTTAAAAGCCCCAAACTTATTTTAAATATGGTTTCTTTTCTGTCAAATTTTCTTTGGACTTATCCAATTCCTTGATTTTTCTGAAATATGCTAGCAAAAAGTTTTGGAAATCTCAAATCAACTGACCAGAAAGCAGCAGACATATCAAAAATCTTGCAAACTATACAGACAATCTCCAGATTAGTGATGTGGGTCCAAGAGGCAGAATTTCACTTTCAAAAAGGGTTATTTGAATCAGGGTCAGCAAACTACTCCCTACCTGTCAATAAGTACCACTAGTCAATAAAGTTTTATTGGCACACAGCAGAGCCCGTCAATTTATATACTTATTGTTTATGATTTTGCTTTCATACTATAACGACAGGGTTTAGTTGCAGTTGGCACAGTATGACAAAAAGTCTAAAATATTTATTATTTGACATTTCATAGATAGTCTCCAACCCCTGGTTCAAGAAGAAATTAATTAGTCTCTATGATCATAAGCAGTCAAACAGTAACTTATATGGATTAAAAATTTGAAATAGTTTGACTCAGTCCCATATGTGCATTCTTTAGAAGCACCTTTTCCTCACTTTCCCATTTATATCCTGCCTACTAGTATTATAGATATTGAAACAGAGCGCTATTTATGCCTAAGTAAAATTTTGCACTGGACACTTGCCCATGACTTAAAATAGGTCTTTGAAATGCCTTTAGAGCTTCATTGGTTGCAGAATTTATTACCACCTTCAATGTTTTTCATTGTATCAAAGCAAATTAACAAGAATTTCATCATCAAAAGAAAGCTAGCCCACAGGTTTTAATCAAGAAGGTTTTCTTTTTATGAAAAAAAGAAATAAAGTCAATGCTTCTAAAATGCTAGTATTCTCTAGAAACATTCATATTATTTTATGCTGAGCTTATACGTTGATTAGATGATTTAGTTACATGCAGTTTTCTTGAAGAGATATTTACTTCTCTATGTTGATTCATTTTCAACTAGAATTATTAGGGGAATATAGTTAGGTCTAAAAATAAAAAAGAAAAAAGACAGGTGTTCAGGAAACCATGATAAATTTAAAGGCTTGATTACTTCCCTGTGGTACATGATTTGTTTTATTGTCTGAAATAACAAAATTACATTGCATTCTACTTCCATCTATAGTTACATCAAAGAGAAGATAAAAGAATAAATTAAGCTGGTTTCAAGTACATTTTGGATAATAATTGCAGAGCATTTGAAAGTTGGCAGGCCAGTTGAAATGTGCCCCAATTCACTAAATCTAATATCTAATATTTTGAGGATTCTGACTTGACATATATTTCAACTTCCAATCTATCTTCCAAGTGCTTTGAAACAAGTTCCAAATCTCCATTGGGAATAATGAGCAATAAGGAAAATTTTCTTTGTCTGGTGATCCTAGAAAAGAAAAGCTTCTATCCAGATTATTTTCCCATAAAGATTCTATACATAACCTCTGCTTCCCACTTAACTATTTCTACTCAGCCTTTCTTAATTCTGACTCTAGATTAGAAGCACATTGGAAGATTTTTAAAAATTGTGATATTCATGTTCTATATGTGTTTCAGAGATTTTGATTGAACTGGTCTATGATGGACCTAAAGCAGCAATTTTTTAAAAATCAGCTTACAGTTCTGATATAAACTAGAGGTGAAAACTGCCAATCTAAATGCTTTAGTAACCATAGGCAGATTAATTTTACATAATGTTGGTGCTAGTGGTAAAGAATCTGACTGCCAGTGCAGGAGATACAAGAGACACGAGTTCAATTCCTGGGTAGGGAAGATCCCCTGGCGTAGGAACTGGCCACCTGCTCCAGTATTCTTGCCTGGAAAATATCTTGGACAGAGGAGCCTAGAGGGCTACCGCCTATGGGGCCACAAAGACTTGGACATGACAACACACAGTACACACACACACACATTGGCGAACCCAACAATCAGTAGAAGCAAAGCATAAAGCTTCCAATGGAGGTTAAAATGGACTTGGAAGGGTTGATGCTGAAGCTGAAGCTTGAATACTTTGACCACCTGGTGCAAAGAGCTGACTCATTGGAAAAGACCCTGATGCTGGGAAAGACTGAGCGCAGGAGGAGAAGAGGATGATAGAGGATGAGACTGTTGGATAGCATCACTGATTCAGTGGACATGAGTTTGCGCAAACTCCAGGAAATAGTGATGAACAGGGAAGTCTGATGTGCTGCAGTCCATGGGGTTGCAAAGAGTCTGACAAAATTTAGTGACTGAACAATCACAACAATACTTGTTGACAGCTGAATGATTATAAATGTGTAACCATATAAACTGGCTACTTGTGCAAAGCATAGTCTTAATTGCCAACTGTGTATTTTTATGATGAATTTAAATGACCAACACAATCCCTGAGGCTCAAAGGAGTTAATATTTTTCAGACTGTGTGTATAGATGGGACCTGGGATGTAGGAAAACAAAGTTGTGATTTCCCACCAGAGGACATCTTTAAGCATGTGACAACCACAGGCCTTTTATGGGATAAGAAAGACAGAAGCCTCACAGAAAACAGGAAGCTGAATTTATAGATAATTTTATAGGTGAATTTTGTGGTCGAGGAGGTTTAATATCCTATTATGCATTTCTTCTTAGACAGAGTAAGATAAATGGAGGGGGGGAGAATGAAGAACTTTACCTCCAGATTTAGCAATATGGTGGAAGTTTGTGATTCTGCTTCTAGATATTTATACGGAAGCCTGTGCTGAAAATAACCTCTTAAGATAGATCAAGTTAGAGGATGAAAATAAAGACACTTCAAAATAACTTTAGAATCTTCCTGACCCAGGGAATGAACCCAGGTCTCCTACATTGGGGCAGGTTCTTTACCATCTGAGCCACAAGAGAAGCCCTTATTGCTTCACAAATATACTTAAATGACTTCTAACATCTCAATATTTCATTGTCCTCTTTATTAGAAAAGTATTTGATCTATAGCTCTGTTTAAAACATTATGTTTTATCTCAAATATTTATTTCACTATCAATGTTGATATTTCCTATGTGATTAATCATGTCACTATTCTTTTTTTTTCCTTTCTTCATCCTTTTTTTTCCCATTTTTATTCTTTATTTTAATTTTAAACTACATATCAAGGTATACTATTTTAAACTTTTTATTTTGTGTTGGACTATAGCTGATTAACAATATTGTGATAGTTTCAGATTATGGCAAAATGATAATATATACTGTTTTAACAGAAGAACCAATAAAAAAGAAAAATATATGAAGGTGATGCTTACTACTCATGTGTGCTAGTGAACCAACCTAAAAGTCTAATCTTGTTTATTTTTCCATGATTAATCTGCCTCAGCTGCTGATAGGAAATATATATCTATATAATAAAATACTGCCTTTTGTTGTATAATATTATATATGAGTTTTCTACAGGAGAAAATATATTTCTTATAGCAACAACTAAGTAAACAACTCTATAGTAAAGTCCTTAAAAGTTTTAAGCCCCTGGATTCTGAACATCTATTTGAATCTCAACTCCACCACTCACGAGAAATAAAACAATTTAAGCTCTGAAGCCTCAGTTTATTCATCTATAAAATGGAATAATAGCCTAATGACACCATGAAGTAGATATGAGGGTTTATGGGAAGTAATATAGCTTAAGTAAAGTATTAGCGTGGCCTCTGGCACTAGACAATTGCCAATAAAATAGAATTTTAAAAACTGATCAACTATTATGCTGAAGAACCTATGTATTTTAGAAAAACAGCAAATTTATAAGTTGTTTTTCTCCAATCTATGCAACAGATATTTTCCAGTGCCCTGGGTTAGGACAGCCTACAGCAAGACCCCACTAGAAGCCCAGGGGGACCAGAGCTGTCACAGATTTATTTCAGGGAATTGTGTGACCTAAGTTGGATGTGACTGTATTTTAAAATCATTCCATATGGAAGAAGATTCAAATCAAAGATAGATATTGGTACTGATTGAATTACTCAATGACTGTTTTCCAGACGTTTGGTTTACAGGGAAGGGGCTGTCTATGGGTGGATAAGATCAGTCTATTAGTTTCAGTAAATAAGAGATCTGATGAGAAAACAATAATTTTTTATTCTCTCAAACCCTTTCCTGAGATAAGCTTATACTTTACCCTTCAGGAGAGAGAGAGGTGCTCTATGTTAAAGCTGTTAAAGTCTGTTTCATATGGCTAGGTGTATATCTTATCCTCGATAATTAAAGAGCCTCTGGATGAAGGTCAAAGGGGAGAGGAAAAAGCTGGCTTAAAACTCAACATTCCAAAAACTAAGATCATGGCATCTGGTCCCATCACTTCATGGCAAATAAATGGGGAAGCAATGGAAACAGTGACAGACTTTATTTTCTTGGGCTCCAAAATCACTGCAGATGGTGAATGAAGCCATGAAATTAAAAGACACTTGCTCCTTGGAAGAAAAGCTATGACAAACCTAGACAATGTTTTAAAAAGCAGAGACATTACATTGCTGACAAAGATCCATATAGTCAAAGCTATGGTTTTTCCAGTAGTCAAGTATGGATGTGAGTTGGACCATAAAGAAGGTTGAGCACTGAAGAATAGCTGCCCTTGAGCTGTGGTATTAGAGAAGACTCTTGAGAGTCCCTTGGAGAGCAAGGAGATCAAACCATCAATGCTAAAGAAAAATCAATTCTAAATATTCATTGGAAGGACTGATGTTGAAGCTGAAGCTCCAATACTTGGGCCACCTAATGCAAAAAGCCAACTCATTGGAAAATATCCTGATACTGGGTAAGATTGAAGGCAGGAAAAGGGGATGGCAGAGGACAAAATGGTTTTGATGGCTTTATTGACTCAATGGACATGAGTTTGAGCAAACTCTAGAAGATGGTGAAGGACAGGGAAACCTGAAATGATGCAGTCCATGGGGTCACAAAGAGTTGGACATGGCTGAGCAGCTGAACAACAACAACAAATATAGAATAGGTTCTCAACAAACATGGAGGAATGGATGAATGGACAGATGGATGGATGGGTGTATGAATAAAAGGCATGGCCCTTGCCCCTACACTTCAGCTTTCTACTTGAAAACACAAACAAAAAATCCAAGAAAGTGCACAGACAATTTTGCTTAAAGAAGCATGTTTTGGGGGTCAGTCTGAATGTCTCTAAGAAATTCTCATTATTGGAATTCCCTGGTGATTCAGTGGCTAAGACTCTGCACTCCCAGTGCAAGGAGCCCAAGTTCTATCCCTGGTGAGGGAACTAGATGCTACATGCCACAACTAAAACCTCTGTGTAAGGCTCCTCAGTGCGACAAGTAAGACCCAGCACAGCCAAATACATAAATAACCTAAATATTAAACAGAAATTCTCATTCTTGTATTGGATACAAATTTGCATTCTTATATTGCCTCTAAGTTTTCTCATCTCCTAATTGGGGCTGGCTTATATTTCCTCAATGATATGGTGCATGGAGGACTTGAAAAAAATGTGTGTGTGAAAAAATATTTTTCCAAATAATTATTATTAACTGGGTAGTTTCATTAAAAAGAAATGGAGAGGGAGGCTGCACTAAGATTGACCTTTACATCAGGCTGGCACAATGTAAGCGTGTAAGAGATATTTGATGAATGAGTGAAGGAATCAATGGATAGTTGAAAGCATCTATATAAAATTAAGTCAAAGCTGAGCTACTAGTTCACACTATGCCTTGAATTACTGGTGAAAGAAGATTATTATACACTATGCAAGGAGTTATCAAACTATGGCAGTGGCTCAAATCCATTCATTTCACCCTGGTTTTGAATTTCTCATGTTGATACCAAATTTATGGAAGTTTGTTTTCTCACTGAATATCTCAATATCTTCATGTGCGTTTACATGCTCAGTCATGTCTGACTCTTTGCAACCCTTTTAACTTTAGCCCATCAGGCTCTTCTGTCCACGGGATTCTTTTGGCAAGAAAACTGGAGTGGGTTGTCATTTTCTCCTCCAGGGGATCTTCCTAACCCAGGGATTGAACCCACAGCTCCTGTGTCTCCTGCATTGGCAGGTGGATTCTTTACCACTAGCATCATCTGGGAAGCTAACAANCTCTTCTGTCCACGGGATTCTTTTGGCAAGAAAACTGGAGTGGGTTGTCATTTTCTCCTCCAGGGGATCTTCCTAACCCAGGGATTGAACCCACAGCTCCTGTGTCTCCTGCATTGGCAGGTGGATTCTTTACCACTAGCATCATCTGGGAAGCTAACAACCTCTGTCTTGCCTCTTGGCCCACAAAGACTGAAATAGTTACTATCTAGTGTATGCAGACGGAGAAGGCAGTGGCACCCCACTCCAGTACTCTTGTCTGGAAAATCCCATGGATGGAGGAGCCTGGAAGGCTGCAGTCCATGGGGTCGCTAAGAGTCGGACACGACTGAGCGACTTCACTTTCACTTTGCACTTTCATGCATTGGAGAAGGCAATGGCAGCCCACTCCAGTGTTCTTGCCNAACTTTCCTTCCAAGGAGTAAGTGTCTTTTAATTTCATGGCTGCAATCACCATCTGTAGTGATTTTGGATTTCCCTTTTGATCATGTAGGTGAAAATTTTTCTCCTTTGATTATTTTATTTCTTTTTGTTTGTTTAATATAAATCACTTCATTTTTTTGAAGTCAGTAAACTAACTGTATTTGCTAAATATATTTTAAAAAACATGCTTATAATCTTGCTTCTGAGACATATCAGAGTTAAATAATAATTTTCTCATCTAAATCAAATAAGAAATGTGTATTTATTTATAGGTGTTCAGGAGACATAAGAGATCAAAGTTCGATCCCTGGGTTGGGAGGATCCCCTGGAGGAGGGCATGGCAACTTGCTCTAGTATTCTTGCCTGGAGAATCCCATGGACAGAGGAGCCTAGCAGGCTACAGTCCATAGGGTTGCAAAGAGTCAGACCCAACTGAAGCAACCTAGCACTCAGCACTCCATAACATTCATGGAGTTCGGAGTAGGGCTACGAATGGAAAGCCACATACCTATTCACATACTAAATCAATAAAAGTTATAAATTAGGCCACATAATACGTGCTCATTTGTGTCTGACTCTGTGATCCCATGGAGTCAGTCATTGTGTCTGACNGTCAGACCCAACTGAAGCAACCTAGCACTCAGCACTCCATAACATTCATGGAGTTCGGAGTAGGGCTACGAATGGAAAGCCACATACCTATTCACATACTAAATCAATAAAAGTTATAAATTAGGCCACATAATACGTGCTCATTTGTGTCTGACTCTGTGATCCCATGGAGTCAGTCATTGTGTCTGACTCCAACATTAAGCTAACAAACTGGAAAACAAAATACATTGACAAATCTGCCTTTATTCCAGAATGGAAGGCAGGGGAGCATTTGACTTTCTTGGACCACCAGAATGTGGTAATTTGGGGGGAAGATTCATGCTGAAACCCCATCTCCTCTTCTCCCAATCCAGTTTCATCTAGCTCTTCCAGGGACCACAAGGACAATAAATCTCCCTGGTCCACCAGGCTGGCCCTCCCTTGGGACCTGAAACATGCCATAGTCTGCCTTCAGTTGGCCCAGAAATATTTGGGTAGAGAAAACTGAGGTCCTGGGCAACTGATGTATGGATTAGAATGTAGGTGCAAACATTAGTGGGTATGTTGTCTTGCATGTTTTCCCTGTAATGCCTTTACTCCATAGGAAAGCAGAGTCAGAGTCCATAGACAGCCAGAGTGGGCCACCTGCATGCGAGGGACCCTGGAATACGCTCCTCTCAAGATTGGTTCTGTGTAGTGCAGTGGAAAGAATATTGGCATTGAAGTCACCTGTATTTTCCAATATCAATGCTGCTTCTCATTCACATTCTGACTCTAATTAAATTACCCAGATTCTCTGAATGTGATTTTCTACAGGTCAACTTTCCTGCGATGTTGTGAGAAAATTAATGCAAAGCATTAGCACAGTAAGGCGTGTCCAGTAGACATTTAAAAAATATGAGTCCCTTTTACTATTATGCAATCAAAAATATTTAGTAAATACCTGTAAAAGGCCCAGGCTTGTTCCTGGCGCAGGAAAGTATTTAAAATATTATAAAGAAGTAGTTGGTAGCTTTAAAAAAATGCAGAATGTTTGCTGTGTGCTGAGCTCAGCATTTCATTTAAATGATGGGAAATCAACCCTATGAATTAGATGCATTTGTATTCATTTTACAGAGGAGTAGACTGTGTGGACATATGATTTAGTTAGAAAGTAATAGAGCTGGGACTAAAATCTAGGTTTAACTTCATATTCTATGATTATAACCATTCATAACCTGAAGGAGTTTGGCAGAGTAGAACTAACATAAAGCAAATCAGCAAGAGAGCATTAAACAATTAAGAATTAAATTTACTACAGTAAAACTCAGCTGTCAATTATTAGCATGTGATAATAATAGAGCCTTCTCAGAAGGCATTATTTTAAATTTGAAATATAGATTTTCTGGAAGGGATTCTTCTTCCATTATAATTAGTCCATGGCTATTGTGAACACTGTAAAATTAAAAGACGCTTGCTCCTTGGAGGAAAAGCTATAACAAACCTAGACAGTGGATTAAAAAGCAGAGACATCATTTTGCCAGAAAAGGTCCATATAGTCAAAGCTATGGTTTTTCCAGTAGTGATGCATAGATTTTACAGTTAGACCGTAAAGAAGGCTGAGCACCAAAGAATTGATGCTTTCTAACTGTATGCTGGAGAAGACTCTTGAGAGTCCCTCAGACTGTGAGGAGATCCAACCAGCCAATCCTAAAGGAAATTAACCCTGAATATTCATTGGAAGGACTGATGCTGAGGCTGAAGCTCCAATACTTTGGCCACTTGATGTGAAGAGCTGACTCATTGGAAAAGACCCTGACACTGGGAAAGATTGAGAGTAGGAAGAGAAGGAGGCAACAGAGGATGAGAAGGTTGGATAGCATTGCAAACTCAACGGACGTGAGTTTGAACAAACTCCGGGAGATAGAGAAGGATGGGGAAGACTGGTGTGCTACAGTCTGTGGATTGCAAAGACTCAGACATGACTTAGTGTCCATTGAACAAAACAAATTGGGAACACAACAGCAAACCCTGTTGACTTTTTAAGAGTTGAATCCAGGCTGAGCTGTACACAAACACGTTACAGAAAAGACCAAATCTAGCACTGTCATTTTAATGTGAACACAAAAGATCACAACCTAGGGGTACTTCTTAAAAGGCAGATTCCAAGGCCCCACCCAAGTATAATGATTCAAATTCTGTGACTTGTGGCCCAGGAATCTGACTTTTAACAAGCACTTCAAGGTAATTCTTAGATGTATTTATTTTTGACCCCTTAGTCTTTGTCTGATTTAACTGGTGTAGGGGATGAAGCAATTTGAATATTTTAAAAACTGCTTCCTCGGTGATTTTAATTTTACAGCCAAGGTTTAGAACTCTTGATAGGAAAAATGTCTCTCTTGAGAATGGTTCGATATCAGGTAGAATGAAGTTAAAGTACCAAAATTGCCCAGATATAATCAGTGAATCTCTTCATTAACACTTAGATGTTTACTAAGTGCCAGGCCTGGTGCTTGACATTGAGCATCAGGAAAAAAAAAAAAAAGCAGTGAATCTGTTTGCACATATCCTAAAGCTGATGGAAGAGCCTTGTGAACACCGAACAAATAGCAAAATGATACAGATTTGAATTAACTGCCTGTGTTCATGGAGGGAATTATCTATTTATCTATTTATAATTTTAAATGTTTTTGATGTGTTAAAAGTCACATAATATAAAACATACTATTTTAAGCGTATTTAACTGTATAGTTCAGAGGCACTAAGAACAGTCACATTGTTGTGCAACTCTCACCATTATCCAGTCTCTCAGATTTTTCACTTTCCTAGACTGAATCTCTGTCCCAACTAAACACTAATTCCCATTCCCCCTCGCCAGCCTCCTACCCCCTGGCCCCTATCATCTACTGATGCAGTTTCTGATTCTATGAATTTGACTATTCTGGGTACCTTGTATTAGTAAAATCAAACAGTATTTGTTGTATGGAATGTATATTGGAAAGAAATTTTTTAGTTAATACATGTCCCACAAACAGATTGTACCTTCTTTATTTTTCCTTTTGCCATAGAGTAGGCCCTCACCGGGCTTCCCTTGTAGGTCAGTCAGTAAAGAATCTGCCTGCAGTGCAGGAGACCTGAGTTCGATCCCTGGGTTGGGAAGATCCCCTGGAGAAGGAGATGGCAACTCACTCCAGTATCTTGCTTGGAAACTCTCATGGACAGAGGAGCCTGGTGGACTGCAGTCCATGGGGTCACAAAGAGTTGGGCATGACTGAGCAGCTAATATTAACACTAACTAGGCCCTCACCAGCTGTCTGTTTCGACATAGCAGTGGATATACATCAATCCTAATCTCTCAGTCCATCCCGCCCCACCCCCTTGGTAGCTATACGTTTATCCTCTATGTCAGCAAGAGAAAAACACATATCGTATGTTAATGATTATATGTGGGGCTTCCCTGATGGCTCAGCAGAAAAGAATCTGCCTGTCAATGCAGGAGACCCAGGTTCAATCCCTGGTCAGGAAGATCCCCTCGAGGAGGAAATGGCAGCCCATTCAGTATTCTTGCTTGAAAAAGCCCATGGATAGAGGAGCCTGGCAGACTATAGTCTATAGACTATAGGGTCCTATAGAGTTGGACACTAGACTGAGCAGCAAAGCATGAATGTACACAATGCTTATATGTGGAGTCTAGAAAAATGGTACAGATGAACTTACTTGCAAAGCAGAAAGAGTAAAGTATTTATTTTTAAAGGGATGAGGACATGTTAGTTATACCGTTTTAAATCCAAAGCTCTAGGGTCAAAAGTTTAGGACAAAGAAACAGGAGTGGTACTCTGATTTTCAATAGATTTGTCAACGGATTTATTAATTCTTGACGTTAACGACTTTAATTTTTTGTTTGGATTTGATTTGTTTTGACTGACTACAAAACTTGACTCACACTTCCCTGCATGATTCACAGCGGATAGCTTAAGTGAAGAGGCTGCCTCCGTTTTTACAAGGATGTGAATGGAACATTCTTCAAGAACCTCAGTGTTCAAGGATGAAAGTATACAAACCCTGGCATTTGATTGGTTTCACCTTCCAGCTTCTCACTTTTTAATCAATTGATACCTTGTGTAGATTGGTTTCTGGCTGAGATGGGACATGTTTGATCTTAGAACAAGGGTCCAATAATAAATCAATATCCCATGGAGACTTTTAGGTTTTATCTAGGTGAAAAATCTCTTTTATCATCAAGGATTCTTTGATGTAAGTGACCCTCAGATCTTTTGATGAGTCAAGTGCTCAGAAAGGGAGACTGTCTTAACAATCAAGAAGTCCAGCTTTGGCTTTGTGAAGGCGAAGAAGTAAATGATTTTAGGCAACTGGAAACTACATACATATACAAATCAAGACTCCAGTTCCTATCTATTATATTCTTAAATTGCTATTAGCACAAATCAGCTCTTAAGAAGTTAGTTCTAGATCTATTCCTTGTAGTCTTTTTTTTTTTCCCCTGTATCATACAGCTCTCTTCTATTCATTTTGTTGTGGCTAACAAAATAATCACTTTTAATTTTCACCAATACTTTATACATTTTAACAATAATTACAAAAATTGAATTTACACTATAGGCTATACAAGGCATGCAAATTTTTTACAATTGTGAAAAATAGAGATGTGGTCTAGTTGGGGAGGCTGATGTCTATGTTAGAAAAAATACACAGGCAAGTCTCCTCATACTTAGGAGGACAGATGAAGAGACTAGAGAAAATAGTTAAATAATCATAGTTAGAGAGAAGATGGTGTCCATTTAGAGCACTGGAGTGGGAAAGTGGATTCAAGATACTGTTAGGTCTTTAACAAGATATAGCTTTGGGCATGTTTCAGTCATGTGTGAATGTGGGAGTTGGAATATTAGCAAGGCTGAGCACGGAAGAATTGATGCTTTCGAACTGTGGTGCAGAAGAGTCTTGAGAGTCCCTTGGACTGCAAGAGGATCAAACCAGTCAGTCCTCAAGGAAATCAACCCTGAATACTCATTGAAGGGACTGACGCTGAAGCTGAAGCTCCACTACTTCGGTCACCTGATGAGAAGAGCTGACTCATTGAATTTCCCTGATGCTGGGAAAGACCGAAAGCAAGAGAAGAGGGTGGCAGAGTGTGAGATGACTGGATAGTATCACCTACTTAAAGAACATGAATTTGAGCTGATTTCAGGGGATTGTGAAAGACAGGGAAGACTGGTGTGCTGCAGTCCACGGAGTGACAAAGACTCAGACACAACTTAGCAACTGAACAACTACAAATCCATAAGGTATACAAGAAAGAAGAAAAATGGTTAGAGTTAATTTTTAACTTGAGGTTATTGCTGCAGTATAGTTTCATTCCTGGATATAGAGAACAAATGAAGAAATAGGCTTCAGTTTCATCCACCTCATTAGAACTGATTCAAATGTATTTTTTTAATGGCTGAGTAATACTCCATTGTGTATATGTACCACAGCTTTCTTATCTATTCATCTGCTGATGGACATCTAGGTTGCTTCCATGTCCTGGCTATATACTAATGCATATATGTGAAATTTAGAAAGATGATAACAATAACCCTGTATGCGAGACAGCAAGAGACACAGATGTAAAGAACAGTCTTTCGACTCTGTGAGAGAGAAAGAGGGAGGGATGATTTGGGGAAATGTCATGGAAACACGTATAATATCATATAAGAAATGAATCACCAATCCAGGTTTGATACAGGATGCTTGGGGCTGGTGCACTGGGATGACCTGGAGGGAGGGTACGGGGAGGGAGGTGGGAGGGGGGTTCAGGATGGGGAACACGTGTGCACCCGTGGTGGATTCATGTTGATGTGTGGCAGAACCAATACAATATTGTAAAGTAATTAGCCTTCAATTAAATAAATTTAAATTAAAAAGAAAAAGAAGAAATAGGTTTGGGTAGTAGAGAAGGTGGTGATTCTTTAGGGTCTCTTTAAATTTGAGAAACTATAAGACATTAAACTGAAGAAGACCAATAAACATCTGAAAATGTGATCTGGAGTTCAGTAGGGAAAACTGGGCTACTAACATCAAGGAGATATTCTCCATTCTCAATTACTGTTATTAATTGACGCCATTGGAGTGGATGAGATTTCAGGCCCGGGGATCCATCCCAGGCAGAGGCATGTCAGGGGAGAGTATTTTTACCATGTGGTAACAAGGCAGGAGACTGGAGAGGGACCAGGTTATACAGAACTTTGAAATCAGCAATAGGAGTTTTGGACCATTTTCCCTTATGAACTGGCGGCATTTGCTTATTTGTTTGTTTGGCATGTATATGATAGATTTGCCTTTTGTGAGTGTCTGAGGTTTGGGTGATATGTAGTGTCCTGGGTCTCAGCTCATGCATATGAGGCAAAAAGGCAAATAATGACAGACTTTTAGGCAAGAGATATTAAAGACTCTAAATTTAGTGATTATGGGATATGGTGTAGAAACATTAGTTTTGAAATCTCCTACCTTTGAGTAAATGCATATATTTGTTTGTAAGAGGGATGGTGACCCAGGTGGTTCAATGGTAAAGATTCCACTTGCAATACAGGAGTTGCAGGAGACACTGATTTCACCCCTGAGTCTGGAAGATCCTCTGGAGAAGCAGATGGCAACCTACTCCAGTATTTGCCTGGGAAATTCCATGGACAGAGGGGTCTGGTAGATTACAGTCCATGCAATCACAAAGAGCTGGACACGACTGAGAGACTGAGCATGGATGTAAGAGGGAAAGGAAAATTCTATTTAGCAGCCAGGTTATGTAATTGGAACTAAGTAGTTGCACTGAGGCATAATTTTCTTTAGAAAGATTGCTTCAAATTTGTGTCCTCTTTTGATGATTCAAATGTCTGAGTAAGCTCACTGAACATTGGTTTTCTAATTATTGACTGTATCATCAAAAGTGGTCGTTTTCAAAACAGAACTTGTCACTAGGTTTGAAGCAAACATTGCAAATGCAGTGATTAAACAGCATCATAATAATTAATAATTACATTTTCCTTGAGTTCACAAAGACAAAATAGGATTTTAAATAATATTGTGATGCACAAGAGACACTTTTTCTTACATGAAATCTTCTCTTTTTTCCTTTAAATAAATACATTCCAGAAGTGTCCAAGTGACTTGTTCTAAATAGGAGTCTCAGAGACATGGATCAATTCCCAGGGTGACTGCTAAGAAGAGAGACAAAGATAATCCAACAGGGTCAACCACAAAATGTGCTTAGAATCGTTAGACTTGGTAATACGGAAATCAACACTGAATATTCATTGGAAGGACTGATGCTGAAGATGAAGCTCCAATACTTTGGCCATCTCCTGCAAAGAGCAGACTCATTAGAAAAGACCCTGATGCAGGGTAAGACTGAAGGCAAAAGTAGAAGGGGATGACAGAGGATGAGATGGCTGAATGATATCACCAACTCAATGGACATGAGTATGAGCAAACTCCGGGAGATGGTGAGGGTTAGGGAAGCCTGGTGTGCTGCTGCAGTCCATGGGGTTGCAAAGAGTCAGACATGACTGAGGAACTTAACACTACCACCACCACCACCAACAGTGTGGGAATGGTTAATACTTTGAATTAAGTGAAAATGGAGATTCCAGGAAGACAAAGATTTGGGCAAGGAAATTGGAAGTGCTTCTGCCCAGGTTTTTGCTTCTTAAAATTGTTGTATTCTTTCTTTCAAGTTTATTCTTTCATTTTAAACTTCTGATTTTGAAATAATTTTATATAAAATATCATAAAAAATAGACCAAGACATTCTCATCTACCTTTCCCCCAGGTGGCTCAGTGGTAAAGAATCTCCCTGCCAGAAGGAGATGTAGGTTCGATCCCTGAGTCGTGATGGTCCCCTGGAGAAGGAAATGGCAACCTATTCCAGTATTTTTGCCTGGAGCATTCCAGCGACAGAGGAGCCTGGCAGGCTATAGTCCATGGAGTCCCAAAGAGTCAGACATGACTGAGCACACACACACCTAAATGGTAGTATTTTATGTAAACACAATAGTCAAAAACATGAAATCAGCATTTCTGCAATACTGTTCCAAATTTTGTCAAGTATCTCTGTATTTTCATTTTTATTCCTTTAAAAAGGAATTAAAGTGACTTTTATTCATTTTAAAAAGTGAATCCAATGCAGGATCCCACATTTCATTTAGTTTTCACACCTCCTTAGTCTCTCTTTTAATCTAGAAGAGTTCTTATCTTTCTTAGTCTTCATGATCTTTATATTTTTAATTGGCCAAAATTTCTGTAAAATGCTTCTATTTGAGTCTGATGTTCTTTCAGGAGTAAATTAAAGTTATGAATTTTTGGCAAAAATATACTGCAGGATGATGTGTGTCCTTAAATCTTGAGGTTTCTGATGAATTCCATTTATTAATAATGATTAATTATTCTCTTTACTGTCAGATATTTTTAAAGTGGAGAAATAGAATTTGGAGTTACATAGGAATTAAACCATATGCCTTATTATGTATAAAGCTAGATTAATATAATAGACCTTAAACTTGAGTCCTCTCTCTCCTGAGTTGAGCTGCTCTCTCAGGCAAAGGCTCAGTTGATAGACAAAACTACACAACTCTCCCTGTGGAAGTGGGGAACTAGATAAAGATGCCTGGGGGGGAGGTATCAGGCATCTTTATTCTATGGAGAAGGGAAAATGCTCATATTCCACTTGCCCAGTAAAACGCATGGGTCAGTACAAGATACACCTTGGCAGTTAGAAGGAATGTTCACTAAGCACTTTTGTTTTTTCTTTTGCTTTTAGGCATATAGTAAAATTGCACTTTTCTGCACCCACAGAGTTAGATATAACTTTAACCAAAGACATGTGAGAAAAGGTATCATTTCTTAGAGGAAGATTCCTCACTCTCTTGCCATAGAGATGGTAGACGTGTGGTCAGCCTGGGCCACTGAATGGGGTAGGTATGGAACAGAACTGCCAGCTGCCCTGAAACAGGCATGTAGGATGAGTGAAACAGAAATCTTTGATGTTTTAAACCTCTGAGATTCAGGGTGAGGCTGTGGATAGCTAATGTAACATGGCTTGTGTGTGTGTGTGTCTGTGTGTTAGTTACTCAGTTGTGTCCAACTCTTTGTGATCAAATGGACTGTTTTCCGCCAGCCTGCTCTGTCCATGGAATTCTCCAGTCAAGAAGACTAGAGTGGGTTGCCATTACCTTCTCCAGGGAATCTTCCAGACCCAGAGATAGAATCTGGTATCCTGCATTGCAGGCATATTCTTTACCATCTAAGCCACCAGGCAAGCCTAAAATATTGGTTTAGTTCAGGTCAGTTGCTCAGTCATGTCCGATTCTTTGAGATCCCATGGACTGCAGCACAGCAGGCCTCCCTGTCCATCACCAACTCCTGAGGCTTATTCAAACTCATGTCCATTGAGTCAGTGATGCCATCTAACCATCTCATCCTCTGTCATCCCCTTCTCCTCCCACCTTCAGTCCTGCCCAGCATCAAGGTCTTTTCCAATGAATCAGTTCTTCACATCAGGTGGCCAAAGTATTGGAGTTTCAGCTTCAATATCAGTCCTTCAAATGAATATTCAGGACTGACTTCCTTTAGGATGGACTGGTTGGATCCCTTTGCAGTCCAAGGGTCTCTCAGGAGTCTTCTCCAACACCACAGTTCAAAAGCATCAATTCTTCGGCACTCAGTTTTCTTTATAGTCCAACTCTCACATCCACACATGACTACTGGAAAAACCATAGCTTTGACCAGATGGACTTTCATTGGCAAAGTAATGTCTCTGCATTTTAATATGCTGTCTAGGTTGGTCATAGCTTTTCTTCTGAGGAGCAAGCGTCTTTCAATTTCATGGCTGCAGTCACCATCTGCAGTGATTTTTGAGTCCCCCCAAAATAAAGTTTGTCACTGTTTCCACTGTTTCCCCATCTATTTTCCATGAAGTGGTGGGACCATATGCCATGATCTTAGTTTTCTGAAGGTCGAGTTTTAAGCCAACTTTTTCACTCTCCTCTCACTTTCATCAAGAGGCTCTTTCATTCTTCTTCACTTTCTACCATAAGGGTGGTGTATATCATAAGGTATTGATATTTCTCCTGGCAATCTTGATTCCAGCTTGTGCTTCATCCAGATCAGCGTTTCTCATGATGTACTCTGCATATAAGTTAAATAAGCAGAGTGACAATATGCAGCCTTGATGTACTGCTTTCCTGATTTGGAAGCAATCTGTTGTTCCAAGTCCAGTTCTAACAGTTGCTTCCTGACCTGCATACAGATTTCTCAAGAGGTAGGTCAAGTAGTCTGGTATTCCCTTCTCTTTCAGAATTTTCCACAGTTTATTGTGATTCACATAGTCAAAGGCTTTGGCGTAGTCAATAAAGCAGAAGTACATGTTTTTCTGGAACTCTCTTGCTTTTTTGGTTATCCAGTGGATGTTGACAATTTGATCTCTGGTTCCTCTGCCTTTTCTAAATCCAGCTTGAACATCTGGAAGTTCACAGGTCACGTATTGCTGAAGCCTGGCTTGGAGAATTTTGAGGATTACTTTAGTACCATGTGAGATGAGTGCAATTGTGTGGTAGTTTGAACATTCTTTAGCATTACCTTTCTTTGAGATTGTAATGAAAACTGACCTTTTATTGGCTAGACTCTGCTAAATAGCAAACTTCTCCATCTTACCAACAAGATAAATTTCCAGTCTATGGAAATAGTTTTTCTCCCCCAGAATGGGAAGAAAAGCATTGATGGAAGTTCTAATTTTATCAGACTGCAGGAACTTTGAAAGAGGAATTAATTCCTTCCCCTAAAGACAGTAATGATACATAGCAATAATTGTATTATAGAAAAATACCAAATTAACATTGACAGCTAGCTTTGTAGCATGCTATTTTGTACCATTTACCAAATAATTTTATGTACATTATGTCTTTCAGTTATTGCAGAAACATTATGAGATAGCTCTTGCTAACTGTCAATTTTGTTAATAAAAAGCTGAGGCATAAAGATGTTAACTTTCTTATACAAAGACTCAGATAATAAGGGGTGAACCTGGAATTCACATCTAGCTTTATTTGACTATACAACCTAAGCTTTTATCCACTGTTCTGTACACATTATATATATATATACATATATCTTCTAATACACATATACATATATGCATATATCTTAATCTATATATATAGAGGCCAGCTATTGTGAAACATTTGGATTATTAATACCTGAGATATATAGCTTTTCTTAATAAATATCATAGATGAATTAAATATGATTGTCCACAATCCTTGAAAATAGAATTTCTGTGAAACATTAGGCAATGTATTTATTTCCTGGGGCTACTGACACAAAGTGAGTGGCCTAAAGCAAGACACATTTATTCTTTCACATTCCTGGAGGCTACAGTTTCAAAATCAAGCTGTCTGCAGTGCACTCTCTCAAAACAATCAATCATAAAGGAAATCAACCCTGAATATTCCTTGAAAGGACTGATACTGAAGCTAAAGTTCCAACACTTTGGCCACCTGATGCGAAGAACTGACTCATTGGGAAAGACCCTGATGCTGGGAAATATTGAAGGCAGGAGAAGGGGACCACAGAGGACAACATGGTTGGATGGCATCACTGACAATGGATATGAACTCGAGCCAACTCCAGGAGGTAGTGAAAGACAGGAAGTCTGGTGTGCTGCAGCCATGAGGTCGCAAAGAGTCAGATACAGGTAAGTGATTGGACAACAGCAAACTGAGTAACATGGAAAGAATCCTTTCTTTTTGGTTATTTCTGAAAATCTTTGGTATTCCTTGGCTTATAACTACATTGTTCCAATCTACTTTCGCATGACATTATTCTGTCCATTTGTTTTTGTATGTCTTTTCCACTTTTTATAAGGATTTAGTCATGGCTGGGCTTCCCTGTTTCAGATGGTAAAGAATCTGCCTGCAATGTGGAAGACCTGGGTTCGGTTCCTGGGTTGGGAAGATCCCCTGGAGGAGGGCATGGCAACCCTCTCCAATACTCTTGCCTGGAGAATCCCCATAGACAGAGGAGTCTCATGGGCTTCAGTCCATGGGGTTGCAAAGCGTCGGACACAACTGAGCAACTAAGCACAACCAATCAGTTATTAATTTAGGGCCCACCAAAGTAATATCAATTATCATTATTCTTATTTTTAATTCTTATTTTTACACTAGAGACTGAATAACCAAGCTTCTATTGGTGGTTACTTTAGGACAAAGTTCAGTTCAGTCACTCAGTCTTGGCGACTCTTTGAGACCCCAAGAGCTGCAGCACACCAGGCCTCCCTGTCCATCAGCAACTCCCGGAGCTTACTCAAACTCATGTCCATTGAGTCGGTGATGCCATCCACCCATCTCATCCTCTGTCGTCCCCTTCTCCTGCCTTCAATCTTTCCCAGCATCAGGGTATTTTCTAAGAGTCAGTTCTTCGAATCAGGTAGCCAAAGTATTGGAGTTTCAGCTTCAGCTTCAGTCCTTCTGATTAATATTCAAGACTGATTTCCTTTAGGATGGACTGGTTGGATTTCCTTGCAGTCCAAGGAACTCAAAAGTCTTCTCCAACACCACAGTTCAAAAGCATCAGTTCTTTGGCATTCAGCTTTCCTTACAGTCCAACTCTCACATCCATACATGACTACTGGAAAACCATGGCCTTGACTAGACAGACCTTTGCTGACAAAGTAATGTCAAAGTATTGGGAAATATTTCTGTTTTAGTAATTGTAGTAGGCTGATTTGGGCTTCCTTGGTGGCTCAAGTGGTAAAGAATCTACCTGCCAAGTGGGAGACTTGGGTTGGGAAGATCTCCTGGAGGAGGGCAAGGCAACCCACTCCAGTATTCTCGCCTGTAGAATCCCCATGAACAGAGGAGCCTGGCGGGCTACTGTTTGGTTGCAAAGAGTAAGACATAACTGAGCGACTAAGCACACAGCACAGTAGGCTGAATAACATACTCTAAATAAAAGTTAGGCTGACCCAGAACCCAGAATGTGACCTTATTTGGAGGAGGGTCTTTGCAGTTGTAAAATAATTATAGAATTTTCTTGGGCATCATTATTTGTAGATTTTTGGATATTGAGGCAAATCTATTGCTTTAAGGCATTTTAGAATGATGCAGGGTGTCTCAGTGGGCATTGCAAAAAAAAACATACGAAGATTCTTTAACATATATAAATATGCTTTGAGTTTACTTTACCCTGATGAAATAAAAATACAATGGCAGAGTCAGAAGGCTGAGAAGATTGTCCTTTTTTTCATTAAGTTTTAACTGAAATATTTTTTTAACACTTTTAGTTATCAGTATAGGCAACAAACCTAATTTATTATCTATAACTTTAATGATAAATCACAGAAATCTTAGTGACACCTGAGATTTGTCAATTATTTAATTAATAGATATTTTTATAGACCATTATATTACGTGAAGATATCTCTTCAAAACATTTATACTCATAATATTTCAAATGCACAAC
Source organism: Neotragus moschatus (assembly GCA_006410615.1). NCBI lineage: Eukaryota > Metazoa > Chordata > Mammalia > Artiodactyla > Bovidae > Neotragus > Neotragus moschatus. The sequence continues at coordinate 483,789 of SJYA01002058.1, forward strand.
AATTGCTTCTAGATCCATGGTTAAATCTTGCTATGTAAAGTGCTTATAAAGAAACTTAGATTTTTCTAGGCACTAAGAAACTTGCTGCTGCTGCTTCTGCTAAGTCATGTCAGTCGTGTTTGGCTCTGTGCGATCCCATAGATGGCAGCCCACCAGGCTCCTGTCCCTGGGATTCTCCGGGCAAGAATATTGAAGTGAGTTGCCATTTCCTTCTCCAATGCATGAAAGTGAATGAGAAGTCGCTTAGTTGTGTCTGACTCTTCACGACCCCGTGAACACTAGCCTACCAGGCTCCTCCGTCCACAGACTGTTCCAAATACTTGATTAACTGAATATCAATACATAGATCTCTCTTGTGAAAAAAATTGCATCATTCAGAAGTTTCAGATTAGGGTAATTTTAAAAGCTTGAAAATCACTAGCTTCTAGAAATCGTTAGGCATTTTCTTGTTCATATTCCTGGCTTCAGCTTACTTTTTTCCACATGCANCATCACCCACCTACTTTAAAACACAAATTGCTAACCTATGGAATTTCCCATTTAATATTTTCAGACTATAATTGATCACAGGTAACTGAAACTGCAGAAAGCAAAACTGCAGAGCAGGGGTCCCACTGTAGATTTATATGATTTTAGTAAGTGATTAGATAGGAAAAATACAGGAGGAATCAAATGTGTGTGACTGGTGCCATGCTGTGCTTAGTCGCTCAGTCATGTCTGACTCTTTGTGACCCCACTGATTGTNTAATATTTTCAGACTATAATTGATCACAGGTAACTGAAACTGCAGAAAGCAAAACTGCAGAGCAGGGGTCCCACTGTAGATTTATATGATTTTAGTAAGTGATTAGATAGGAAAAATACAGGAGGAATCAAATGTGTGTGACTGGTGCCATGCTGTGCTTAGTCGCTCAGTCATGTCTGACTCTTTGTGACCCCACTGATTGTAGCCCGCCAGGCTCCTCTGTCCATGGGATTGTCCAGGCAAGAATACTGGAGTGGGTTGCCATGCCCTCCTCTAGGGGAACTTCTGAACCCAGGAATTGAACCCAGGTCTCCTGGTTTGCTGGCTGATTCTTTACCATCTGAGCCACCAGGGAAGCCCATGAATGCTAGCGCATGTAACCTATCCCTTCTCCAGGGCATCTTTCCAACCCACAAATTGAACCACCTGCATTGCAGGTGGATTTTTTACCAGCTGAGCTAAAAGGGAGGCCCGAGTAGTGCTATAAACAGGCATTTTAAGGGAAGGTAAGAAATTCTGTGTGAGGATGATGGATTTATAGTGTCAGTGGACTTAGGCAAGTCAAGCAGTCAATTAGAAGTGAAGCAATGTGATAGATATATACCACAGAATATTACTCAGCCATTACAAAGAATGATTTAATGCCATTTGCAACAACACAGAGAGACCTAGATATTCTCGAGTGAAGTAAGTCAGACAGAGAATGAGAAATATTGTATGACATCCTTTATATGTGTAATCTAAAAGGAAGTGATACAAGTGAACTTATTTACAAAACAGAAACAGACTGACAGATTTAGAGAACAGATTTGTGGTTGCCAAGGAAAGTGTGAGAGGAATGAACAGTTAGGGACTTTGGAATTGACATGTATACATGCTATATTTAAAATGGATAATCTAACCAACAGGTCCTACTGTATAGCACAGGAAACTTTGCTCAAAGTTATGTGGCAACCTGGATGGCAGGGAAGTTTGGGAGAGAATGGATACGTGTATATGTATGACTGAGTACCTTTGCCGTCCACTTGAAATGGTCACAGCATCATTAATTGGCTATAATCCAATATAAAATAAAAAGTACTTTTTAAAAGTAAGGAAAAAAAAAACAAACAAGGTCTGAGTTTCCAAAGGTCTGATATCAAGAAAGAAATGCAAAATTCCAGAGATATAGACTGAATTAATAAATAGTCCCCTTTCCGATCATCAGACTTTCAACTTGATTAAAGTATTGTGAAAACTTTTTTTTTCTATTTACTGTGATTGCTAGCCTATATATTTGTGGTCTCTTTACAGCTCAAATGTGGTTTAACAAGGACCAACGTTCCATTATTTCAGTAGGACCAGGTTTAGAGAGTATGTTCAGCAGGAAATCTGTTCTCGGGCAATTTTCCCATCCAGTTTGCAAATCAAGAAGTTCTGATTTGCTTTCTGAACTTTAGGTGTTCATCGTAGCAAGCAGAAATAGATATACTGCCTGTTAATCTTCATACTCCACTCAGCTGTTCTTTCTTCCTTAGAGCAAAATAATTTAGGGTAGTAATATGAAAGGAAATGAACTAACATGATATAAAAAACGGTGCATAACTTGGAACCTTAACTAAGTTCAGACTTGCTGCTGATTACTTTCCGATCTCATTCTTTACTTGCAAATGCCACTGCCTCATGGCTACTGAGTTCTTATTATATTATTGCATCATTAATCATGATAGGAATCCCAGTACAGCTCTAGGATAAACACAAGCATGCTTGATCTTTCGCTTGTGTCTTGCAATGTCTTTCCTTTCCTTCTTTATCATATTGGAGCTTGCATTTAAATAGCCAACTGTTTCTGAAATATTTTCAAAGTGCTTTATGACCACTGATGTGAGACTTTCTGGGGAGAAAAGCTACAAACATTCAAAACTGCATTGGAAGGTGAGTTTTGAGTTAGGAATAGAAAATCTCATCTCCATTTGAACTGTGGGAAGATTCAGTAGGTTAGATGAAATCAGGTTTGTGTTTAACCAGGCAGTGAAGATGCAATATTCAAATGGAAAACAATATTTATTATTAAATGAAATCTTGTGGTCACTTATGCACTCAAAGTGTAGGAAATTAATAGTTTACAAATCTGGACTGATCAAAAACATACAAATAAGACATCACAAACAATAAGTGTCAACAAATACTTATTGAGAGTGTGCTACGTACCAGGTACTGTGTTAGGTGCTTGTGATATATCAGCAAACAAACCAGGCAAAGGTCATTTTTATTAAGAGAAAGCAGGCAGTAGCTTATAGATAAAGTGTATAAATATTTTATATATTAAAAGCTAAGAAATATCCCAGAAGAAAATATGTCAAACAAGGAAAATAGGATCTATCATGCCATAATGGCAAAAAAAGTTGTCATTTTAAATGGTTTGATCAAAGTAGGTATAAGAGAAGATGAGATTAGATGATAAAGTGAGAGGAGAGGAGTTAGCTGTGTAGATATGGGAGTTTAAAGGGAGACAGGGAAGCAAATCAGGAAGGAAATAGCTTCTCGAAAGAACTAGTTGCTGTTCAGTCCCTAAGCTGCTAAGTCGCTTCAGTCTTGTCTGACTCTGTGTGACCCCATAGATGGCAGCCCACCAGGCTCCGCCGTCCTTGGGATTCTCCAGACAAGAACACTGGAACGAGTTGCCATTTCCTTCTCCAATGCTTGAAAGTAAAAAGTGAAAGTGAAGTCACTCAGTCGTCTCTGACTCTTCGCGACCTCATGGACTGCAGCCCACCAGGCTCCTCCATCCATGGATTTTCCAGGCAAGAGTACTGGAGTGGGGTGTTCACTGCCTTCTCTGTCAGTCCCTAAGTCATGTCCAAATTTTTGCGACTCCATGGACTGTGGCACACCAGGCTCCCCTGTCCTCCACTATCTCCCAGAGTTTGCTCAAATTCAAGCCCATTGATCCAGTGACCCTGTCTAACCATGTCATCCTCTACTTCTCCTTCCCTTCATCCTCTCCCTTCTCTTTTTGCCTTCAGTCTTCCCTAGCCTCAGGGTTTTTTTTCCAGTGAGTCAACTCCTTGTATAAGGTGGCTAAATTATTGTAGCTTCAGTTTCAGCATCAGTCCTTCCAATGAGTTTTCCAGGTTAATTTCCTCTAGGATTGACTGGTTTGATATCCTTGCAATCCAAGGAACTCTCAAGAATCTTCTCCAGCACCACAATTTGAACACATCAATTCTTCTGAAGTGATTTTGGAACCCCCCAAAATAAAATCTGTCACTTTTCCCTCATCTATTTGCCATGAAGTGGTGGGACCAGATGCTATGATCTTAGTTTTTTCCAATGTTGAGCTTTAAGCCAGCTTTTTCACTCTCCTCTTTCACACTCTTCAAGAGGCTCTTTAATTCCTCTTCATTTTCTGCCATTAGAGTGTATCATCTGCATATATGAGATTGCTGATATTTATCCTGACAGTCTTGATTCCAGCTTGTGATTCATCCAGCCTGGTTTTTTTCATGATGTACTCTGCATAGAAGTTAAATAAGCAGGGTGACAATGTAAAGTCTTGTCATATTCTTTTTCCAATTTTGAATCAGCCTGTTGTCCATGTCCCATTCTAACTATTGCTTCTTGACTTGCATACAGGTTTCTCAGGATGCAGGTAAGGTGGTCTGGTGTTTCCATCTCTTGAAGAGTTTTCCAGTTTGTTGTGATTCACACAGTCAAAGGTTTACCATAGTCAATGAAGCAGGAGTAGATTTTTTTTTTCTGGAATTCCTTTGCTTTTTCCATGGTCCAGTGGATTTAGCAATTTGATCTCTGGTTTCTCTATCTGTTCTAAACCCAGCTTGAACATCTGGAATTCTCAGTTCACCTATTGCTGAAGCCTAGCTGGGAGAATTTTGAGCATTACTTCGCTAGCCGGTGAGATGAGTGCAATTGTGCAGTAGTTTGATCACTCTTTGGCTTTGCCTTTCTTTGGGATTGAAATGAATACTGACATTTTCCAGTCCAATGGTCACTGCTGAGTTTTCTAAATGTGCTGGCATATTGAGTGCATCACTTTAACAGCATCATCTTTTAGGACTTGAAATAGCTCAGCTGAAATTCTATCACCTCCACTAGCTTTATTGGTAGTGATTCTTCCTAAGGCCCGCTAGACTTTACACTTTTAGTATGTCTGTCTCTAGGTGAGTTACCACACCATTGTGGTCATCCGGGTCATTAAAAATTTTCTTGTGTACTTCTTCTGTGTATTCTTGCCACTTCTTCCTAAGCACTTCTGTTTCTGTAAGGTCTTTATAGTTTCTGTCATTTATTGTGCCCATACTTGCATGAAATATTCCCTGGATATCTCCAATTTTCTTGAAGAGATCTTATCTTTCCCATTCTATTGTTTTCCTCTATTTCTTTGTATCGTTCATTTAAAAAGGCCTTCCTGTCTCTCCTTGCTATTCTCTGAAACTGCATTCAGTTCCTCAGACAACTACTTTGCCTTCTTGCATTTCTATTTCTTTGGGATGATTTTGGTGGCTGCCTCTTGTACAATGTTACAAAACCCCATCCACAGTTCTTCAGCCATTCTGTTTACCAGATCTAATTCTTTAAATCTATTTTTCACTTCCCTGGTGTTATCATAAGGAATTTTATTTAGAGAAGTAGTAGTGTAAAGTCCAATTCTTCATTAATTATACCTTTTATTAAGTTTTTACCAACACATAGTGGATAATCTCGGTTCAGTAGAATGATTTTATAGAAGAGTTCCCTATATTTAAACTCTTTTATTCTAGAGCAGTAGTTGGTAAACAATATTCATGGGCTAATTTTGGCCCACTGCTTATTTTTGTAAATTTGTATAAATTAAGTTGTGTTGGACATACTGTCTGTAGCTGCTCTCATGAAACCACAGTGGAACTGAAGATGAACAGAGAATATTTGACCTCCAAAGCCTAAAACATTTTTGTGTGTGTGTGTGTGTGTGTGTGTAGCTATTTATAGAAAAGTTTGTCAATTCCTATTCTGTGATATTCAATATAACCTAAAATTAATGCATCAGAATCCCTCTAAGATTCTTAAAGACAATATCTTAAATAATAGATCATTCTTTGTGATTTTGAGCAAGTTACTTAGCTTCCTTGTTACTGGGTCTCCTTTAATACCACTTCATAGAGTCAAAAGGATTAACTAAGATGGTGTATTTAGTGTGCCAGTCCAGAGATGATTTGAATCATGTAGTAAAACTCTTGAATCTAAATATAATGTAGGGACTTCCCTGGTGGTCCAATGGTTAAGACTCCATCTTCAGAGTCAGGGATGCATAAAACAAAAGTAGTAGTGCAATAACTTTGGTAAAAGATTTTATAATAAATTCAGTAAAAGATTTTAAAAATGGTCCACCTCAAAAAAAATCTTTTAAGATAATCTTTCAAAAATTCTTTGAAAAATAAATAAATATAATTGAATATTCACCTTCTATTATTGATATAACAAATTACCACAAACATAATAATTTAAAACAATACCCTTGTGATAATATTGGAGCCACAGGGTTATACAATAAAATTCACTATCTCAAGGTCAGCTGATTAGCTTCCTTTATTCCACCTGCTGATTAAATTCCTGTTTGTCATATTCACAGGTTCTGAGGATTAGGATCTGAAAGTCTTTGGAGCACCATTATTTAGCCCACAACCCTTTAAAGGTCACAATATATCTTGCCAAAGACCATTCAGTTTCTCACCTGTAGAGTCAAGAGTAGGATGAACGTTTCCTGACATTTGTTGAATGTTAAATGTCCTTTCTATTTTTTATGCTACTGTTAGTAGCAGAAGATGTGCTTAATTTGATAGAAGGCACGGAAGCTGCACTACATTAATAGAAAATATTTTATTAAAAAAATCTTAGTACTTATTGTAAAGTTCTCAGCCATGAGGACTCTCTTAGCACCTGGAAAGAAGGCACAGTCAAAAAGGAAGAAATGTTTACTGATGCCATAGATGTCTATTCTAAGTTTTGTCTTAAATAAGCTTTCTTTATTAAATTCTAATTATGGATTAGGTGAACTAGGTCAAGAAACAGCACCAAGGTGGAAAAAATAGAACACTCATAAATGTGTATCTTCTAAACACCGGGATCTTTAAGATGGTGGCAGAGGTTGCCAGTTGCCTTCTCCTCTATGTCCACTTTCCTTTTATACAGTAATGTAAGTCCTACCTGAGTGCATGGCTGCACATCTAGCCATATTGCACAGTCTCCCAGGCATCTGGGTGTAGCTATGTAACTCAGATCTTTGCAATGGCATAGGCAGAAAAGAGATGTGAGCAACTCTGGGGTCACGAAAATACAAGAAAGAGGTGCACTACTCTTCCTCTCTTTATCTTTCACACTGGATTTACTGCAGGTCTGAGTCAGTGCTATCCTTAAACCATGATCTGTGTATCACACGTGGAGGAAGGTCAAGAGCAAAAGATAAAAGAACCCTGGATGCTCAATCTCTTTTGCCCTCTATAACAGCCCTGAATGAGCATGTAATATAAAATAAATGTGTGTATTATATAAGATGCTCTGTTTCTGGACCTCTCATTGCAGAGGTGTGGTCAGCATCCTTACTAATACAAAGTTAGCAATTCCCATTAGTAACTATAACTGATCCTTCACATATAATTCTAAGTTTATATCATATACAGATCCATGTTCATGTCTAGAAACAAGTCAGTTATAATGGAAGCCAACAAATAAAGATAAAAAAAAAGAAGAAGAAAAATGGTGCTTAGAAGCATTAGATTCTTCTGTTAATGAGTAGCTTTCTAAAAGAAAAGGGGTATTTGGTCTTGTTCATGTTTAGAAAGAAAAAAAAAAAAACAAGACAGAAAGGTTTTGTGAATATTTCATCATTTTTTAAAAGTTTTCTAATTAGGTCTAAAATGTATAGATAATTCTAAAAGCTACAAATATGTTGACACTATAAAATGAACAGAAGGAAGAATTGAGGGGAATCTACTCATAATTTCATATGCATTTGCAGTTGGGAACACATTCCTACCCATTGCTCAAAACCCAATAAAAACAAATGTGCTCAATTGGTTTCAGTTGTTGTGGAGCTACTGAACACCATATGGCCAAAAACAGAGGGGTGTTTGGGTAGTGTTTTAGAATGGGTAGACTAGGGTACTGCTGAAGATTACCAAGCTAGTTCTGGAGTTAGGGAAACCTAAATTTCCAGGAAGACCTAGGCTTCAACCCCAACTTTGCCATTATCCCACTCTGTCAACTTCAATGAATTACTTCACCTCTATTCCAGTCTCCTAATCTGTCAAATGAGATTAACCCATGGCTCTTCTTTTCTATGGTAGTTACAAGAATGTGTCATATATCACATGCTCTAAACTGCCAAGCAAACCACAACCACATAGTGAAAATGAGCTGTTAAAAGTGGTATTAATGATAGCAGTTTTTCACATGAGTTTATTCAGTAAAATTCAAATTTGGCCAGTTATCAAAATTACCAGAGGAACTTTAAAATAAATTCAAATTCATCTGCAGAAATTCTGATTCAGCAGGTCTGGGGTAGGCCCTATGAATTATATTTTCCCAATGTCCAGATCTGAGTAATTACCATGATCACCTCTATGCCATCCATCTAGCATTTGGTGACCTTTTGTTTGATGACCAGTCCAGATGCAGCTTTACATCAGTTATTATCAGTTATGATTTATTATCAGTTATGATAATAATGGCGTGCATTGCATTTTTGACAGCACAACATATTTTCTTCATTCATAATCACCCTTGAAGTGAGTTAATATCTTCACTGTTTTACAAATAAGAAAATTAGAAACATTACATGCTTATTCATATAGCTTATAAGCTATACATTTTTATATCTATGACATTTTTGAAGCTATATTAAATATATACCATTTAGATAGATATAAAGGAAGAACTCGCTTAGGGACTTTAATTTTTTTCTTCTTTAATTCTTCTTTTCTTTGATATAAATCTTGAAATTTTAAGAAACTTAATTTTGCATTTACTGCTCATCAGGAACCCTTTAAGTCAGTGTGAATTTCGTTCTAATATCCAGGCTGAGCATGAATAAACAAGATGAAAGTGAACATTCCGAGTGAGCTGGGAGGGTGGAGGGAACCAGAGATCTTTTTGAACTCAGACTGGGAAACTCACAGAGCGTGTGCATGTTGGCTATGCCACAGCAAGTCTGTTTTAGTGTATTCTTACCATTTCTATTTTAACAAGAAAGTCAAATTCTAAAGAGACATTTAGAAGAAACAGCATGAAAGAGAGCCTTTTCAGACTAATTTGAAACTTGATGGATTGGGCAAAAGAAGAACAGCATTTGTTCTTAAGGTTTCAGAAGCTAAGAATGTATATTCCAAGTAGAAAACATCTCTTAAGAAATTGTCATACATTTAAAAATATATATTTACGATAATGCTACCTTCCTGATTCAAAAAGTGAAAATTGTAGTTATTCTAAAGTGGTGCATCATTTTAGAATAACTACAGGCTAGTCTCAGAACTCCAGATAATTTTATAATCTATAACTGTTAATCATTGTTACCAGGAGCAGCCTGGGGCATCTAGTGATTTAAATGACTGAGATAAAGAAGTCATTTTACTTCTTTAAAATGTCCTTTGTGAGCCAAAATACTTTCAGAACGTCTTCTCTCTAGGACCCTATTAGTCATTGTTCTCCATGGCAACAGAACTAATAAGATGTATGTATAAATATACCAAAGAAGATTTATTATAAGAATTGGCCCATGCAGTTATGGAGGCTGATATACACCATGATACAGCACTTATAACTTGAAGAACTAGGAAAGCTGGTGGTATAATTCAGTCTGAGTTTGAACCAGGAGAACCAGGAGCTTTAATGTCTAGGGGAAGAATAACATTGGATAGGCCAACTTAAGAAGAGAGAAAGAGAAAAAAAAACACAACGACAGAGATAGCTACTGGAACAAGAGAGAGACTGAGGGTTAATCAATTGCATTCCAGTGGTTAGGACTCAGTGCTGACTACTAAGCGCGGCCCAGACAAGCCACCCCACGTCCAAGAGACAGCAGCCGAGAGTCCCAGGCTGTGACGGCGCAGGAACGGCTGGGAGGAGCCACCCCACTTCCCACTCAGCACGGCTGAGAGGAGCTACCCCACGTTGGAGGACAGAGACAGCGGCTGAGAGCCCTGGGCTGTGGCGGCGCAGGAACAGCTGAAAGGAACCACCCCACTTCCAAGGTCAGGGGCAGCGGCAGAGAGTGCCAGGCTGGGACGGCCTGGGAACAGCTGAGAGGAGCCACACCGTGTTCGAGGTTGGGGTCGGGGGCTGGGAAGAACCACCCTGTGCCCGAGGCCAGGGTCTGGGGCTGGAAGGTCCACCCTACGTCTGAGGCCAAGGTAGGGNCACCCCACTTCCAAGGTCAGGGGCAGCGGCAGAGAGTGCCAGGCTGGGACGGCCTGGGAACAGCTGAGAGGAGCCACACCGTGTTCGAGGTTGGGGTCGGGGGCTGGGAAGAACCACCCTGTGCCCGAGGCCAGGGTCTGGGGCTGGAAGGTCCACCCTACGTCTGAGGCCAAGGTAGGGGACTGGGAAGAGCCACTGATTGATTAGCACTCAGCACGGGTGGCTGCAAGGACCAGTGCACTCAGCCTGCCCGAGAGGAGTTACCCCACGTCCCCACGTCCGAGAGCAGGGTCGGGGACTNGGCAGTAGGAGAAGGGGATGACAGAGGATGAGATGGATGGATGGCATCACTGACTTGATGGACATGAGTTTGAGTGAACTCTGGGAGTTGTTGATGGACAGGGAGGCCTGGTGTGTTGTGATTCAAGGGGTTGTAAAGAGTCGGACTCGACTGCACGACTGAACTGAACTGAACCATATAATCAAAATAATATTTTAAAATATACCATAGCTTTTATATAATTCACATCTAAACCAACAGTATAGTTGACAGCTGACTTTTTTTTTTTTTTGGCAATACTTTCTTTGTGAAAAAAATAGTTCATGAATTTATTTCCTGGTACAAGCTTCTTATGCTGAAGACTACCTCATGGAATATACTCCTACAAACAACTCAAATTGCAAGCCACATTTGTTCAAAATGTTTTCTGTCATTGTTTTACATAATTCAGGGCTCATTATGTTTGTCAGCAAGTGGTCTGAAAAAGGTTATTCAATTATATTACTGTAATTTTTAAATTGCATAAATTCTAAAGAATTACCGTGTTATGCTCTGAATTCATCAAGTTATAATAAAGTACTTTGATAGATTTCTTTCTGTAGGTTGATATTTTATATCATCAGACAGTTTCTTTAATATGTAAAGTTATAGTTTCATTGCAAAGAGGTACTTGAGTCATCTCCTTTGCCACAGAAAATTTCCAGATAAGTGCTTTGATACAATTGTTCACTAACTTCTCAGTAATTGTATGTGGTATTTTTATTCTTAGGAAACTGAATTATAAAAAGCCTGCCAAACAGTAATGTTTATGTGTGAAATTCTGAACATCTGCTACTGTCAGTTTTTTATTTCATATTCTTTCTTTCAAAGGTTTCTTGTGGGTTTAAATGTATTTCTTTATGCTGTATATGTAAATGCCACTTAAGTTTTGATGGTTTAATTGCTTCAGTAGCTAATTCATCTGGGCAGTAACACACTGTGTTTTTTTTTTTTTAATCACTTCATCACTGATTATAGCTGAAATGTAAATTAAATGTATGAGGGATAATAGTTCTGCATATACTAGTTTGACCTCTTGGTCTTCATTTCTTTGAAGCAACTTCCTTCATCATTGTTTAATATACTGTTGAAAGAAAAGAGGTGTCACTTCTTGGACAAAAGAAAAAAAATGTCCAGTGAATCTTCTTTTGCCATGAACGAATTAGAATTTCTTCTTCATTCCTTGAAATAACTTCTGTCATTACCGTTGGATATATTACTACTGAAATAAAAGGTGTATCATTTCCTTTTTGCTGAGATTTATTTATTTATTCTAGGTTTTGGCTATGCTGGGTCTCCGCTTCTGTGTGTGGACTTCAGCTGCAGTGAGTGGCGGCTGCTGTTTGTTGTGGTGTGTGAGCTCCTGACTGCCGCGGCTTCTCCTGTTGTGGAGCACAAACTCAGTAGTTGTGGTGCATGGGCTTAGTTAGTAACACTTGGATTCGTCTGTACCCCATTCAGTGAGACAAATCCACTGATTACAGATGTGACCTCACAGAAATGACAACTTTTTTTAGAAATGACAACTTTTTGAAGGGCCTACTCTTCAATTTTTGTTCTTATGATAACCAAACGCAGATTAGCATCAGCTTTTATCACATTTGTGTAGCACTGATCAAACTCTAAGTTAATTTCCAGAGTTGGGTTTCACGCCCAAATCCGTCATAATATTTGTAGTAATATGTTGACATCAATGCTAGTCACATCCACACCACATAGTAATGCACTATATTATGATTGCTTCCTTTTCCTCCATATGTTGGGTTTTCTAGACATAACACTTTTGTTTTATACCTCTATTTTCTTCTCCATGTACTTAGTAACAATTATGAACCATATCCATGCAGTATTATAAAACTCTCAATATCAAGAAACTCATTGTTTTCAATCAACACTTTTTTTTTTTTTTTTTTTAATGAAATGGTGCTTTCTGACTTACTCCAATCTGAACAGGCTTTTCTGGGGTAGGTTCCTCACATTTCACCTTGGGTTATGTAAATGTCAACTCACCTCTTTCTAATAATAGTATTGGATTCTTGTTCCTTAGTTTCTTGAGTCTGCCCCTCTGGGTTATTCCAACTTTAGATGTGGAATGTTTCTCATTTGCTTCCTGGGAAAGGTGTACTAGAAGTTGAGATTAAATTATAAAATTTGTTGAGATCTTCCATGGCTGGAAACAATCTCACTCTATCTCACATTTGACTTTTTAGAAAGTGACCAGGCTATGCATTTTAAGTAGAAATTAGATTCTCTTTAAGGGGAAAAAAACATGTAATCTGGGACTGAGGAACTGAAAAAAAAATTGTAAACATTTTTGTTGACCTCTGGGTTCCAGTTCTGCTGCTGAGAAATTGATTCTATGCTTTTTCTTGTTCTTTTTATTTTCCCTTTTCAGAAATTTAGGCATTTCTTTCCTCAGTGTTTTAAAATTTCATGAATAAATTTGTTGTAGTTATATATTAATTATTTTTATAGGATATTGAAATTGGCCCTATAAATTTAGAAATTATTCTTTCTTGAGAAATTTCAATAAATAATGTGATAATATTTGTATTATTTTTGTATGCAACTGTTTCTAGAATTCTTATTTAGAAGTTAAGCCTGTGGTATAAGTCCTTTAATTTTCTTTTCTGTTTTCTGTTGCTAATTATTTTTTTATCTTAAGATATATCTTTCCTTTTCTTTCTAAACCCTATATTGAGCTTTTATTTTCTGCTCTTATGTATTTAATTTCCAAGAGCCTCTTTCATATTTCTAGGATGGTCCTTTTTTCCTACCATCTTGTTATAATGTTATGGAGTCAATATCATCCTTTATCTTTCTGACTCTGTTACTGATGGTATATTTAAATTTTTTTTCTTCCTCCAAGTCTCTCAAATTTTAGTTGATCTTTTTCTCTTTGTGTTTCTGATTTTTATTGTAAATGCTTTCCTCTATTCAGCAATCACTGGATATTCACTCATATTTCAGCTTGAACAGGCTCCTTTCATGCCTATTATCTTTGCTCTAACAGGACCTGACTGGTCCACCTCATTAAGAAACCTCCAACATTACTCTCATTAATTCTTTTTTAAAGGATTGGTAATGTTTCCAAAGGGAGATTTCCCAAACTTTCTTCTTGAGGGGAAAGTAAAGGGAGGTATATATTTGGCTGCCAGTCTTTGGATCCCAAAGGATCCTAGTAGAGGAATAAAATAGTGGTCTTTCGATATTCATTATTAAACTCTAATTTAAGTATATGCTTACTGCTGCTGCTTCTAAGTGGCTTCAGTCGTGTCCGACTCTGTACGACCCTAGAGACCGCACCACACCAAGCTCCGCCTTCCCTAGGATTCTCCAGGCAAGAACACTGGAGTGGGTTGCCATTTCCTTCTCCAATGCATGAAAGTGAAAAATGAAAGTGAAGTCGCTCAGTCGTGTCCAACTCCTAGCGATCCCAGGGACTGCAGCCTACCAGGCTCCTCTGTCTATGGAATTTTCCAGGCAAGAGTACTGGAGTGGGGTGCCATTGCCTTCTCCGAAGTATATGCTTACATCACAGTAAACCCAAAAAGGATTGGGGCTTACCTTAAGAGAACAAGACGAAGAGTACATTGTAAGAAATTGAAGCTGGACAGGACTCATGCCTATTCAGTACGATTGCAGATTGTAAAAGTTTACAGATATGTGAATGATAGTGCTTTGAATAATTGATGTCTGGATATTAGGGAGATCACAAATATTGGTAATTCTGAAATCAGAGATATCAGTTCAAGATTAATATTCCAAAGTCATAAGTTTAGGCAACATGAGAAAGAACCAGTTCATAAGAAGATTAGAATAAAGCCATGATTTAATGTAGATAGAGCACGGAAGAGGGTGCAGTCTAGTTTTGGACAAAAGGTGCAAACAGTTAACGTGCTGGCCTGACCTCTATCAGGTCCAGCCACAGCAAAATAGAAAGTGAAATTCCCAGAGATTTTCTGACTCCCCTGTAAGCCTTCCCTGTTAAGTATTGATTTGTAACCCAGAACTAAAAGTGGTTATATGAGTGAAAGGACATTTCAGGTTAAGCATGCAATTATATGAAGTACATTTTTGGCTGCTATCTATATACCACATTTCCTTGATTCTAAAACATGCTCAATTATAAAAGACATTATTGATCTAATAATAGTTTTGGAGAGAAACAACTTAGGCCACATTAAATATACATACTGATCCAAAATGTACTCAATTTCAGAAATTAAATGAGAAAATTTCAACATCCTATCCTTGAGAAATAAAAAATGAAGCTTCCACTTCTCTGTACTTGCAATTCAAGAATATCTTCAAATAGAAATTAACACATATGATTTCATCTCCAGAAATAATACTATAAACACTGCCTCTANCCACATTAAATATACATACTGATCCAAAATGTACTCAATTTCAGAAATTAAATGAGAAAATTTCAACATCCTATCCTTGAGAAATAAAAAATGAAGCTTCCACTTCTCTGTACTTGCAATTCAAGAATATCTTCAAATAGAAATTAACACATATGATTTCATCTCCAGAAATAATACTATAAACACTGCCTCTAAGAAAAGAAAGTACTGTCAAGTCTTCCTTGTAGAGTTGGCCTATTCAAGTAAAAAGCACAGAGTCTTTTGCTTATCTAAGTCCAGGAAAATCTATAGTAGTAATTTAAAGACTTTGTTCTGAGAAATACAAATATTATTTTCTCTAAATTAAAAAAATTTTAAATACATTTGTCTACTGATGATCTTAAATATAAGTGAATTTTCCCCCAATTGTCTCTATAGTTATTTGGAAGTTTGATATTTCAAATGTGGCACTGAATGTAGAAACATGAGAAAGACTTCTCCCAACTTCAAAAGTCTCACGCAAGGTCAGCCTTATGTACTTACCAACAATATTAGGATCACACAGTGAGTTGAGTGTCAGATAAAATTTTCAGAGCTTGAAAATATCACATATAGCTTACAGAAAAACCCAAACTAAACTTTTGGCCAACCCAATACATAGAAAGTATTCTATAAATATTTGTATTAGATTTGACTGTGTATCCTCAAGAAGCATTCAGGATGAAGAGATGGAAGAAAATTCCTGGAAATTATCATTCTCATCACCATTCTTGAGTTTGTCTCTTCCATTATACAGTAATTAGCATGGCCACAGTCCTATTTTTAATGATTACCTGAGAAATGTGAAGGCATTAGCCATTTGCCAAATCATAGTCTATTACGATATAAAAAATGATTTTTCTGAAAAGTATCAATTCTATTGCTTTAAATAAGCTAAGAAGTCTACATGGGGTGTTTTGTTTTATTTTGATTTTTTTCTGGAAAGGGAGAGAACATGTAATGCTAGGATACACATAAAATATCTTCCATTTTTATGCTCCATGCTTTAGGAGCTTTATCCATTAATTACACAATAGAATGATCAAGAGAAAATGGAAAAACTTGACCTGATAGCATGACTTGCTCAGGGATGTCGTTCATTCTGTGGCTCTCATTGTTCAAGTCCAGAGTCACTCATTCATTAGCAGCTCATACATATCTTCAAAGGCAAAGAGGAGCAAGAAAGAAATGATATCACTCTATCACATTGCAATTGCATTTCTTATATTCAGGCCATCCACAAGATGCAGTAATTACAAGGTAGCATGTCATTTCATAACCAATTATATCTATTTTTGCATAAATCCATTGTATCTTTTTTCATTCTAAGAACTGAAAACAATTTATTTCTTGCAGCAACCAGTGCAACTACTTATATATATATACACACACACACACACTCAGTGGTAGGCTAGAAGTTATTTCAAGGGCAGACAGATGTTGAAATAGAGAATATAGGGTCCATAGCATCAGCTCCCACAATATCTGGTACTTTTAAAAGTAATTTTTTGCCCTACTATATTTTTTCTCATCTTTATTTGTCAACTAATTTCACCATTGAAAAATAATTTCAATTATTTTTGAACTAATTTCCCCATCTTTTTCTCTTGATATTTTTATTTTCCTTTAGCAGAGATACATTAATTCAAATATAGATTTGTTTATTCAGTTACTCAGCAGGTATTTATTTCATACCTATTCTGTGAAAAACTTTGCTTTAGACACTGAAGATACCAGAAATAAGATTTCTGCCTTCATGCATTATACATTTTTGTGGGTGAAGACAGAAAGTTTTAAAAATAAACTGAAATATGGTCACAATCAGATAAGGAGAAATGTAGTTCCAAGAAAGTATGTGGAGAAAGGACCTCACCTAGTCGGAGAAAGGACTGAAGAGATTCTTCCCTAAGAAGGTGACTGCAGTATTGTCCTCCTTCACCAGCACATACAACAGGACTGACTTGTATGCGAGACCCATGTCTTCCCATAGAACTACTAGTTTCAGACATAAACCAAGAAAGAATAAGAGAGAATATCCTTTAGTGTATGTTCCTGGATTTATCGAAGAATTGCTGGGTTAGAGTATTCATATTTCAAGTAGGCTGCTTTACTCATCATGATATAGGCTAACCAATGACCTCCCAATTATGCCTATATGTTTGTTCCAAATGTTTGGTGGCTTATTAGAGAAATCTAAAGAGCAAACAATTGAAACATACTCTGGGAAACTTCTACTGTATATATGTAAATTTTTTAGGAGGGACCAATAAACAGGCTTGGAGTCTGCTTGGGCAAAAACATTGCCTCAACCCTGACTACAGAACTAGTCCAGGGAAGACATGATCACCACCTTCACTAGTGATCAGAAACTTCAAGGGTATATGTCCTAATCTATCACATGAACACAGGACCCGGTGACAATCTGTGACACTACTGCAGATCCAACAAATTGAATGTAGCTGCAACCTCTGCCATCAACTTCTGTCCAAAGGAGTTCTACAAACAACTAATTTTATCTCCTCACTACCTGTAAAAGTAGAATCTGTGTGAGTGGATCTGCTTGTCAGAAACTTGATTATACTGCCTGTGTCTTAACTGCAAGGTAAGCTGGGAAAATAGATGTCAGGCATATTAGTTTATATGATAGAAAGCAGACTACATGCTAAAAAGTGAGAATAGCTCCAAATAATGAGATTAGAGTTGTAAAACCAAAAGGAACAATGAATTTCCACTAGAATATACTCTTTTGACTCCCCAGTACTCCCTTCTTTCTACCTTTGAACTTAAAATGTTTTCGGTGGGAATGCAAATTAGTACAGCCACTATGGAGAACAGTGTGGAGATTCCTTAAAAAATTGCAAATAGAACTGCCTTATGACCCAGCAATCCCACTGCTGGGCATACACACTGAGGAAACTAGAATTGAAAGAGACACGTGTACCCCAATGTTTATCGCAGCACTANACCATCTTACTTGGGTTTCTCTTACCTTGGGCGTGGGGTATCTATTCACAGCTGCTCCAGCAAAGTGCAGCCGCTGCTCCTTACCTTGGACGAGGGGTATCTCCTTTTCAAGGTACCTAGACAACAGTATTTCATGCAAAAATTTCCTGAGTTGTTTTGGAGATGTTACCTGTCCCCCCAAATGGAGGAACTAATTGATAATAGGGAGTACACACAGCCCCAGGCCTCCAAGAGCCTAAGGACTGATAACTTTAATCCCTGGGACACTGTTCTGCTACCTCACCACCAGCCAATGGAGACTTGTGTGTCGGCTGATCACAGATCATAGAATCCCACCCCGACTTACCCTTTAAAAATAGTTTGCCAAACCACTTAGGGGAGTTTGGAGCTTTTTAGGGCCTGAGCCACCTATTTCCTTTGCATAGCCCTGCAAAAAATTTTTCTCTGCNCACCACCAGCCAATGGAGACTTGTGTGTCGGCTGATCACAGATCATAGAATCCCACCCCGACTTACCCTTTAAAAATAGTTTGCCAAACCACTTAGGGGAGTTTGGAGCTTTTTAGGGCCTGAGCCACCTATTTCCTTTGCATAGCCCTGCAAAAATTTTTTCTCTGCTCCAAACTCTGACTTTCAGTTTGTTTGATTTCACTGTGCATTGGGCACAAGAACAGTTATTCCTTCAACCACTCACACCAAATCCTATTCTACCTACCTCCCACACTTTAATTTGTACACATCTGTGTGAATTTGGCCTTGAATGGAGACTTGCTCAATCTGGAACTTTCAGTATTCCAACTGTCTTGCTGCAACTTATACAACTTGAACATGGAGAAAACTTTTGCGGACCGCTTGTTTTTGCCTTATAATTGTGCTGGTCTCTACAGTCAATATGGGCTCCCTTGGTGGCTCAGATGGTAAAGAATCCACCTGCAATGCAGGAGACCTGAGTTTGATCCCTGCGTTGGGAAGATCCCCTGGAGGAGGGCATGGCAATCCACTCTAGTATTCATGCCTGGAGAATTCCCATGGACGGAAGAGCCTGGTGGGTTACAGTCCATGGGATTGCAAAGAGTCAGACAGGGAGACTAAGCACAGCACAGAATAGTCAATGAAGCTAAGTCTTCAGGTGTCATCTTTGCTTCTTCTTCCTGTCCTATTGCTCCCTTACCTTGATCGCATTAAGTAGCATGATCTCTTCCTTCTTTATTCCCCTCTTTTTTGATGTAACATGTAGAAATGCCAAATCTGTGAATATGTTTGACTAAAGGAAATTTCAAATCCAATTTTACACTCTAAATGAATTCTTCCTGAACACCTGGAATGTAGATATTTAACTGAAGGTCATGGTAAACCCTTGAAAGAATTCACTATTACTCTAGGTACTAAGCTACAAAAAAAGAATTTTATGTATGTCCTGGGTCATATTACTTTGGACCTAGCTTAACAATAAATGTAACTAGTACATTAAGTTGCATAAAACTGCAAAGTTGTTGGTTCTATATTTAGTTTTATTTTGAAAATTATATATGCTAATCTACCAAGAACCCAAAGCTTCTCTTCCTCTAATGTGTAGAACAGATTTACTGACACTAAATTGGCCCAAGTATGAAACTAAATGAGTAGCAAAGCAGAGATAAAATGCTGCGCTTTCCTCTCACCAGCTATGACTGTGTTATTAGATAATTCTCTCAGTTCCATCATCTGCACAATGAGAACACTGAATTTTTTTAATACCTTACTAGTCTGAAAGCAAGACTTCAGACTTGAAAGCAAGACTTTTAAAAAATAAAAATCTGATAGGTTTCATTAGGAAAACTTGATCATGTGACAATATTGTACAAAGAAATATAATGAATAACAAACAAAGCATTTATCTCTAGAAATATATTTTTAACATGTCTCACCCAACAGCAAAGGGCATATCACTGAAACCATAGTATAAAATACAACTGAAATAACAATGACAAAGAGGAGCTTGAGGATATTCTAAGCCTTTCTAAATCAGCAGGAATTATACTCTTACAGTCAGAATTTATGATTGGCTTTATAGTTGATGCCAAAAGTGTTGTCTTCTCAGATCATAACCCCACTGTGTTTTAAGAGATCCTTCTCGTAGTCTTGTCCATATGTATTTAGTAAAATACAAACTCATCAAGTTAGCCATTTTTAATTAGGTATTAAAGGGGCATGAGATATAAACTGAATAATATTCCTTTCCTACTACAAAAAGATGTTTCATTCCAGTGATAGTGAAGCTAAGCAGGAACCTGTGGGGCTCCTGAGCACAAAAGACTTCCTCTGTCCCAACCCAGGAATCAAACCCAGGTCTCCCACACTGCAGGCAGATTCTTTACCGCCTGACCCACCAGGGAAGCTCAAGAATACTTGAGTGGATAGCTAGCTAGAACTTCCCGATCCAGGAATCAAACTGGGTTCTCCTGCATTGCAGGGAGATTTTTTACCAGCTGAGCTACCAGGGAAGCCCTGAGTTTCAAAGGGCAGATTCAAATAGTAGTTTATTAGCTGTTGCTGTTCAGCCATCCAGTCCTGTCCAATTCTCTAAGACCCCTCAGGCAGCTCTGACCCTCACTATCTCCCAGAGTTTGCCCAAGTTCATGCTTATTACATCCATGTACACCCACCCAAGATGGATAGGTCATAGTGGAGAGTTCTGACAAAATGTGACCTGCTGAGGAGGGAATACCAAACCACCCCGATATACTTACAGTGAGAACCCCATGAACTGTATAAAAAGAGATAAGGGAGGAACAGTAAAAAGCAATAGTGTAGCTTTGGTGGCAGGGCTCTTGTTTCCCATTCCAGGGATACACATAACAATATCTCGGAACTGCTTTGTTGTCGTTCTTCAGTCACTAAGTCCTGTCTGACTCTTTGCAACCCGATGGACTGCAGCACCCCAGGTTTCCCCGTCCTTCACCATCTCCCAGAGTTTGCTCCAATTCATGTCCATTGAGTCGGTGATACTATACAGTCCTCTCATTCTCTGTCTCTCCCTTCTCCTCCTGCCTTCAGTCTTTCCCAGCATCTGCCACTGTTTTCATTTTTGCCACATCTATTTGCCATGAAGAGATGGGACTGGATGCCATGATCTTAGTCTTTTGCATGTTGAGTTTTAAGCCAACTTTTTCACTCTCTGTCACACTCTTCAAGAAGCGCTTTAGTTCCTCTGCACTTTCCCCCATTAGAGTGGTCTTATCTTCACATCTGAGGTTGTTGACATTTCTCTCAGCAATCTAGGTTCTAGCTTGTGATTCAACCAGCCCACCAATTCGCTTGATGTACTCAGACTTCCCAGGTGGTGCTAGTGGTAAAGTATCTGCCTGCCAATACAGGTGACTTAAAGAGGAGTGAGTTTGATCCCTGAGCCTGGAACACCCCCTGGAGGAGAGTGTGGCAACCCACTCCAGTATTCTCACTTGGAAAATCCCATGGACAGATGAGCCTGGTGGGTCACAGTCCATGGAGTTGCAAAGAGTCGGACACAACTGCAATGATTTAGCACACGTTGCACTCTGCATAGAAGTTAAATAAGCATGGTGACAGTATACAGCCTTGCTGCACTCCTTTCCCAGTTTTGAACCAGTCTGTTGTTCCACGTCTGGTTCTAACTTTTGCTTCTTGACCTGCATACAGATTTCTCAGGAGACAGGTACGGTGGGTTGGTAGTCCCATCTCTTTAAGAATTTTCCACAAGTTTGTTGTGACCCTCACAGTACAGGCTTTAGCATAGTCAATGAAGCAGAATTCCCTTGCTTTTTCTATGATACAATGGACATTGGCAATTTGATCACTGGTTCCTCTGCCTTTTCTAAATCCAGCTTATACATCTGGAAGTTCTTGGTTCACCTACTGTTGAAGCCTAGCTTAAAGAATTTTGAGGATTACCTTGCTAGGATATGAAATAAACACAATTGTATAGTAGTTTGAACATTCTTTGGCATTGCCCTTCTTTGGGTTTGGAATGAAAGTGACCTTTTCCAATCCTGTGGTCACTGCTGAGTTTTCTAAATTTAATATTGAGTGCAGCACTTTAACAGCATCTTTTAGGATTTGATATAGCTCAGTTGTAATTCCATCACCTCTACTAGCTTTGTTTGTAGTGATGCTGCTAAAGTGCTACAATCAATATGTCCTAAGGCCTGCTTTATTTAACACTAGGATGTCTGGCTTTAAGTGAGTGTCCACACTATTGTGGTTATTTAGGTCATTAAGACCTTTTCTGCATAGCTCTTCTGTGCATTTCTGCCACCTTCTCTTAATCTCTTCTGCTTCTGTGTAGTTCTTGCCATTTCTGTGTAGTTTATTGGACAGATCATTGCATGAAATATTCTCTTGGTATCTCCAATTTCTTGAAAAGATCTCTAGTCATTCCCATTCTATTGTTTTCTTCTATTTCTTTAAGAAGGCTTCTATTTCACTTAAGAAGGCTTTCTTATTTCTGCATGCTATTCTCTGGAACTCTGCATTCCATTGGGCATATCTTTCCCTTTCTCCTTTGCCTTTCCTTTCTCTTCTTTTCTCAGCTATTTGTAAGGCCCACACCTTAGCCTATGAAATTACCTACTCTCATAAAACTGGCAACCCCATGAGGCCTCTCCCCTTCTGAAATGGCCCATACCCTGTCTATGGAGTGTGCATCGCCCTGAATAAACCTTTTGCTTCACTGTGGCTCACTCTTAAATTATTTCCTGTGCAAAACCAATAAGCCACATTTGGCTGCCATCCCAGGGACTCACCTGAGAGCTGGGATATGACCATTCTCTCATATCCCACTTTCTTTCCTGCAATAATACTATTGTTTCTAGTTTATTCCATAGACCCAGATACATTGTTCATTTGTGATGTCAAAGGACTCCTCCCCCCATATGTTAAAATTTAGAAAACAAAAAAATTTAGGAAGTTATAAAAGTTTGCAAACTTTTTCCTTTTTCATAAACCCATTAAAATAATATTTCTCCCCCTCTTTTTTCTTCTCTTTCTAAAGCAGTTTTCAAGTTTTTCAGAAGTTCAACTTTGTATTATTGAATTGGAGTGATTGGTACGTAAACTTGAAAGATTAGAGAAAAGAGACTTTTACTTTACATTGGAAGGGATGTTAAAAAAAGACAAGACTGAGAATTTGGAAAAAAGATGGAGGGTAGAAATGGAGAAGAACTGATTAGGAGTGAATGCTGAAGGAGTTGGAAGAGGGGTTGAAAACTAGCCTCAGTATGAGAGAACTGTTGAGAGAGAATTGAAAGTGGAAGATTTTATGAAATATTTCAATGAATTATAAATCATATCTCTTTGATTTCATTTGAGAGATTTCAGTAAAGACTGGAGTTTTCTTTTTTTAATCAATAATTAAATTAGATTGCTAGAACATATTTCTTTGAATGTGCCAGCATGGCTTTACTGGATATTCTAGATTCTGGATATTCAGGTCATCCTTATAAAAAATTCTGCCTTGTTCTTTTATGAATTTAAATAATATTTTATTTCTTCTAACCAGAAGAATCATCACTGATACAGGGTCAATGTCTCAATGTCTAGGTTATATATCTGACTGGGTAAATATATAACATTTTATGTAGAGGAAAGAAAAAGAGAATGTTATATACATTTATTGACAATATATTGTTATCATGTTAATGGTCAAGAAAGAATAGAGATCTTTCCATGATCCTCATATTACATAATATTAGAATTGGTAAAGCAGGTCAAGATAGTATAAATTATTTAGCTCAGTCCTGGAGAGGAAAAGAGACTTATTTCCAAGGTTATTTCATAGGTGAGATTAGAAACCAAGGCGATTGGTTCCCAGGCTTTTTCCAATCACCATAACATCTTACACTGCCTGAAATGCTAAACTTTGTGTGTGTCTTGAATTTATGCCAAGGCATTTGCTCGGGAAAGTTGGAGAGATAAGCTCGTCTTTCTGAGAAGTATTTCAGATGTTTCAGAAGCAATGCAAGACATTGCCCACTGAAGGAAGTTTCATGTGGTACCTAGATGCAGGATGAGGCATTGTTTTCAGAGAAGACCACAGCAAGAGCTGCTTCATGCCCTTTAAGGGTCACAGGCTGTGACAAGCAAGCAAATAGGAATTGGACTTCTAACATTTTCCAAGAAAAACTGAATAGATATAGACATTGAAATCTTCTACACAACTAGTTAAGTATGTTCCCAGCAATTATGCTCTTAGATGAGAGCTTGAGGATGAAGGTCGAGTTCCTTTTCAGAAGAGCATAAAACAGTTTTTCTTGGACTTCCCTGGCAGTCCAGTGGTTAAGACTCTGAGCTCCCACTGCAGCAGGCGTGTATTTGATCCCTGGTTAGAGAACTAAGATCCCATGTGCTGCACAGCCTGGACGAAAAAACAATGAGTTTTTCCACTACACTCTCTTTGGCCAGTTTGAAATCTTGGAACCTATACAAGGGTCAGTTTTTATTCCAATCCCAAAGAAAGGCAATACCAAAGAATGCTCAAACTACTGCACAATTGCACTCATCTCACATGGTAGTAAAGTAATGCTCAAAATTCTCCAAGCCAGGCTTCAGCAATACCTGAACCGTGAACTTCCAGATGTTCAAGCTGGTTTTAGAAANGGGAGGCCTGGTGTGCTGCAGTTCATGGGGTCGCAAAGAGTTGGACACGACTGAGCGACTGAACTGATACAAGGGTTTGTATGTTTCCTAAACCCAGATGAGTGAGACATAAAAAGTCTGTCTTTGATGACTATTCCAGATTTTCCAACAGCGTTATTTATGACAAATATTGCCTCAACAAACCACTTCTGGATTTTTGGACTTGGTGATCATAGTCAATGCACCCATGATCCATTGAATCCCCAAATTAATCCTCTAGTATTGAAGGACTAAGTAAGGCAAATTAGTTTTACAAATGTGGTTTTCTTTTTCTCATTTCTCCTCAAACCTTAGAGAATTTTCCTTAAAGATTTTCTTTGGTAAAGTTGAATATAAAAAGCATGGACATCTTTTTTTTTTCTCTCAATTTAGAAAATTTTGTAATAATTACAAAATACGGGTTTTGAATATGGCTTGGATTCGTTATACTCAGCAACCATTATCAAAATACTCAGCTCCTAAACAAATTATACACGGTTACAATACTGGCTGACTCAAATGTCCTTATGTGACAAATATGAAATTCCTGGTAAATATATTAAGCATGATGACTCAGACTTGAACTGAAATATTTAAGCCTCATTTAAATGTGAAAAAACACTGCATTCTGTCCTAGGTGGGCTGCAAAGGAAGCTTCTCCAAGTCTATGATCTAAGGTCTTCCTCTGTGGTCCAGTGACTAATACTTTGTGTTTTCATTGCAAGGGGCACGAGGCTGAACCCTGGTGAGGGAACTAATATCCTGCAAGCCATGGGACCTGGCAAAAAAGAAAAGAAAAGACTATATAATCTAACTGGATCCAGTTGGAGAGCATCAGCTCACATCAAGGTTTATACATGTTACTTGAGCATATGATCTGATGTTAGGAGCAGGGAAGTGATCAGTAGAGAATTAGACAGATCTCTGAGGCTTCCTAGAGGTAGTCACCTAGAAGGTTATTTGATGGAGCTTCCACAAATGTGAGGGCTTTTACAGACTGACTGTCTTCCTCAGTTAGCCTCCAGAGGCATTTCTCCAGAATGATACAGAAATGAGGGAGTTTTCTGCTTTATTTTAATCAAGGTATGAGTAGATTATATACTCTTAGTTTATACTCTTTTCTTTCTTCTTTTTTACAGTGTGAGTAGAGAGTTGGCAGGCATAAAATGTAGGGAGACACTTACAATGCTGTTTTTAATCTTTCTCTTTCAATATGCTTATAAATAGCATAGTAAACTGTGAACCTCTTTCCTTTAAAAATGCTGATGCCCTGAGGACTTAGTTTCAAGGCTTTCAGAGGAAGCTGCATTACTTGGGTTTCTTTGAAATGAATACAGTTATTAAAATAGCAATGATTGTAGCTATTTGGTGAATTGGCACTAAAAATTGGTGCAGCCTGTGAGCTTATTTCTAAAGTTCACATGCACATAAACGTGACCATATAATAATGTCAACAGAGTGTAGTTACAGCAGATGAAAACTGACTGGTTTTCTCTCTTCTTATTGACTGTAGCTTGGTTTTATTTTGTTCTAAACAATAACAGATTTTTCTTTTTTAGTTGACGAAACAAAACAACCTGCTTTTGTAGTGATGCTTGTTAAAATAATAAAAATTACAGAATGTGCTATTCTTTCTAAATTTTGAAAATAAGGCAATTTTTATAATAATATGATACTTCTTGATGATTTCAATATCATGTTCCTTCTGGATAGGATTTTGAATTCTTCTGAGTAGAGATTGCTGTCTTACACTAGATATGATACTCTCCATAGAAAGCAAGGAATGATATCTTAAGAATAACCTTATTGTTTCCAGCACTTCCTACACACCAGGACAAAAATATCATTAGAAAAAAGTTCCAAACTCAATCTTCAACCTTCTAGTGTTGTCTTTAGCTGCAAAGAAGGGGAAAAAGCATGTGACTATGTTCACATACAGCTCATTTGTGTTTTTAAGCAATTCTTAGACCCTTATGGAAGGGTTTTCATATTTATGAATTCACATATCCTCAGCTAACACTTCACAGCTTTATTAATGATGCTTTTGCCTTTTTTTTTCCCCCCCGTTTCTGAGTTTGTCTCCATCTACTTCTATCTCTAAAAACCAGATGTTCAAGCTGGTTTTAGAAAAGGCAGAAGAACCAGAGATCAAATTGCCAACATCCACTGGATCATGGAAAAAGCAAGAGAGTTCCAGAAAAACATCTATTTCTGCTTTATTGACTATGCCAAAGCCTTTGACTGTGTGGATCACAATAAACTGTGGAAAATTCTGAGAGAGATGGGAATACCAGACCACCTGACCTGCCTCTTGAGAAACCTGTATGCAGGTCAGGAAGCAACAGTTAGAACTGGACATGGAACAACAGACTGGCTCCAAATAGGAAAAGGAGTACACTAAGGCTGTATATTATCACCCTGCTTATGTAACTTCTATGCAGAGTACATCATGAGAAATACTGGGCTGGAAGAAGCAGAAGCTGTAATCAAGATTACTGGGAGAAATATCACTAACCTCAGATATGCAGATGACACCACCCTTATGGCAGAAAGTGAAGAAGAACAAAAAAGCCTCTTGATGNTGGACATGGAACAACAGACTGGCTCCAAATAGGAAAAGGAGTACACTAAGGCTGTATATTATCACCCTGCTTATTTAACTTCTATGCAGAGTACATCATGAGAAATACTGGGCTGGAAGAAGCAGAAGCTGTAATCAAGATTACTGGGAGAAATATCACTAACCTCAGATATGCAGATGACACCACCCTTATGGCAGAAAGTGAAGAAGAACAAAAAAG
This sequence comes from Neotragus moschatus, assembly GCA_006410615.1. Taxonomy (NCBI): domain Eukaryota; kingdom Metazoa; phylum Chordata; class Mammalia; order Artiodactyla; family Bovidae; genus Neotragus; species Neotragus moschatus. Next base: position 511,028 of record SJYA01002058.1, read on the forward strand.
CCTCTTGATGAAAGTGAAAGAGGAAAGTAAAAAAATTGGCTTAAAGCTCAACATTCAGAAAACTAAGATCATGGCATCTGGTCCTATCACTTCATGATAAATAGATGGAGAAACAGTGGAAACTGTCAGATTTTATTTTTAGGGGCTCCAAAATCACTGCAGATAGTGATTGAAGCCATGAAGTTAAAAGACGCCTACTCCTTGGAAGGAAAGTTATTACCAACCTAGATAGCATATTCAAAAGCAGAGACATTACTTTGCCAACAAAGGTCTGTCTAGTCAAGGCTATGATTTTTCTAGTGGTCCTGTATAGATGTGAGAGTTGGACTGTGAAGAAAGCTGAGCCCTGAATAATGGATGCTTTTGAACTATGATGTTGGAGAAGACTCTTTGAGAGTCACTTGGACTGCAAGGAGATCCAATCAGTCCGTTCTAAAGGAAATCAGCCCTGGGATTTCTTTGGAAGGACTGATGCTAAAGCTGAAACTCCAATATTTTGGCCACCTCATTCGAAGAGTTAACTCATTGAAGAAGACTCTGATGCTGGGAGGGATTGGGGGCAGGAGGAGAAGGGGACGACAGAAGATGAGATGGCTGGATGGCATCACTGACTCGATGGACGCGAGTCTGAGTGAACTCTGGGAGTTGGTGATGGACAGGGAGGCCTGGTGTGCTGCGATTCATGGAGTCGCAAAGAGTCGGACATGACTGAGCGACTGAACTGAACTGACCCCCATCTCTAGTTTATTTTATTTTATATAGTTTTTCTGTTCTTACTTTTCATCACATTTCAGTCTCCACTTTCCCTTCTGGTCAATGTTTCTGCCCTGTGGCTTCCCAAATATGCTTTTAAAAATTTTTTTTAAATCTTTTAAAAAGTTGTTGGCTATGTACAGAGAGTGCTTCTTTGTCTTCACAATAAAGCACTTCTGTTCTACTGAAGAAAAATGCAAGCCATGCTATCTTCTGAAAGGTTTTCTCAGTATTAGCAACGATCCTAAATTGTCATCATATTCCCTATCTATTCAATTTTGTTCATCAGAATAGTAATTTTTTTCTTTTATGGTATACTCACCACATGTCTTGACTAACATGAGGCAAGCATTCTCTTTTAGATATATGCTAAGTTTCTAACTCATTACATACTCAGTTGAAACTCATTATTACCATTAGCATAATCAAGTGGCCACTTAGTTTTGCAAATATGAAAATAATAGATACAGACTATGTATACAAGGATTTTGTGTGTCATGAGCTGAGCATCCACGTGTACCTTTTCATGTATTTAATTATAATAATATTCCCTTTAAATGACATTATATCTTTTAGTGTTTAAAAATACAATTTCTGAATAAATAACACTTTCTGAACCAGGACCTCTCAAGCTTTAGTCACTCTACAAATTACCCAGAGATTTTGTTAAAGCAAGGTTACCTGGTCTCAACCCTGATATATTCTGCTATTATGTGTCTTTATAAGACCCACACATTTAAGTTTTAAAACAAATCCCAGTAATGCCAGTGCCTGATCTGAGGGGCCACATTCTGAGCAGAACTAACAGAGACCAATAACTATCACATGTAACTTTTTTTTTTTCTTTTTTAAGTAGAGGACTAACTTTCTGTGCCCAGCATGGTATTATGTCTGTCAGTAGTGAATAAAATACATTATTACATAAAATAGGCTTGATTCTTTACTGCTAAGCCACTGAGGAAGCCCTGCCCTACCACACACACACACACACACACACACACACGCGCGCGCGCGCGCGCGCGTGCGTGTGCACATATATATCTTCATAAATACACTGAGTAGAATAGTGGTTACCAAACATTGAGGGATTAGAGAGTACAAAGTTTCAGATATGCAGGGTAAATAAGTAGTTCTGGAGAAATAATGTATAGTGCAGTAATTATAAGTAATAACACTGTATTGTATACTTGAAATTTGCTAAGACAACAGATCTTAAGTGTTTGCACCAAATACAGAATGTTAAATATATGAGGTGATGAATATATTAATTAGCTTGATTAAAGTGATCACTTCACAATGTGTATGTATATCAAGACATCACAATGTACACTTTAAATGTACATAAACTTTGTCAATCATACCTGAATGAAATAGGGGTTCTGGCAGGAACGAAATTTACTGTGACTTTAGCCTTGTTTGCACCACCCTGAGTACAGGAGTTGTAACTCCATGTCTAGCAATTGAACGATAACAAGGCAGTGAATCTTCAGAGCTGTCAAATGTTAAATAAGAAGCATAACATCTTAATGAACAAGCAGTTATTCAAAGCTGATATGTTTGATCAGTAGAGTATGACACTGATAATTTACATCAGCTCTCTCGTCTGACCTTGAAGTGACGTTTACTTCACACAGCTTTTGGAATTTTATGGGAATATATTCATGATGTTATTATCTAGAGAAAGGTACAGAATCTAAGAAAGTTCACGTGAATTATCTGAGATCACAAAGGTAATAATTGACAGATTTTAAAAATTGGAAATCCTAAATCCCTAACCAAGTCAACACTTTTCACTTGACATCAAGCTTCCCATAGAATACCATGCAGGTAAAGCCAAGATTGTGGGGCTTAATGTCACACTGTGTACTTGTATAAAATGGCATTTTATATATACTCAGCAACAGACTGGGTTATGTTTTATTGCTGTTATGCTACTTACTTAATAAGATAAAATTATGATGACTCTGGTCAAATTATGGTTAGTTTGACTATTTTATGTGTGCCTCTATTAAGCATACAAAAAGCTGGATTTGCATTGGGTTAATTTGTATAAATTGGGTTAATCTGTTTGAGCAGAGACTAAGTGGTTCTAGGCTGACATGCAATAGAACTATTAGTATTTTCTATGAAGCATGACAGCATTTTGTCATTCAGCCTGTTCCTTTACTTCTTCCATGTCTTTCCCATCTCTTTCTTAAACTGTCTCCCCTGACCTACCTGAACATTTGGTTGTGGGTTTTTTTTTTTTTTTGGTGTTATAGTCAAATATGTGTTGTGAAATGCATTGTTTAATGCTGAAATCAACACATTTTGTTATTTCATTCCCACTGATACATTTTTACATATCAGCTTGTTACTTTTTATTTTCCTTTGGAGAATTTAGTCCAAGGGTTGACCTTGTCCCCCTATTTAAAACCCAGAAGAATCACTAACAGCTTGTATATGTGCATGCAAGTGCTTAGTGAGATCTGACTTTATGACTTCCATGGAATTTTCCAGGCAAGAATACTAGAATAGGATGCCATTTTTGTCTCCAGGGGACCTTCCGGACCCAGGGATTGAACCCAAGTCTCTTGTGTCTCCTGCATCAGCAGGCGGATTCTTTACCATGGTACCACTATGTTCAGTTCAGTTCAGTTCAGCTCAGTCACTCAGTCATGTCTGACTCTCCGCGACCCTATGAATCGCAGCACGCCAGGCCTCCATGTCCATCACCAACTCTCGAAGTTCACTCAGACCCACACCCATCGAGTCAGTGATGCCATCCAGCCATCTCATCCTCTTGTCCCTTTCTCCTCCTGCCCCCAATCCTTAGTAGAAGAAAAAAAAAAGAAACTTTTTAAGAGTTAAGATATGGCTCAAGTCTCAGAACACTCATGTGTTATCCAACACTGCCTGTGTTATCCAACCTAGTAATATGGTTCTGGAAGTTATTTTTATAATATTTACCTGGAGAAAAGGTGGGATTTGATCAGGATTCTTCAGCTGAGTTTAGATAGTGACCTTTTAATAGGTCCAGAGCACAATGTCAAAAGTTAGTGTTAGCGACCTTGAGTTTGGCTTACACTGTTGATGTAGCCTTAGTTTGGTTCAAATGTCCACTTTTACACATGAACCAGAAGAGTCTGAACTCTCTGCAGGGCAAGCCGGTGATTCAAGGAAGAAATGATGTTGCAGCATGAGTCTGGGCCCCAAATTCCCACTGTCTTCTTCAAAGGACCCCAGTCATTTTCTTTTAAGGCTTTCAACTGATTGGTGAGGCTCATTCACATTATGGAAGATAATCATATTTACTCAATCTTCCCATTAAATGTAATCTTATTAAAATACACCTTCACAATGACATCTATCCTGGTCTTTGACCAAAAATTTGGGTACCATGGACTAGCCAAGCTGATGCATGAAATTAACCATTAGACTTTATAATACTTACAATTAGCTATGGACCCTTAGAAACAAATATCATAGATCTACTTATATTTCTGAATCTACCATTATTAAATCCAGTGGTAGCCATATGAACCTGACGTCTTTGCCTGTGAGGTGATGGTGAAGATGTGGTCTGATACACCCTGAAACTAATATGTTACTGATCCAGGTTCTCAGTTAGGCAGGACTGAAAACTCAATGGCCAGATTCTGCATCACTGATCNTGCTGCGATTCATGGGGTCGCAAAGAGTCGGACATGACTGAGCGACTGAACTGAACTGAACTGAACTGTGTGCAGGATGTTCTGCCAGCAATATAATTGCATCACCTTCCCCTCAGGGCTCTGGGCCAGCACCTTGGGATCAGGCAGAGGGACCCATGTGATGGCAGGAAGAAAGTTACCTATTTAGGAGAAGAGCAAACTGAGGTTCGAAGAAAACAAGCCTCTAGCCTAAGTTGCCCATTTGAAAGGCACTTGGGCATATCAACCCACCAACCACCCTCTGCCATGCTGTTCCACTCCCACTCATAAGGGATAATGCCCTATTAACCCATTTATACAGGTGGAATTTCAGGCAATATGATGACATGAGTGGAGAGACACCTGGAGGTCCTTTCAACATCAGGTAGATCATCTTACCATATCCAGGATAAACTACCCAGTGGATCTGGTGCTTCCCTCTTGGCCCTTACTTGATCCTGTCCAGAACTGCCTTGTGGGGATGTTCTAAGGTGTAAGAGAACTTGAAGGATGGGGCTCCTGGCAGAATTTCTGAGCAGGAGAGTGGGAGTAGTGTCCTGACACTGGTAGTATGCTGGGGAGACCCCAAACCTCCTTATCCCCCACACTGGCTGGGAGATTTAGGTGGAGGATCCTAAAGCCCCCAGTGTGGTGTTATTTTCTGTTCTGAAACTTTTCATTGCTATATGAATGAAAAGTGTTATGACTTTAAAAGTCAGGCTTAGAGGTAGAGTCTTGAGAAAGTGCTATCATGCATATTTCAGGCTATTTGTTGTTTAGTCACTAAGTCGTGTCCGATTCTTTTGCCACCCCATGGACCATAGCCTGCCAGGCTTCTCTGTCCATGGGGTTTCCCAGGCAAAAAATAGTGGAGTGGGTTGCCATTTCCTTCACCAGGGAATTTTCCCAACCTAGGGATTAAGCCCACATCTCCTGCATTGGCAGGTGGGTTCTTTACCACTGAACCACCCAGGAAGTCCACATATTTCAGACTCTAGGCAACATATTTGAAAAAGATGCGGAGCAAGCATGACTAAGCACACCAACCTAGCACAAATGTTAGAGGAATAGATCCCATGTGAAGTCACATTTGTTCTTTCTTGTTACAACAGGAGTTTTCAGCCGCCTACTTGCAGCCTCTCTGGGTACAGAAGGGAGATGACATTTGGTCAGTGGAAGGCCCTGCAGACAATCAGAGAGGTTAGAGGATTGCCATCCATCCTCTCCAATAGCCACTGCTGCTTCCAGCTTCAGTGCTTCTCTCTGGGTTTCAGGATCAGCTGCGCCCTGGCCTGGGAGTGGTGTCAGTGCTCAGCTGCTAGCTTCCATAGTGCCACACCTGATGGTTCCCCTTGTCCTGTTGTCAACTGAAATAAAAACTACACGACGTAAGAGCAGTGAGTTTCAGTTTGATTCAGAGACCCTACTGAGGACTCTAGCCCAGGATTCAGTTTCTCACATAACTCTGAGGAACTGCTCCAAGGAGCTAAGGAGGGAGGTCAGCATATCTATGACTTTGGCATAGGGAAGGTATGCAATCCAGTGTGCATCATAGGAGAAGGTCATGAGGAACAGATTTCTTAGTTAATAATTTTAGTACTGTTCTAAGTATGGCAAGATACAAAAATTCAGGTTCATGTAAATTTTACCTGAAACTGTCTAAAGGCAATTTTATCTCTTTTTCCATGTACGCAGTACCTCACCTGCTTCTGTGTCATGAGTTGGCAACTGCAGCGGCAATGATTTTACCTTGCAGAACCAGACGGTGAGCAACATTTCTTGTTTACACAGTCTTTACATTGTAAATGGCCCCTAGAAGGACCCAACTGTTACCTTTCCCAAAGGGATGGGGCACCTCAGACATCTCAGCAAACCAGTTATGTGAGTGCCCCTGTTTGTGTAGGAACACACAAAAAATGAAGTATTATACCCACATCTTGGAACGGGAGGGTGAAGTAGAAGGAACAATATTTCTGTGGTTGTAGTTCAGTCACTAAGTGGTGTCTGACTCTCTGTGACCCCATGAACTGTGGCACACCAGACTTCCCTTACCTTCACTATCTCCCAGAGCTCNTTCAGTTCAGTTCAGCTCAGTCACTCAGTCATGTCTGACTCTCCGCGACCCTATGAATCGCAGCACGCCAGGCCTCCATGTCCATCACCAACTCTCGAAGTTCACTCAGACCCACACCCATCGAGTCAGTGATGCCATCCAGCCATCTCATCCTCTTGTCCCTTTCTCCTCCTGCCCCCAATCCTTAGTAGAAGAAAAAAAAAAGAAACTTTTTAAGAGTTAAGATATGGCTCAAGTCTCAGAACACTCATGTGTTATCCAACACTGCCTGTGTTATCCAACCTAGTAATATGGTTCTGGAAGTTATTTTTATAATATTTACCTGGAGAAAAGGTGGGATTTGATCAGGATTCTTCAGCTGAGTTTAGATAGTGACCTTTTAATAGGTCCAGAGCACAATGTCAAAAGTTAGTGTTAGCGACCTTGAGTTTGGCTTACACTGTTGATGTAGCCTTAGTTTGGTTCAAATGTCCACTTTTACACATGAACCAGAAGAGTCTGAACTCTCTGCAGGGCAAGCCGGTGATTCAAGGAAGAAATGATGTTGCAGCATGAGTCTGGGCCCCAAATTCCCACTGTCTTCTTCAAAGGACCCCAGTCATTTTCTTTTAAGGCTTTCAACTGATTGGTGAGGCTCATTCACATTATGGAAGATAATCATATTTACTCAATCTTCCCATTAAATGTAATCTTATTAAAATACACCTTCACAATGACATCTATCCTGGTCTTTGACCAAAAATTTGGGTACCATGGACTAGCCAAGCTGATGCATGAAATTAACCATTAGACTTTATAATACTTACAATTAGCTATGGACCCTTAGAAACAAATATCATAGATCTACTTATATTTCTGAATCTACCATTATTAAATCCAGTGGTAGCCATATGAACCTGACGTCTTTGCCTGTGAGGTGATGGTGAAGATGTGGTCTGATACACCCTGAAACTAATATGTTACTGATCCAGGTTCTCAGTTAGGCAGGACTGAAAACTCAATGGCCAGATTCTGCATCACTGATCTGTGTTAGTGGAATAATTATAATATTGAGAAATGGGTATTTTTGAAGACAAGTCTGGTACAGACAAAAAATAACACCTTGGAGAGATATATGACAATGAAATAGATTTTTTTATACCCTCACTTCCTTGAGGAGGGATATATACAGGGGTACAATACACAGGGGAATATATATGGAAGGAGTTTCAAGGGAGCAGGCTCATTCAAGCAGGTGGGGAACAGAGAGAAAGAGAAAGAAAATACCAGCTTGAGAGAAGTGCCTTCCTTGTGAATCAGGGTAGAGTACAGAAGCAGAGGGCACAAGGGAATTTCATTGGTGCATTTGAATGGCACAAGGTCACACTCAGGAGAAGTCAATAAGAACTTGTGGCAGGAACTATCCTTATCACCCTGGTGCACCTGGTCACCTGAGCAGGGTGCTCACAGCCTGTTTGTATTGACACCAAGGAATCAGGAAACCATGAAGTTTTGAAAATTTGTGATACATGATCACAGTATCTTCACATAATAGACCTCACCAGAGAAAGAGTAATAACTAAATGCCAGTGGCATCACTGTAGGAATTACCAAACCAGAAGCAAATAATCAAACATCAACCATTTATCTGACTGGTTTATTTAATGCCAAAAGAAACAGGGATATATTTTTGTAAACGAGTTCCAGCTCAACAGTATAATTGGTTGACTATGAGCCAGGCAGAGGAACTAGATAATGTAAAAATGCTGTAGTAGTCTGATAAGTCACCCTGATCCAAACATTTGGAGATTATTATATCTGGTGTTCTAGCATCCCTTTCTTTGGCACCGCTGTCAGATCTATTTCATCATTACTTCCTCTTTTCCAAAATTTACAGTGATCAAATGCCAGTAGCTTTTCTTGGATCCTATCCTTATGTCAACTTTCCTAATTTCAAAACATTTTCACAGCACAATATGGTTTCCAAGTTTGTGCCCTTAAATTCTTTTCCTTGTGTGGATATCATAGAAATATGCATATGCTAGAATTTTCTGTAAAGGCCACAGAAAGGGGAGCCATTACTGTAGATATTTAAATACATAAAAGTTAAAATTTTTTGACAGGTAATTATTATACATACTCTGGTATTATTTAATCTGTGCATATGGATGGATGTCTTTTTAAATTATTAATGAATTGTTAATCATAAATTAATAAATTGCATTTTCTACTGTTTTCTAAATATTGTCAAAAAATTTGCCATTTTATCATTTTTCCAAATAAAAAATAAATTTGAATGTTTAAAGAAAAATATGACACTAGTGAGAGTTTTTGACAGATATTCCAAAGAAGTTGAGCTATATAGCAATTAAAAGTTTTGTTAAGGTAACTTAATAATTATTACAGGGAAATATTGCATGTTGTTCTGCATTATTGTATAACACTCTATACTTAATTAATTGTGAGTGTTACTTTACATTTATAAATATGTTTTCTATGACAGTGAAATAGATTTCTTTATACCTTCACTTCCTTTTATACACTCACTCCATAAACTTCATAACAGGGCTTCCCAGGTGGCACTAGTGATAAAGAATCTGCCTGCCAATGCAGGAGACAAAGAAATGGTAGCTTGATCCCTGGATTGAGAAGATCCCCTGGAGAAAGGAATGGCAACCGACTCCACGACTCTCCTCTGAGAAATTCCGTGGACAAAGAGCCTGGCAGGTTACTGTCCATGAGGTCACAGAGNAATCAGGGTTCCATTAAATAGACATGAGTCCATCCCAGCAAACCTCTCAATTTCTTGAAAGCAGTGATGTTGAATTTTGATTTGATGCTCTCCCTGATTTCTAGACAGTATCATGATGGTTGTTAATTAAGAAAATGATTAATTACATAATGATTAACTGCAATTGTGTAAATAAACATGTGTAACTTTTAAATACATAACTTGACAATAGATCAGAACAAGTACATTATTAAATTTTGAATGAGATTCTTTAACAGTTTCAGGTTAACTAGAAGAACAGAAGAGAAACTTAAATCTTTTCCCCATCTGTCAAATTTAACATTGTGCTTGAAAACCGTAGTATTTTCCTAATGCAACATAACTAACGAAAGAGAAGGCAGTCAAAACCACCAGCGGAATGAATTGTGTGTATATATTTTTAATCTATGTTAATTAGTGGTAAAATTTAAGACTCAAATTGAGTCTAATTTAATAGCATAAATAATACATTAAAGGAAGACAGGTAGAGTTTGAATGAAAAGAATCAATCATGAGAGACCATCCTGGACTCCCTCAGCTTATCAAAATTCTGAAACTAGAAAGTAAAGGTTGCTACAGGCTTGTGTCTTCACGCAATCAGTTTTATAGAGGACTATTTTAGTTGCTGAAGATAAAGTGCCCAGTAAGATCGACATGATCCTTTTCCTTATGGAGTTAAAAATACAGTGGAGAGACAAGCATTACAGATATGTAACACAGAAATAAACGTGTAACTATAACGGTCCTAAAGCAGAAGTACAGAAAGCTATGCGTGAGTCTAATGGGGTGAGCTAGCTTAGTTTGGGGCTCAGCAAATGTCTTTCATGGTAGGTACCTTTTGAAACTGAAGATGTGATGAGACAAAGTAAGAGCACACGCTAATGTAGGAATAAGCCCCCATGTTTGAGGAGTTTGAAGAAAAGGATGATTTGGTTGAGGTGCAGAAAATGACTGTTAGCAGAATGACATGAAAATNAAATGTCTTTCACGGTAGGTACCTTTTGAAACTGGAGATGTGATGAGACAAAGTAAGAGCACACGCTAATGTAGGAATAAGCCCCCATGTTTGAGGAGTTTGAAGAAAAGGATGATTTGGTTGAGGTGCAGAAAATGACTGTTAGCAGAATGACATGAAAATTAGGCAAACTCTACATTATAAAAAATTGGGGGGATATTGACATTTTATAAGAGGGAGAAAACAATTTTTAAAAAATGTTTCTGGAGGAATTGACATGATCATCCTGCTGAATTGTTTTAAAGTAATTGCTTAGAGAACATTTAGAAAAGGACAAGTGTTTAGGACTCTGGTAAGAAAACTATTCCTATTGCTCTATTAATATATCTGCTAGGGGACTTCCCTGGTGGTCAGTGGCTAAGATTCCATGCTCCCAAAGCTGAAGGCCCAGGTTCGATCCGTAATCAGGGAACTAGATCTTGCATGCCACAAAAAAAAAAAAAAAAAAGTTTACATGCTGCAACTAAAGATCTTGCATGCCACAACTAAGACCTGTTGTATCCAAATAAATATTTAAAAAAAAGAGTGAGAGCTCTAGCTTAGACAATTGGCTTTGGTAATGGAGAGAGAGTGATGAATTTAGAGATTTTTCTGAGTTAGAATTGATAAGAGTAACTGATACATTGAATGTGAATTTGGAGAAAAGGAGCTATCTCAAGTCTTTTCCCTGACCAACCGGGATTTTGAATAGCCATTAATTATACCCTCGGAGACTGAGCAGTAAATTTGCAAAGTGAGCTTATATTCTGATAAAATATTTTTTAAATAACATTTGGTTAAATGACATTTTGTCCTCTGCCTAAAGGATTCCTCTCTCTTAGGGTTTCCTTGCTGGCTCAGATGGTAAAGAATCTGCGTGCAGTGCAGGAGACTTGGGAAGATCTCCTGGAGAAGGGAATGGCAACCTACACTAGTATTCTTGCCTGGAGAATCCCATGGACAGAAGAGCCTGGCAGTCTACAGTCCATGGGGTCACAAAGAGGTGGACACGACCAACACTTGGTAGATGATTGAAGCAATCCAGTGATCAAATCTGGACATAATGAGAGAAGCCCATGAGGCAACCAAATGAAGAAGTCAAGTGAGTATTTAAATAGATGGGTCTGAAGTTCAAAAGAAACACCTGGGCTGAGCATATGAATGTAGGAAATATAGACAAATAGAAACTAAATTTGTGGAAGTGAATAATATTATCTATGATGCATGCATAAAATAGTATACTACAGGAATTTCCCTGGTGGTCCAGTAGTTAGGAATCTACTTTGCAATGCAGGGGACATGGGTTCAATCCCTGGTCAGAGAACTGAGGTCCCATGTGCTGTGGGGCAACTAAGGCCATGGGTCACAACTAGAGAGCCTGTGGGCCACAACTGGAGAGTCTGCATGCTGTGACAGAAGATCTTGCATGATGCAACAAAGATCTGAGGCAGCCAAATAAATAAATATTAAAAAATATGTAAAATAGCATATTACAAAAATTTGCATCCATGGACAGTAAAATAGGCATTCATTGAACATGGACCACATTGAATTTTCATAAAAATTTATAGAAAAATTCATCAGAATTTAAAATAATAAAACACAATATTTTAAAGTAAAACCATACTGTAAAATATGAAACAATAATACAATGTTAAATGATAAGCATTATTATTATATTTCATTTACCTTAGAGAAACTACTGTTTGCAATTATTTAGCAGCCTATTACATTTTGGTAAATGATGGAAAGCTTAAATCATGGAATTTTACATCAAGACTTTACATCTAGACATCTAGATTCTAATTTTACATCCAGCCTTTTTTTTTTAATTGGCTTTCAATTCTATTAATTAGAAAATTCAATTTCAAAATAGCATATTATCAGAAATAGCGACATGGCCCTACTGAATCATTCTGGAAAATTATGTAAACCTTAGTCTAAGAAATGAGGAACAGTTTCCTCCTTAAGACCATTCACATTACTCTTTCAGCTACTAAGTCAACTAGTATAGTCACGCTCAAAAATTGGATATGTGGATGTTTCAATTTTTCACGTAACAGTGAATAGGTTCCTGATACTCTCTAGTTCCAAGTGTCAATACAATTTTGCATATTTCCTCAATATCTTCCCTCTTTCCTTTCTTTTGTGATTTTCCCTTAGCAAAGCCACAACAATAGTTAAATGTGTATCTTTCTTGCACCTCTACACATGATTCTGTTGAGGGAAATCACATAATCGTGCTACTAGGCCATATTTTACAGGCATGAGCTCAAACCTCAAGTAGTACATTAATTCTGTCAGGCAATCATAGTTCCTTAGACTGGTCCTTCTTCCATTCTCCTATATGGGTTTCACACCTTCTCTTTAAACTTCTGACACCATCTCCTCCATCTCTATTCTTAGTTGATAAGCTTGCTTCTTAATCTTAATATTGTATATTAACACATATTTGGAATCTAGAAAAATGGTACAAATGAATATATTTTCAGGGCAGGAATACAGATACAGGTGTAAAGAATGGACTTGTGGGCCCGAGGAGGGAAAGAGGCGGTGGGATGAATTGGGAGGTTGGACTGACATACATACCCTACCACGTGTAAAATATCCAGTGGGAACCTGCTGGATAGCACAAGGAGCTCAGCTTGGTGCTCTGCAATGACCCAGATGGGTGGGATAGAAGCAGGGGGTTGGAGGCAGGCTGAAGAGGGAGGGTATATATGTGTACATGTGGCTGACTCGCTTCATTGTGCAGTAGAAATCAATACAACATTATAAAGCAACTACACCACAAAGAAAAAAAAATAAAACAGTCCTAAGAAAACGAGCACAGTCTCCCACCGTCTCACCTACCGTCAATATCTGCACATTTATACTCTACTTACCCATCTGTTAAGGTAAATGAATGGTCCGTCCGTCTACATAAAGTTAGCCCTTTCCATATAACAATCACATCCTACGTTCTCTCTCCTACTTTAGAGGATAGTTCCACCAACTTGCCCCTTTCCTTTCCAGATCGTTACAATCAGTAGACATACATGGTGTGATTCCCCTNAGAAGAGCCTGGCAGTCTACAGTCCATGGGGTCACAAAGAGGTGGACACGACCAACACTTGGTAGATGATTGAAGCAATCCAGTGATCAAATCTGGACATAATGAGAGAAGCCCATGAGGCAACCAAATGAAGAAGTCAAGTGAGTATTTAAATAGATGGGTCTGAAGTTCAAAAGAAACACCTGGGCTGAGCATATGAATGTAGGAAATATAGACAAATAGAAACTAAATTTGTGGAAGTGAATAATATTATCTATGATGCATGCATAAAATAGTATACTACAGGAATTTCCCTGGTGGTCCAGTAGTTAGGAATCTACTTTGCAATGCAGGGGACATGGGTTCAATCCCTGGTCAGAGAACTGAGGTCCCATGTGCTGTGGGGCAACTAAGGCCATGGGTCACAACTAGAGAGCCTGTGGGCCACAACTGGAGAGTCTGCATGCTGTGACAGAAGATCTTGCATGATGCAACAAAGATCTGAGGCAGCCAAATAAATAAATATTAAAAAATATGTAAAATAGCATATTACAAAAATTTGCATCCATGGACAGTAAAATAGGCATTCATTGAACATGGACCACATTGAATTTTCATAAAAATTTATAGAAAAATTCATCAGAATTTAAAATAATAAAACACAATATTTTAAAGTAAAACCATACTGTAAAATATGAAACAATAATACAATGTTAAATGATAAGCATTATTATTATATTTCATTTACCTTAGAGAAACTACTGTTTGCAATTATTTAGCAGCCTATTACATTTTGGTAAATGATGGAAAGCTTAAATCATGGAATTTTACATCAAGACTTTACATCTAGACATCTAGATTCTAATTTTACATCCAGCCTTTTTTTTTTAATTGGCTTTCAATTCTATTAATTAGAAAATTCAATTTCAAAATAGCATATTATCAGAAATAGCGACATGGCCCTACTGAATCATTCTGGAAAATTATGTAAACCTTAGTCTAAGAAATGAGGAACAGTTTCCTCCTTAAGACCATTCACATTACTCTTTTAGCTACTAAGTCAACTAGTATAGTCACGCTCAAAAATTGGATATGTGGATGTTTCAATTTTTCACGTAACAGTGAATAGGTTCCTGATACTCTCTAGTTCCAAGTGTCAATACAATTTTGCATATTTCCTCAATATCTTCCCTCTTTCCTTTCTTTTGTGATTTTCCCTTAGCAAAGCCACAACAATAGTTAAATGTGTATCTTTCTTGCACCTCTACACATGATTCTGTTGAGGGAAATCACATAATCGTGCTACTAGGCCATATTTTACAGGCATGAGCTCAAACCTCAAGTAGTACATTAATTCTGTCAGGCAATCATAGTTCCTTAGACTGGTCCTTCTTCCATTCTCCTATATGGGTTTCACACCTTCTCTTTAAACTTCTGACACCATCTCCTCCATCTCTATTCTTAGTTGATAAGCTTGCTTCTTAATCTTAATATTGTATATTAACACATATTTGGAATCTAGAAAAATGGTACAAATGAATATATTTTCAGGGCAGGAATACAGATACAGGTGTAGAGAATGGACTTGTGGGCCCGAGGAGGGAAAGAGGCGGTGGGATGAATTGGGAGGTTGGACTGACATACATACCCTACCACGTGTAAAATATCCAGTGGGAACCTGCTGGATAGCACAAGGAGCTCAGCTTGGTGCTCTGCAATGACCCAGATGGGTGGGATAGAAGCAGGGGGTTGGAGGCAGGCTGAAGAGGGAGGGTATATATGTGTACATGTGGCTGACTCGCTTCATTGTGCAGTAGAAATCAATACAACGTTATAAAGCAACTACACCACAAAGAAAAAAAAATAAAACAGTCCTAAGAAAACGAGCACAGTCTCCCACCGTCTCACCTACCGTCAATATCTGCACATTTATACTCTACTTACCCATCTGTTAAGGTAAATGAATGGTCCGTCCGTCTACATAAAGTTAGCCCTTTCCATATAACAATCACATCCTACGTTCTCTCTCCTACTTTAGAGGATAGTTCCACCAACTTGCCCCTTTCCTTTCCAGATCGTTACAATCAGTAGACATACATGGTGTGATTCCCCTAAGCTAAAATGAATAACTAAATGAGTGAGTGAGTGAATAAATGACACCTTCATGATCCCACTTCATCTGCTATTGCCTCATTTCTTCTTTTTTTCTCTCTTTTTTGTAGCAAAACATCTCATAAAAAGCTACTTGACATGCTCTTTCCAACTTCTGTTCTTCCACTTTCTCTCAAATTTCCTCCACTGAGACCTTCATCCCAGAAAATAGTAAAAAAGTGTCTTATCAATGTCTTCTCTCACCTCCACCAGGTTAAAGCCAAAGAACACCCAGTCCTCATCTTATCTGGCCAGTCAGCAACTCCTGGCATAGTTGGTGACTCTTTTTCCAAAGGATTTGAAAAATATATTTATTTGGCTGCATAAGGTTGTAACTGCGACATGCAAGATCTTCACTGCATTTTGTGGGATCTTTTGTTTCCAACCCACATTCCCTGCATTGCAAGGCATACTCTTAACCACTGGGCCATCAGGGAAGTCAAGGTTGATGTCTCCTTGATGCTCTTTCTTCACTTGGCTTCCAAGATACAGCTGTACCTTCTTGCTTTCCTCCTGGTAATGCTCTTTACTACTCATTGTTTTTTTATCAGGATCATTTATTAACTTCTCCTTTTCTATCCTTGCAACTTAATTTTCAGGGTCCTTGTTCTTGTTTCTCCCCTCTTCTCTCTCTTCACTCACTTCACCGTTGACTTCATTCAATCTCATAGATTTGAATATGCTGCGCTTATATCTTCAGGTATCTCTGTACTCATATATTCAACTGCCAACTAGTATAACCCCTGGGATAGTTAATAGTGATCTTAAATTCATTATATTCAAAACCAAACTTCTAATTATCTCATCACTTAGGGTTGCCAGATAAAATATGACACCTAGTTAAACTTGAATTTCAGAAAAGAATATCACTTTGGTTTTTTCTTAATACAAGTATATTCCAAATATTGTCTGAAATCCAATTTTAATAGAGTATCATCCATTTTTCTTTGCCAACTATGGCTGTCCCCCAAATCTTCTCTACCCACAGAACCGAACTGGTGATTACTCCATCCTTCCACTTGATTAGGCCAAAAGTCTTGGCATGATCTCTGATTGCTTCTTTTCTGATCCTACATGCAATCTAGCGGGAATGACAGAATATATTCAAAGTCTGATTACTTTTGACCATCAATTTACTACCATTCTGGTCCAAGTTTGAAGTTACCATTATTTCTCACTGAATTATTGCAATAATGTCCTACCAGTCTCCCTGATTTTATATCACCTCTCTCCCACTTCCAAATAATTCTCAACACAGCAGCTAAAGCAACATTTAAAATATAAGGTTGATCATGTTTCTTTCTTTTTTTTAAACAAAACTCTGTAATAGCCCCCCATTTTATATAGTTCTTGTAATGGTCCATAAGTCTCTACATGATCTGTCAGCTACCGAGTAATGTGCACAGTCTTTCTTACCTTCTACTACTCACTGTTTACTTCATATGCTTCAGCTATATTCTTGCTTGTTCTCAAATATATCAGAGATGCTCTCATTTTACTGTCTTTGCTTTGATTGATTTCTTAGCATAGAATATTCTTCTCTAGATAAATACACGACTGAATCTTTCAAGTTTCCCTCTCCCTCAGTTGTCATCTTTTCAATGAGGTCTCCTTTGATAATTCCATTTAAAGTTGTACATTTCCTTAAGTCTTCACTTTCAATCACTATTAACTTGTTTGTCTCCCACTTTTTTTTTTAAAAAAAACCATAACATTGACTCTTTCCCACTGACTACATAATATATGTACTTTTTATACTCATCCCAAGCATTAGTTTTGCCACATTAGGTGTTCAAAATAGTATTTGTTGAATAAATAAGGGCTTCCCAGGTGGCTCAGTGGTAAAGCGTCTGCCTGCCAGTGCAGGAGACCTGGGTTCAACCCCTGGGCTGGAAAGATCCCCTGGAGGAGTAAATGGCAACCCATGCCAGTATTCGCTAATGAAAAATCCCATGGACAGAGAAGCCTGATGGGCAGCAGTCTATCGGGTCACAAAGAATGAAACACGACTGCATGACTGAGCTATACTATAAACCCCGAATCTGGTCAAAAATGTGTTCCTTGCTACTATTGCTCTTTCTGAATAAATAAATGAAGAATTTGATCTTATAGGATTTTGTGTCTTAAAAATCTTGAGCCTAGACTAATTTTCTAATTATAAAATTTTGTGAAATAGTGGATAAAGCTTTCAAATTTAGGTAAAAATTTTAAACAAAACAGTATACCTCAATCAAGTTTTTAAGCAAAACTGAATATATAGGTTTTTACTTTAAAATTTTAAAAGATAGGGTTCATATAACTGATGAAGCTGAAAGATAACATTCAAGTTACAGTATTTATAACGAAGACAATTAAAATTCATATTAGTGCAGAGAAACATGTAAAATAAATTGAAATATGAAGGAAAACACCAACTCCTCTGTTAAATACATCTCAGGTGAGATGACTTAACCAGAAAAGTACTTGTTATGTACTTTTATATGAATAGCACTTAAAAGTTGAAAATTATGAAAATTGTAATGGAACATCTTGGGGGGAAATTCATCAAAAAATCTTTTTTTTTTTTTAAATTTGTTGGAAAATTACATATATTTGCATATATAGTATATACATGGCTTCCCTGGAGGCTCAGACAGTAAAGAATCTGTCTGGAATGCAGGAGACCAGAGTTTCACCCCTGGGGCAGGAAGATTCCCTGAAGAAGGAAATGCTAGTCGCTCTAGTATTCTTGCCTGGAGAATTCCATGGACAGAAGACCCTGAAAGGACACAAAGGGTTGGACATGATTGAGTCCCTAACACTTTCACTTTTCATTTTCATAGCATATACATAAAATTTAGTATGTAAAAATTAAACTGCATATTTATTATTATTTAAGTATTATACTGGGTTTCCCAGGTGGCTCAGTGGTGAAGAATCTGCCTGCCAATGCAGAGAACTCAGGAGACACTGGTTTGATTACTGGGTCAGGAAGGGCCCTTGGAAAGAAATGGCAACTTACTCCAGTAAAGTGCCTGGAATTTCTCTGTACAGAGAAACCTGATGGGCTACAGTCCATGGGATCACAGAGTTGGACACGATCCCTGCTTATTTAATTTATATGCAAAGTACATCATAAGAAACACCGAGCTGGAAGAAGCACAAGCTAGAATCAAGATTGACAGGAGAAATATCAAGAACCTCAGATATGCAGAAGACACCATCCTTATGGTAGAAAGTAAAGAGGAACTAAAAAGCCTCTTGATGAAAGTGAAAGAGAAGAGCGAAAAAGCTGGCTTAAAGCTCAACATTCAGAAAACGAAGATCATAGCATCTGGTCCCATCACTTCATGGGAAATAGATAGGGAAACAGTGGAAACAGTGTCAGACTTTATTTTGGAGGACTCCAAAATCACTGCAGATGGCAACTGCAGCCATGAAATTAAAAGATGCTTACTCCTTGGAAAGAAAGTTATGACCAACCTAGATAGCATATTCAAAAGCAGAGACATTATTTTGCCAACAAAGGTCCATCTAGTCAAGGCTATGGTTTTTCCAGTGGTCATGTATGGATGTGAGAGTTGGACTTTGAAGAAAGGTGAGTGCTGAAGAATGATGCT
The DNA here is from genome assembly GCA_006410615.1 of Neotragus moschatus. Lineage (NCBI taxonomy): Eukaryota > Metazoa > Chordata > Mammalia > Artiodactyla > Bovidae > Neotragus > Neotragus moschatus. The sequence goes on from SJYA01002058.1 coordinate 530,053, forward strand.
TTTGAACTGTGGTGTTGGAGAAGACTCTTGAGAGTCCCTTGGACTGCAAGGAGATCCAACCAGTCCATTCTAAAGGAGATCAGAACTGNGTGGTCATGTATGGATGTGAGAGTTGGACTTTGAAGAAAGGTGAGTGCTGAAGAATGATGCTTTTGAACTGTGGTGTTGGAGAAGACTCTTGAGAGTCCCTTGGACTGCAAGGAGATCCAACCAGTCCATTCTAAAGGAGATCAGAACTGGGATTTCTTTGGAAGGAATGATGCTAAAGCTGAAGCTCCAGTACTTTGGCCACCTCGTGCAAAGAGTTGACTCATTGGAAAAGACTCTGATGCTGGGAGGGATTGGGGGCAGGAGGAGAAGGGAACAACAGAGGATGAGATGGCTGGATGGCATCACTGACTCGATGGACGTGAGTCTGAGTGAACTCTGGGAGTTGGTGATGGGTGGGCAGGGAGGCCTGGTGTTCTGCGATTCATGGGGTTGCAAAGAGTCGGACATGACTGAGCGACTGAACTGAACTAAACTGAGCAAGAACCACCACCACCAAGTATTATACTAGGTATTATATACACATATTTATATATATATAAATAGCATAGATAATATACATTATATTAATTACATATGATTTATATATATTTATGTATTTACACACAGATATTCTACAGACTAATCCTTTATGGCCCATCAGAAACCACTACTGTTTTGCAGATCATACTATGAGAAACCTTTTCTCTCATTGTTAGAGCAAAACTCTGAGGCCTATTTCACATGTAGAAACTTGGCTTTGGTCATTACTATAAATACCTCAGACTTCCCTGGTGGCTCAGATGGTAAAGCATCTGCCTATAATGTGGGACACCCGGGTTCAATCCCTGGGTCGAGAAGATCTCTTGCAGAAGGAAATGGCAACCATCTAGTATTCTTGCCTGGGAAATCCCATCAGGAAGACCCTGGTAGGCTACAGTCCATGGGGTCGCAAAGAGTCAGACATGACTGAGTAACTTCACTTTCACTTATAAATATCTTAAAAGGGGGATGGAATCTTATCCTCAATTTTAGAGGAAAAAAACAAGGTTAAAGCAAACTCAAATATATTGAGAAATAAGAACAGAAGGAAAGTACATCTTGCTCTCTGAAGGGAGCCCTGTAATAGACCAAGCAACCAGAGAGGAGAATGGGGCTTCAGATTTCAGTCATAGACATCAGCCCATATTAGACCCAGTCCAGTGAGGCATGTCTCAGTGGATTTCAGGAAAGAAAAAAATGTTTCTATAGCAGCGATACTCTATACATCAATTTCCAGGACATTGAAGCCTAAAAAAGTCCTCTCACAAATTGCAATCAGTACCCAGTATGTACACTAGAATAAAACACAGTTGAAAAAAACAGACTGAATTTAAATTAATTTGACCAACTTTTGCTACTTATTAGGACCATATTCTATATTCACAATAAGTTTACACATTAATTTTAAGTAACATTTACATCTAGCCTCTCTCTGCTTTTTTTCAATTAGTGTCTATTAAAAAATTGCCAATTCGATGAACATTGAAACAAGAAACAAGAAAAAAAAAAAAAAAAAAAGGGAGTTTGATGAGTCAACTGTCCTGTAGATCACCTCTAAGACAATGTCCCAGCAGGCAATGAAAACTTCTAGTTCAATTTCCTTTAATAGAACTGTTTTCCCCTGAATGAAATTCTCTTCATTTACTGATTGAGGAAGACAGCTCATTTTAATAGAGATTGTCCCTCCATGACTACCTACTTTTGCCGATTACTTAGGAATATGAATTTCAAGAGGAAGAAAGTCATTAGCATTAGAGGTATTTAGAAGAAGAGGGTAAAATGTACATTTAGCACAAAGCACCAATCTCTTTACTCATAGCTTCAGGGTTATCAGGATGCCATTAACAGCTTTTCACTATGTAAATGTTTTCAAACAAAATAAGCTAAATGAGTAGCAAGGTGAATAGGGTTCATTCCAAAACATTTAGTATTGCTTGAAAATTGAAGGGAAAAAATGGTCCCATTCCAACTCCTTTCCAAACATAGCAAATCCCAAAAGCTTTCCACAGCATCAAATCAATTTATGTTCTAATGGAGACACAGACCTAAAGAACAGACTTGGGGACAGTAGGGGAAGGAGAGAGCGGGGCAAACTGAGATAATGTTATTGAAGCATATATATTAGCACATGCAAAATAGATAGCAAGTGGGCTTATGCTGTGTGACACAGGGAGCTCAACCCAGTGCTTCTGGACGACTTAGAAGGGTGGGATGGGGTGGGAGACAGGAGAGGGATTCAGGATGAAGGGGACATATGAGTACCTGTGGATGACTCATGTCAGTGTCTGGCGGAAACCAACCCAGTATTGCAAAGCAATTATCTTCCAATTTATAAAGAAAAATTAAAAATCATTTGAGTTCTAATGTAACTTGAGTTTCGTAGTATTTAGGTCAAACACTATTTTTAGAACCTTGCAGAATAAAAGGTGTTGTCACATAGTTCTCTTTCATTTTATTTCTACCTAGCATGCTGAAGAGAAGTACCTTATAAATTTTTACTTCAGTGTAGCCTAAAGTCTCCCTTTCCACACTTGAAAAGATGAATGTTTTTCTCCAAAATGGCCAGAGATTTGAGGATAGAGGATCTAGGAATCAGGTAGGATTAATTTTTCTTATTTCAAACGGCATTTTCTTATTTCTCAGAACCAAGCCTGGTAGGAGGTTTCTGAAAAAGATTCAAACCCTTTCTTTAAATCACTCTTGATAGTGGAGAGATAGTGGAGAAAGGATAGTGGAGAGAAATTTAGTTCAATAGCCAGTTCATACTGTTGATTTAGAAAATAATAAAATAAAGAAAGTAAACATCACTGGGCTAAGTCGCTTCAGTGATGTCTGACTCATTGTGACACTATGGACTGTAGCCTGCCAGGTTCCTTTGTCCATGGGATTCTCCAGGCAAGACTACTGGAGTGGGTTGCCATGCCCTTCTCAAAACACCACTAATTATGGTATAAATGTAATTACTGTTAATATGCTTGAGTATATCTTTTCATAATCTTTCTATGTAATTACATGTATGTGTTTCCCCTAGTAGGAATATACTATCCAAAATTTGTTATTGCTTGCTTTTTAAACTTTTCATTTATCAAAGAGTGTGCCTCTATGTCACCAACTTTTATGTTATTTAAATATATGGGTATATTAAATTTGCTTTAGTATTTTTTAAGTATTAGAGATTTTTATATTATTAAAAAATCTTGCTATTATAAATAATATAATATGCACTAATTTTCACATAATATGCAATAATTTCCTTAGGATCAGTACCTAGAGATGGAATTTCTGGGGCAAATATTATGAACAATTTTAAGGTCTCTGAAACATAGCCAAATTGTTCTTTTATATATTTTTTATTGGTTTGAAAATAAGATGTTTTATTTTTCTTTCTTATTGTTAATGAGTCTTGTGGTGATTTCCCTGTTATATAGTCTTAAAAAAATGAAAGCTTTTCATTTGTGAATATTTTTATAATGAGTATTTGTTAGTTTGTAAAGTGTAAACTATTTACATTAAAAACGATCTACTCCAAAGAAGGGGGTGGGACGACTTGAGAGAGCAGTATTGAAATATATACATTACCATATTTTAAATAGGTAACTAGTGAGAAGCTGCTGCATAAACAAGGAGCTAAACTCAATATTCCCTGACAACCTAGTGGGCTGGGATGTGATATGGGATGAGAGATGAGAAGGAGATTCAAGAGGAAGGGACATTCAAATACTTATGTCTGACTCACATTGTTGTATGACAGAAACCAAGACAGGATTGTAAAGCAATTGTCCTCCAATTAAAAATAAATTTAAAGAGAAATGTTTAAAAAGTGCACCTGAAGCAGCACTGAAAACCAATAAAAGTTAACCTTTTGTAAGAAATATTTACACTTATTAGGGAAATCTCCCTTTTAAAAGATATATTCCTCTCTATACCAGAAAAGAAGGATGACCAAACTTCTGGAAATTCTTTTACCAGTGGAGAAAACAGGAACTTAAAACTGCATCAGTTCAGTTCAGTTCACTCGCTCAGGCGTGTCTGACTCTTTGCAACCCCATGGACTACAGTACACCAGGCCTCCCTGTCCTTCACTGTTTCCTGGAGTTTGCTCAAACTCATGTCCATTGAGTCGGTTATCCCATCCAACCATCTCATCGACCATTGTCCCCTTCTCCTCCCACCTTCAATCTCTCCCAGCATCAGGGTTTTGCCATGGAGTCAGTTCTTTGCATCGTTGGCCAAAGTATTGGCCATGTCAAGTTCTAACTGTTGGTTCCTGATCTGCATACAGATTTCACAGGAGGCAAACCAGGTGGTCTAGTCTTCCCATCTCCATCAGAATTTTCCACAGTTTGTTGCGATCCACATAGTCAAAGGCTTTGGGCTAGTCAATAAAGCAGATGTTTTTCTGGAACTCTCTTGCTTTTTCCATGATCCAGCAGATGCTTCCTAAGGCCCACTTGACTTCACATTCCAGGATGTCTGGCTCTAGATGAGTGATGACACCATCGTGATTATCTGGGTCATGAAGATCTATTGTTCTTCTGTGTATTCTTGCCACCTCTTCCTAATATCTTCTGCTTTTGTTAGGTCCATACCATTTCTGTCCTTTACTGTGCCCATCTTTGCATGAAGTGCTCCCTGAGTGTCTAATTTTCTTGAAGAGATCTCTAGTCTTTCCCATTCTCTTTTTTCCTTTGTTTCTTTGCATTGATCACTGAGGAAGGCTTTCTTATCTCTCCTTGCTACTCTTTGGAACTCTACATACAAATGGGTGTATCTTTCCATTTTTCCTTTGCCTTTCACTTCTTTTCATAGCTATTTGTAAGGCCTCCTTGGACGACCATTTTGCCTTTTTCATTTCTTTTTCTTGGGGATGGTCTTGACTACTGCCTCCTGTATAATGTCACAAACCTCAGTCCATAGTTCTTCAGGAACTCTAGCAGATATAATCCCTTGAATCTATTTCTCACTTCCACTGTATAATCGTAAGGGATTTGATTTAGGTCATACCTGAATGGTCTACTGGTTTTCCCTACTTTCTTCAATTGAAGTCTGAATTTGGCAATAAAGAGTTCATGATCTGAGCCACAGTTAGCTCCCAGTCTTGTTTTTGCTGGCTGTATAGAGTTTCTCCATCTTTGGCTGCAAAGAATATAATCAATCTGATTTCGATGTTGACCATCTGGTGATGTCCATGTGTAGAGAGTCTTCTCTTGTGTTGTTGGAAGAGGGTGTTTGCTATGACCAGTGCGTTCTCTTGGCAAAACTCTATTAGCCTTCACCTTGCATAACAACCAAATAACAACCAAAAGGAAAAAAAAAATCTTCCCAAATGTATCCAACTTTATATTTGTATTTCTAGAAGGCCTTATGCAGGGACCAGGAAAGCAGAATATAGAAAAGAAAACATTCCTCAGTCAAAAACCAACAAGCAATCAAGGTACTAGTGACCTCAGTTCTCCAACCTCACAGAACTGAATGAATATAGCCAATAATCTGGATGAGCTTAGAAGCAGATCTTTCCTCAGAGTCTATAGATAAGAATCTAGTCATTTTGACATTTTGGATTTTAGCCTTGTGAGACTCTAATCAAAGAAGCCTGTCTAAACCTACCTAGACTTCTGAAATACAGAGCTATGAGCTAATAAATGGATATTGTTTTAGGCCTTTAAATTTGCAGTGATTTGTTACTTTACAGGCTTCCCTGGTGGCTCAGTGTTAAAGAATCCACCTGCAGTTCAGGAAGCATAAGAGTCATGGTTTCGATCCCTGGTTCTGGAAGATATCCTCTGGAGGAGGGCATGGCAATCCACTCCAGTATTCTTGCCAAGAGAATCCTATGGACAGAGGAGCCTGGTCGGTTACAGTCCATAGGGTCACAAAGAGTCACAACTGAAGCAACTGAGCATGCACAACTTGTTACCTGTCAATAGAAAATTAATACTGTCCCTCACTAATGGCAGTAATGGTGGATGACCATTTCTTTTCTAACATGTTTCCTATAAATATTATGGTCAACTAGTTTTGATAGTCAATTTGGGCTAGATCGACCTGTCATACATCATATACAGAACATGTTCATTATTCCTACTTTAGCTAGAAATCTTAAGAAGTAAAAGAAAGAAATTATTGTTGTTTTGTCTCTAAGTCACGTCTGACTCTTGCTACCCCATGGACTGCAGTCCACCAGGTTCCTCTGTCCATGGAATTCTCCAAGCAAGAATACTGGAATGGGTTGCCATTTCCTTCTCCAGGGTATCTTCCCAACCCAGGGGTTGAACCCAGGTCTCCTGCATTGCAAGCAGATTTTTTTTTTTTTTTTTTAATGACCTGAGCCACCAGGGAAGCCCTAATATGTATGTATACATACATACATACATATATATATATATATATATATTTCTCATCAAATACTTTCTAAGTATTTTTTGTAAAGTTTGTCTTCTATGTTACCTTGATATATTTGCGTAATTGATTAAATATTTATCAATCTAACACTTACAAAATGAACCCTTTTAAAGCCTCCTACATTAATACTTTATTTCAGTTATAAGTTTTATTTTATTTAAAAATGTTATATCTATTTATAAGGAATAAGAATATATAATATTTTTCTTTCTTGTATTTCCTGCTCTTATTTTTTTTTTCTTTTTAAAAAAATATTTATTCATTTATTTGTCTGCACGTGAGATCTAGTTCCCTAAGCAGGGATCAAACCTTGGACCCCTCGTTGGAAGTCCAAAGTCTTAGCCAGAAGTGCACCAAGGAAGTCCCCTTATTTTTCTTATTTAATTTTCAGGATTATGCCAGAATTATAACATGGATTAGAAAAGCTTCCATCATTTTTACTTACCTCGTGAATTATTTGTCTTTAAATAATTGGAAAAAAGTTGCCTATAAAATCATTTTGAACTGGGGACACTCAAGCAGTACTTTTTAAAAAATGTGTTTACTGTTTTCCAGAGTTATTAGTTTATTTACAATGCAGTGTCAGGACTGAGGTAAGTACAGGGTATACAAATAAATCAGAAGGTGAGAGGTGAGGTAAGGATAGCTTTGATGAGGAGGTAATACTGAACTTTTGAAAATCAGGAAAGCATAGCTAGGTAAATAGCTAGGTAGGGAAAGGAATTTCAAGAAGAAGAACAAAATTTATAAAAACCATAAGCATACAAGAAAGCACATTGTTTGGCTACTGCATGATTGTTGTTTCATATCTGCTATACGATTTGTTCTAAAAAGATAAAAATTTTTGCTGCCCCACATAAGTCACATGTAAAATGAAGCTCAAAGTATTAACACATTTGTATAAAGTTGCTAATAAATGAAAAAATAAAATTCAAACTTAGTTCCATCTAATTTATAAGTATACCCTTTTTTCTTCTATTACATATTTACACGCAAACAATGAAATTTCAAGAATCTAAAGATAGTCCAGAGGATTAAACAATGGGAACATGGACGAAATTTTGTTGTTTTACATCCTAATTCTACATTAGAATACTTTCCACTGTTATAGGATATTAACATTATTAGATTTATATTCATACTTCTATTTGTTAAGAAATGCAGTAATAACTTTCATTAATTTTCTCCTAACAAATATGTGATATATTATCTATAATTCAAGCGTATTTTTCTACAGGGCCTGGCAGGCATCTCTTTAAGATGTAATTATCTAGAGATAGATCCCTGTCTTCTCATCTCTAGGAGAGGACAGGAACATAACTTTGATAAGGGACAATTGACAAATACAGATGTTATGATCATATCGCCCAAGCTCTTCTCTTAAAGTCCTTCAGTACTTTTCCACTTAACTCACTCTAGCATTTAAAAATGCTCCAGTTATTTATTTTTCTTCTGACTCGACTTCACCCTCTCTCCCCATTGCAATGGTCTCGACATCCATTAAAATCATCTTGAATAAAGTCTTGCCATTGTTATTATGCCCAATGTAATCTTTTCTTTGATGGTATATGTTATCATCATACCTGGGTTATGCAGTTATTAAATAGCTCAACTGGGGTTCTAACATTTCCACTACATCAAAATTCTCTGGGGACTTCCCAAGGAAGGGAACAGGAGTTCAATTTCTGATCTGGGAAGATCCCACTGGCCTCAGAGCAAGTAAGCTGGTGTGAGGCAACTACCGAGCCTGTGCTTTAGAGCCTGGGGCCATGATAAACACTGAAGCCCTCGCTGCCTAGCCTGTGTTCTGCAACAAGAGAAACCACCACAGTGAGAAGCCCTCACATTGCCCTCACTCACCATGACTAGAGAAAAAGCCTGTGCATGCTAAGTCACTTCAGTCGTGTCCGACTCTGTGATTCTATGGACTGTAACCCACCAGGCTCCTCTCTCTGTGGGATTTTCCAGACATGAATGCCGGAGTGGGCTTCTATGTCCTTCTACAGGGGATCATCCTGACCCAGGGATTGAATCTGCATCTCCTGTGACTCCTGCATTACAGGTGGAATTTTTACCGTTGAGCCACTGGGGAAGTCCAGAGAAAAAGCCTGTGTAGCAACAAAGACCCAACACAGCCACAAAAAAAAAAAAAAAAAAAAAAAAAAATCTTTGGAATGTTTATTTATAGGTATTGTGTCACTGATAAAATAAGTTGACACATATGTGAGTGAATCAGACTTTCATTTCAAAATATGATTGTGTTCATCAAAAGAGAATTGATAACTTGAAATGACTTCTGTAGCTGATATTTAGCTCTGGTTTGAAATGTTTCATGCACAGTGTAGATGGTATAGATGGCAGGTGACCTGAACCTTAATGTACAGACATTATTATTTAAAGCTTCTTTAATTGCCAATTCAGTTTTCAATTACCCTAACAAATTACCATCTTTGTCAATAACTGCAAGTGTTCCTTTACACTCCATGATTAAGATCCACTGCAGTGAGCGCTCAACTTGAAAATATGGAACCAAATTTTCCTCTTTGAGTAGCCATTTACCAGCTTTTTTTTTTACAAGTATCTTTATACAAATCTGTTCTTACTATGGTAAAAATCACAAGAATTGTATATGCTCATGCTCACTCCCTCGCCATTTGATGAAGTTATGTTATACTTTAAAATAGACTTTTTTTTTTTTTACATAAAAGGAGGTGGTTATAATTATTCATCATCGAAATCTATGGGATTTTGATATTGCTCCCATGGTAGTTTTCATAAAATTTAAAATCAGAGTTTAAAAAAGAAAAGTTGATACTTAAATGTCAAAAATAATACATTAAACTTTTTTATAGCCCCCAAAAAATCTTATTTTCAGGGATCTATTTAAAAGCATAGCTTCAAATGAATAAAAATTCTTGGTGTGATTTATTTTTGTCTCATATTCCAAGAACAATACTTGTGTTAGATTTTATCTGTAACTGAAATTTAAGGAAATGAACAGAGTATTTGAGCAGCTATATTCTACTACAGGCTTAGGAGAAATCAGGAAAGGAATACGTCAAGGCTGTATATTGTCACCCTGCTTATTTAACTTTTATATGCAGAGTACATCATGTGAGATGCCAGGCTGGATGAAACACAAGCTGGAATCAAGATTGCCAGTAGAAATATCAATGATCTCAGATACACAGATGACACCGTCCTTATGGCAGAAACCGAAGAAGAACTAAAAAGCTTCCTTTCAAAGAATAGTAACTGAGTAATGATTTGAAGAGATGACTCATTGGAAAAGGCTCTGAGGCTGGTGAAGATTGAGAGCAAGAGGAGAGGGGAGCGACAGAGAATGAGGTGGTTGGATGATATCATCTACTCAATGGACATGAGTTTGAGCAAAGTTTGAAACTCCAATACTTTGGCCACCTGATGAGGACAACTGATTCACTAGAAAAGACCCTGTTGCTGGGAAAGATTGAAGGTGGGAGAAGGGGATGACAGAGGATGAGATGGTTGGATGGCATCACTGACTCGATGGACATGAGTTTGAGTAAGCTCAGGGAATTAGTAATGGACAGGAAGCCTGGTGTGCTACAGTCCATGGGGTCACAAAGAGTCAGACATGAGTGAGCAACTGAAGTGAACTGAACTGAAGGACAAGGAAGCCTGGTGTGCTATAGTCTATGTAATCTCAAAGGATCGGACATGACTTAGTGACTGAACAACACTGAGTACTATAGAAATGGATTGTTCATACAAAATACACATTCTATTTTCAGACCTGCAAACACACTTTGTATTGATATAATTAAAGAGAAGAATCAAGAACAGCAGACATATGTGTACACGCTTATTTCCAGTTATAATGGTGTAATTTTTTCTGATATAAAATTTAAAAATTCTTGTCTATTGATACTTTAGAAAAAAACATTAATATTCATTTTCGTTTATGTTTCTGTTAAAACTTTTTAAGTACCACTTTAAAAAAAATCATAGTCTATCCTTAAGATATGTTTGATAAGGGCTGTTAGTGAACCCCTAACTAGATCATGAGCTTGTCAGAAATAAAGGGCCAATGTTTCACTCTTTGTTTTCCAATCTCTATCAGAATAACTTGCAAATAGCAATTTTTCTATCCATATAAGGAAAATAATTGATAGCAGGGATTAATACATTACTGACTCAGATAAATAAATATACAAGTTCTCAACTCAGGGAAAACCTGGTGATCACATTTTTTGTGGCCTTTCATTTTCCAAAAAATTAAGTGCCAAAAAGCTATATTTCTTGTACAACTGAAGAAATATCTCCATATGTTATTATTGTTATTTTTGCTTTTCTCTCTCATTCATACCTTCACTTTTTCCTTTTTTCCTTAACATAGTCCATGTATGTCTGTCTCTTGTCATCAACCACTCTTGTGGCAACTTCTCCCTAGTCATTTCAGCAAGTCAATATATGTATTTCATGTCTGCTCAAGACCAAATTCAAGTAGCCATCTCTACTTTCTTAATTTTCAACTTCCTTGGTTCTAGCACCTCCTGTGAAGTTCACTGTTGTTACCTTGATTATGAACAGGTACCTTGCTTCTACAGCTGAATCTCACTGGGCATGAATTCTTCCCAGGCATCTCTGCAGATTCCTCTCATCGCAGTAGCCATGTTCCATGACTCATCTGGTACAGACTTGGCAGCCACACAGTGTCCGGAGATTTCAAGATCCCAGAGGGACCCTGTTTCATAGGGAGTCTTTGGCTAAAGACACATTGCTTTCCAGGGAGAGGTGGAAGAGACTTTCTTCCTTACCTTTAGCAGCATTCTGTTATCTGATGCTAATATTGCTTTGTCCCAGTCTCTTACAATATTTTTTGAAAAACAAACAAACAAAAAAACTGTTATTTATAATTGGACTTTAGAACACACATGTTCCAAGTCAAATCTAGAGGACTTAATTTGAACTCAAAGTTTATAACCAGGAAAAATTGTAGCCATGAGACCAATACTACATTCAGAGTTGTTAAGAGCTCTGAAAATTCTGTGACATGAACTTGAATATTTCCTTGGTCATGGGAGAAATGATCACAGTTATGTTACTCTGCCATTTTACTGTCTAAATTTGGATAATTTTTGTAATAGTGAGTGGCTTCTTTGCTTCCACACTCTCTGGATTATCTCCCTTCTACCCATATTGAAGGCTTTTTCTGTAGCTTTCTTCTTCCTGACTTCAAAATATTGGCTTATTTGACCTTAAAGTGTCTATTTGGGATTTTTATGGAGAAATTGTGTCCCACCGAAATTTAAAGAATGGAGTCCTACCCCTCAGGACCTGAGAATGTGATGATATTTGCAGATAAGAACTTTAAAGTGCTAATAAATCAAATAGAGGTCATTAGGATGGGCCCCAATCCAATCTGATTGGGTGCCCTAATAAAAAGAGGAAATTAGGGTGCTCATACACAGAAGGAAGACCATATGAAGACATAGGGAAAATATTTCAAGCCAAAGAGAGAAGCCCCAGAAGAAACCAACCCTGTCTACACCTTGATCTTAGACTTCTAGATTCCAGGATCAGATGAAAAGATGAAATCAGATGAAAATCAGATGAAAAAATACACCCAAGCAAACTAGCACAAGGGCTGCTCCCTTCTCTAGTTACAGACTCTCTTTACAGGAATTTTTCTGATCCCATGGCTTTTATGTCATTACATTCCTGAGATGAATGGTAGAAAACAATTTTTTTGTGTGTGAACTCTTTAAGCTAAATATAGTCTGTGAATCTAATAAACAACATGACTTTGTTTAGATGCTTTTACTTCTTGGTGTATTCATTCATAAATGTTACAATATTTCTTAAGTATAATCCATGACCAGCTGGTAAAGTTGTTAGAAATACAACTTTGAGACCCTACCTTCAACCCACTGAATCTCTGAGTTTTAACAAGCCTTCTAGGAGCTTTTGATTCATGTTCAAGTTTGAGAATCATGGTTTATAATTAACTAAAACTGAAAAAGAATATAAAGCTCACTTAGCCTTGTGCTATGGGGTCTTTCCAAGTGGCTCAGATGGTAAAGAATCCACTTGCAATGTAGGCGATCCCTCTTCAATTGTTGGGTGGGGTAGATCCCCTGGAGAAAGTGAAAGTAGCTCAGTCATGTCCTACTCTTTGTGACTTCATGGACTATACACTCTGTGGAAATCTCCAGGCCAGAATACTGTAGTGGGTAGCCTTTCCCTTCTCCAGGGGATCTTCCTAAGTAGGGATCAAACCCAGGTCTCCAGCATGCAGGTGGATTCCTTAACAGCAGAGCCACAAATGAAGCCCAAGTCCCTTGAGAAGAGAATGGCTACTGGTTACCTACTCCAGTATTCCTGCTTGGAGAATTTCATGGATAGAGGAGTCTGCGGGTTGCAGAGTCCCAGAGGTGTCCACGGGGTCACAAAGAATCAGACAGAACTGAGCAACTGACACTTTCACTGAAAGCTTCTGATTCATGATTAAGTTTGAGAAACATGGATTGTAATGCTCTAGACCTGGAAAAAGAATACAGTGTTCACTTAGCCTTGTGTTGTATATATGAAAAGGGTTTCTTGGTAAAGTCAGTAATTTCCCCAAGTCACTAAACTCTATTTCTTGACTTTTCTCTCTTTTATTTGAACCTGTATGCCTTTAGTAGTTCTAAATAGTTCAGTTCTGTCGCTCAGTAGTGTTTGACTCTGTGCAACTCCATGAACCGCAGCACGCCAGGCCTCCCTGTCCATTACCAACTCCCGGATTCCACCCAAACCCACGTCCATTGAGTCTGTGATGCCATTCAGTGATCTCATCCTCTGTTGTCCCCTTCTCCTCCTGCCCTCAATCTTTCCCAGCATCAGGTTTTTTTCAAATGAGTCAGCTCAGTCTGCGGCCAGACGGCCCTGAACGCTCCGATCTCCTCTCAAATGAGTCAGCTCTTCACATGAAGTGGCCAAAGTATTGGAGTTTCAGCTTCAACATCAGTCCTTCCAATGTACACCCAGGACTGATCTCCTTTAGGATGGACTGGTTGGATCTCCTTGCAGTCCAACAGACTCTCAAGAGTCTTCTCCAACACCACAGTTCAAAAGCATCAATTCTTTGTCACTCAGCTTTCTTTATAGTCCAACTCTCACATCCATACATGAGGACTGGTAAAACAATAGCCTTGACTAGACGGACCTTTGTTGGGAAAGTAATGTCTCTGCTTTTGAATATGCTATCTAGGTTGGTCATAAATTTCTTTCCAATAAGTAAGCATCTTAATTTCATGGCTGCAATCACCATCTGCAGTGATTTTGGAGCCCAGAAAAATAAAGTCTGACACTGTTTCCACTGTATCCCCATCTATTTGTCATGAAGTGATGGGACCAGATGCCATGATCTTAGATTCCCGAATGTTGGGCTTTAAGTCAACTTTTTCACTCTCCTCTTTCACTTTCATCTTCACTAAAAGGAGGCTTTTTAGTTCCTCTTCACTTTCTGCCATAAGGATGGTGTCATCTGCATATCTGAGGTTATTGCTATTTCTCCTGGCAATCTTGATTCCAGCTTGTGCTTCTTCCAGCCCAGCATTTCTCATGATGTACTCTGCATATAAGTTAAATAAGCAGGGTGACAATATACAGCCTTGACGTACTCCTTTTCCTATTTGGAACCAGTCTGTTGTTCCATGTCCAGTTCTAACTGTTGCTTCCTGACCTGCATACAGATTTCTCAAGAGGCAGGTCAGGTGGTCTGGTATTCCCATCTCTCTCAGAATTTTCCACAGTTTCTTGTGATCCACACAGTCAAAGGCTTTGGCATAGTCAATAAAGCAGAAATAGATGTGTTTCTGGAACTCTCTTGCTTTTTCGATGATCCAACAGATGTTGGCAATTTCATCTCTGGTTCCACTGCCTTTTCTGAAACCAGCTGGAACATCCAGAAGTTCACAGTTTATATGTTCACAGTTTATATATTGCTGAAGCCTGGCTTGGAGAATTTTGAGCATTACTTTACTAGCATGTGAGATGAGTACAATAGCGCGGTAGTTTGAGCATTCTTTGGCATTGCCTTTCTTTGAGGTTGGAATGAAAACTAACTTTTCCAGTCTTGTGGCCATTGCTGAGTTTTTCAAATTTGCTGGCATATTGAGTGCAGCACTATCATAGCATTATGTTTCAAGATTTGAAATAGCTTAACTAGAATTCCATCACCTCCACTAGCTTTGTTCCTAGTGATGCTTCCTAAGGCCCACTTGACTTCACAATCCAGGATGTCTGGCTCTAGGTGAGTGATCACACCATCATGATTATCTGGGTTGTGAGATCTTTTTTGTACAGTTCTTTTGTGCATTCTTGCCATGTTTTCTTAATATCTTCTGCATCTGTTAGTTCCCTACAATTTCTGTCCCTAATAGAGCCCATCTTTGCATGAAGTGTTCCCTTGGTTCTAAAATTTTCTTGAAGAGATCTCTAGTCTTTCCCATTCTGTTGTTTTCCTGAATTTCTTTGCATTGATCACTGAGGAAGGCTTTCTTAACTCTCCTTGCTATTCTTTGGAACTCTGCATTTAGATGGGTATATCTTTCCTTTTCTTCTTTGCTTTTTGCTTCCTTTTTTTTCACAGCCATTTGTAAAGCTTCCTCAGATAGCCATTTTGCTTTTTTGCATTTCTTTTCCATGGGGATGGTCTTGATCCCTGTCTCCTGTACAATGTCACGAACCTCTGTCCATGTTCATCAGGCACTCTATCAGATCTAGTCCCTTAAACATATTTCTCATTTCCATTCTATAGTCATAAGACATTTAATTTAGGTTATATCTGAATGGTCTAGTTGTTTTCTCCACTTCCTTCAATTTCAGTCTGAATTTGGCAATAAGGAGTTCATGATCTGAACTTCAGTCAGCTCCCAGTCTTGTTTTTGGTGACTGTATAGAGCATCTCCATCTGTGGCTGCAAAGAATATAATCAATCTGATTTTGGTGTTGACCATCTGGTGATGTCCATGTGTAGAGTCTTCTCTTGTGTTGTTGGAAGAGGGTGTTTGCTATCACCAATGTGTTCTCTTGGCAGAACTCTATTAGCCTTTGCCCTGCGTCATTCTGTTCTCCAAGGCCAAATTTTGCAGTTTGATCAGGGCAAAACTGAATTTGGTTCAATCGTGATCTGTGCTTTTCTTTATTTTGTTTATTTGAGCATTATTTTTTCAATAGATTTTCACGTCCTATGTGTTTTCTTCTCCCATCATTCTCATTTAACTAAGTACATGTTTTGTAATGTCCATCTTTTTTATCNTCAGCTCCCAGTCTTGTTTTTGGTGACTGTATAGAGCATCTCCATCTGTGGCTGCAAAGAATATAATCAATCTGATTTTGGTGTTGACCATCTGGTGATGTCCATGTGTAGAGTCTTCTCTTGTGTTGTTGGAAGAGGGTGTTTGCTATCACCAATGTGTTCTCTTGGCAGAACTCTATTAGCCTTTGCCCTGCGTCATTCTGTTGTCCAAGGCCAAATTTTGCAGTTTGATCAGGACAAAACTGAATTTGGTTCAATCGTGATCTGTGCTTTTCTTTATTTTGTTTATTTGAGCATTATTTTTTCAATAGATTTTCACGCCCTATGTGTTTTCTTCTCCCATCATTCTCATTTAACTAAGTACATGTTTTGTAATGTCCATCTTTTTTATCCATAAAAGAGGCATTTTTTAAAAACATGTCTTTTGTCTTGTGTTCTGATATGCTGCTAATATACAGTTCAGCTTGCAGTTCTATTAACTCGATACAGACCAAAATATATTAAGGATCTTATATGTGTCATTGCATGAAATAATATTGGTCAATTGTTATTAAATAGATCAAAATCTATTTAATGTTTTTTTAAATATTAAAAGCAGAAATTATATCATTGGCTATACCATATCAGTACCTAATAATTTATCAAAAATCATCTCAGTTTCTTCAGAACATTTACTGTTGTACGTATGCCCCTTTCTTTGCATTCAAAAGTTTTGACTTTCTTTAGGAGAACCCACAAATAAGCAACTTGAAATATATATTTTTGTCTGTGTGTGTCTAATAGTACATAGATTAAGTGGCTTACCCAATTAAATTTCCACATGTGACTATTTATAAACCAAAAACTGACATGAGTACAGTTAACCCAAGAGTCACTTTAAGGTTTGAATTAAATTTGCAACTTGATTTTAAGAGGAAGGCTGTCTCGGTGTTTATCTTTATGGCTCCTTAACCTGGGCAGTGTTTTCTGCATGTAGAAGGGTTATATAGTGCAGATCAGGCTGTTTAGATCACTGATGTCTTTAATTAACACACAGAAGGTCATGTGGGTGCCCAAGAGTTTCCCATGGCAGATGCTTTGCCTAATCATTATTGAATCCAATTATTATTAATCACTGAAGTTTCATTGGGGTTTGCAAGTGTTGAAAGGAAACAGCAGGTTTTTCTACACAGCCCATTGAAGTTGTTCCTCTCATCCATTAACTCTTATGAGGTCATGATGCTAATGCTTTCCCAGGAGGGACATGTATCTTTCTTTCCATGCACTATGTGCTTCTGGTTTGAATCGAAGAGCTTAGTTTGGATTGCAGCCTACACTGGCATATAACACTCTTAACTAATGGAAACATTCCTATTTAATATATCAGATAATACCAGGCAGTCCCCGTAGCAGCTAAATAAATAATGACTTAAATTTGACCATGACCATCAAAAAGCACTATAACTTTATATGTGGCCCAAGAGCAAGCCTGTCAGCTTGTCTCTTCCATGCAACATCTTCAAAATATTGCCAAGATTGTTGAATTGGGATTAAGCTTAAAGATTTTCTCCCTAGCTCTTGTATAACCTGGACAGAAGTATTGTTTGATATCACAGTTAGAGTTCTATAGTATATAATACTATGAATATATTAACTTATTTCAGTAAAATATATGAGAAAGAGTCTGTAACTAGATTTTGGAGAATGGAGGGCATTTTCCTCATTGACCCGTCTCTAAAAATTATGCATGATTGATTGAAGAGAAGTAATGTTTGAGTCTCAGTTTGTCTTAATTGGATCTTGAAGTAGGTGGATATCACCAAAAGATTACATAATGGCTAATCTCATCTTCCTTCTGTAAGTGCAACCTAAACAAACTCACACTGAGTAAACTATCAGTTGACTGCCAACTTCTAAACCAACATTTCCATTCTCTATTTTGTCTGCTATGTCTGTGCAAGTCCATTCTATTGAGGAAATATTTCGAGACCACAATAAGTTGAAAGATCTTGCTAGCACTATAAGTATTACCTAAACAATCATAAGAAATACATTCTAATTTCAGAACATTAAAAAATAGAAGAAATAAAACCTGAACATTAGCAAATATAAATAAAATGTGGTAAGTATTGTGAGTTACAAGCAAATTGATATTCAAGTGTGAGAAGTCTCCCCTTTGAATTTAGTCTTTAAATCTAAATTTAAAGCATTTAGAGTTTAAATACTTTAGCAGTCCATTCAAAGCCATTGTAATATGCTTCTTAGCACATTTGTTGGGCTTTACCTTTCAGTGGGTCTGCACAGTGAGCACCAAGTCCAGCTGAACCAGATTATTTGTTGTTCTTACCTCAAGCTTCCATCATCTTTTCCTATTTTTTTCCCCTATTTCTTGTCACTTGGAGGACTTTCACCTGTAATACTAATAGTCAAAAAATGTATATTTTAATAATCTAGAGGGACGAGATGCGGGAAGGGGAGGGAGGTGATATATGTGTAATTACGACTAATTTGCATTGTACACAGAAACAAGTACAACACTGTAAAGCAATTTTCCTCCAATTAAAATATAAATTTAAAAAATCAGAATGACTTCACACTGATAGAATGTTAAGAGAGATAGGTCATTAATGATATCATTAATCAAAAAATTAAAAAATATAAAAAGGAGGCAAGGAATGTTAGCTTATTCAAATAGAAAAACTAATGCACTAATTATTTAATATGCCTACATTGAAATATCATTGTCATTCACATAGAAATATCCAGATGTAAATGAAAAATGTATATCTGTGGCTCGAGAGGTAAATATTGGGTCAAAAGAATTACCTGTAAAAGACATTGCCTTAAAATTTCCGTTTCAGACAAAAGGAAGCATATAAGGAGAAGCACAGAAATGTAGTCTCAGAACCTAAGAATTTATACAATTGATGGGCAACTAGAGGAATACAAAGCCGTAAGGAAGATAAATATTCACTCATATGGGGACTCTGAAAGAGAGAGATGTAAGAGAGATTTTAAAGAAGTAAAAGCTCTTTACTGCTTGCTAACAGCTATTAGAAAAAAGTCAAAAATTGGAGCCTTGAGAAAAGGGCATTGACATGGATGATGAAATCAGTCACTGACCTTAGCAAAAAATTTTAGTAAAAAGTCGAGGGCAATCATTTCCAAGGCACTGGGGCTGAGTGGATGGTAAAATAAGTCAGAATTTTCTTTCAAGGATTCAAAATAAAGTCAGAGAAATCAAGTCATTTATCTTAAATTTCTTATATGTAAACTGAGATTATTGTAACCAATGTAACAAGTTGTTGTAAGGATTAGATACAACACTAAATATATTGCTAAGCACATATGCACTTGCTGAAGCCTAGTCTCCATTACTATTTTAACTATTATATAATTCAATCTCTCGTTTCTGTCTTTGAAAGTGAAAGTGTTAGTTGCTCAGTCGTGTCCAACTCTTTGTGACTCCATGGGCTGTAGCCCGCCAGTTTCCTCTATCAAGGGATTCTCCAGGCAAGAATACTGGAGTGAGTTGCCATTCCCTTCTTCAGGGGCGCTTCCTGACCCAGGGATAGAATCCAGTTCTCTTGCATTGCATGTGGATTCTTTACTGTCTGAGCCATCAGGGAGGCCCCCAATGATTTCTTTCTTTTCATCTTGCTCAGCTTTACTTTTAAATAAGTGTCACTTCAACTGGTTTGTGCTGTGTCTGCTAGAACTTCGCACCTCAACTGTCTTTTCTTCCCTTTGCTATTGTGTACTTCTTGTTCCAGAGATGGATGTTACCTACAAGACTGGTGGAAATATGTGCATCTTTCAAGAAATTCATGCTGAATGAGTGTTGCCACTCCTTACTGCCACATTTTTGGGGCCTGCCTACTTATTCTTCATGACACTGCTACATTCAGGTGTCAAAGTTTTAAATGTCAAAGCTATGATGAGGTTTCAGAAAGAAGACCCCTTTCGTTTTCATGAACCACTTTGCTAGAGGGAGGTGAAAGNAATATTGACCAAGAGA
The DNA here is from genome assembly GCA_006410615.1 of Neotragus moschatus. Classification (NCBI taxonomy): domain Eukaryota; kingdom Metazoa; phylum Chordata; class Mammalia; order Artiodactyla; family Bovidae; genus Neotragus; species Neotragus moschatus. The sequence continues at coordinate 549,807 of SJYA01002058.1, forward strand.
TTTGTTTAAAGTTCTTGGTACACATCTTCCAACATGTTCATCTTCTCTGTAAATCTTAATATCGTATGTTTTTACACATACATAATCACATAACGTATGTTTGGAATAATGTGGAAATGACATAAGACATAATGACCTCATTCCTTCATTCAATAGTATGATAGATTTAGATTCCTTAGCATACCTGAAGTATAGGAAGTCACATGTTGAAAGACAGTACTTGTTTTATTATAAAAAATAAATGAAAATGGCCATTATATCCACTTGTATTTTTTCTAGACCTTTGAGCACTTCATATCTCTGAAAAAAAGGCAAATGTTCCACACTTTTCCAATGGCTTAATCATCTAACACTTGAGTTCAGTTCAGTTCAGTCAGTCAGTCATGTGTGACTCTTTGCAACCCCATGAATTTCAGCACGCCAGGCCTCCCTGTCGATCACCAACTCCCAGAGTCCACTCAAACTCATGTTCATCTGGTCAAGGATGCCATCCAGCCATCTCAGCCTCTGTCATCCCCTTTTCCTCCTGCTCCCAATCCCTCCCAGCATGAGAGTCATTTCCAGTGAGTCAACTCTTCGCATGAGGTGGCCAAAGTATTGGAGTTTCAGCTTTAGCATCCTTCCTTCCAAAGAACACCCAGGACTGATCTCCTTTAGGATGGACTGGTTGAATCTCCTGGCCATCCAAGGGACTCTCAAGAGTCTTCTCCAACACCGCAGTTCAAAAGCATCCATTCTTCAGTATTCAGCTTTCTTCACAGTCCAACTTTCACATCCATACATGACCACTGGAAAAACCATAGCCTTGACTAGATGGACCTTGCGTATTACCTGCTATTCTCTAAGCTTCCTTCTTGCTTTCCTTTGTCATGAACAAAACCCTTTCACTGATTTTTTTAGTCTAAAGTAAGAATTGTTAGTAGGATTGCGGAAGACATCATTAAGATGATCCATTTCCCCTGCAGTCACCATGTGGGGTTTACCATTCAAGTGTGATCTGAGAACAATGGGGGTGGAGAAATAAGTTACTCTTTTCACCTAACCTGCAAAGAGCCTGGGACTTCCTGTAGCTCAAATGGTAAAGAATCTGCCTGCAATTCAATCCCTGGGTCGGGAAGAGCCTCTGGAGAAGAGAATGGCAATACATGCTAGTATTCTTGCCTGGATAATCCTAAGGACAGAGAATCCTAGAGGGCTACTGTCCATGGGGTCACAAAGAGTCTGACACGACTGAGCAAATAACACACACACACACACACACACACACACATGCAAAGAACCTAATCACATGTTTCTCTCCTTTACTACTTTAATCTTCCTTGTATGCCTCTAATATATAGTGATTTGAGTAATGCTTAAATATGTGGAAAAATAGCTAATGATATGAAAATATAGGAAAAGTGACAATGATATCGATTCGTATTTCTGTTTTCACTATGCCTGCTTGGGCAAGTGATTTATGATAAGTAAAGTGAAGGGAAAACATTGCTCAGTGAGGTGAACTGAAGCAAGTTCTTCAAATTACTTTAATCTCTTTTCCACGTGAAGAAAATATACATTTTAGACATGTGATGGAAGAAAATATTTTTTATCATCTTCCTTTCCCAATGGCTTAGTGGGTAAAGAATCCACCTGCCATGCAGGACACATGGGAGACTCAGGTTTGATCCCTAGTTGGGAAGATCCCCTGAAGAAGAAATGGCAACCCACTCCGGTCTTCTTTCCTGAAAAGTCCCATGGACAGAGGAGCCTGACAGGCTACAGTCCATGGGGTCACAAGCAGTTGGACATGACTGAAGTGACTAAGTACAAGCATGAACCACTTCTAAAGATTAAAAACATAAGAAAACTTTTTACCTGTATCTTTTTTCAGTGTTATATATATTTTGGAAATATATATTAGTATGGGCTTCCCAGGCGGCTCAGTGGTCAGGGACACTTCTGTCAATGCAAGAGATGTGAGTTCAGTCCCTGGGTCATGAAGATTCCCTGGAGGAGGAAATGGCAACCCATTCCAATATTCTTGTCTGGAAAACCCTATGGACAGAAGAGCCTGGCAGGCTCCCATCCATAGGGTTGCAGAGTCAGACACAACTTAGTAACTGAACATACACACTTGATTAGTATCCACGTGGTTATTTAAAAGTTGGAGAAGAATAAAGAGAAAGATTCCAAAGTGATGATAAACTGAGTAATAAAAGTATAATTTATTATTTAAAAATATGCATTTATTTGGCTGCAACAAGTTTTAGCTGCAGCACTCGGGATCTTCAATCTTCATTGCATGGGGGGTTCTAGAGTTGAAGCATGTGGGTTATTTTAGTTGAGGCCTCTGGAATCCAGTGTCCTGACCAGAAATTGAACCCCCAGGCCCTGCGTTTGGAGAATGGAGTCTTAGCCACTGGCCCACCAGGGAAGTGGTTTCTGAGCCATAGCACGGTTGACATTTGGACCAGATGAACTTTTCTTGTGGGAGCTGTCCTGTCTATTGCAGCACTTAGTAGTACTCCTGTCTTCTACCCACCATGTGTCAGTAGCCACCTCCGCCACCAGTTGTGACCATCACAAACATAAGCAGACATTACAAAATGTTCTCTGAAGGGTAAAATCACCTAGAGTTGAGAACCACTTGTTTGGAGTTTGTGTTTTTTGAATATTCCTCTGTTCTTTATTCTGTATTATTTCTCTCATTCTACCTTCACATGGACACTAAAATTGGGTGATGTATTTTAGAAATTAGAAGACAGAATGTTAGTGAAGTAAATTGCTGAAGGCAGCACAATTACTGTTTGGTACAATTAAGATAACAAGCCATGTCTTTTATCTTCCATATTATAATACTTTCTCCACCCTTGACCAGTGGTTTTGAAATATTGTGCACCAGAATCAACTGGAGGGCATTATATAACATTTCATGCTGGGTCCTATCCCAGGACTCTGATTCACAAGGTCTTGATTAGAACTCAACAATCTACATTTCTAACTATTTATAGCTCTTGAGTGATACTGATGCCTCTTTTCCAGAAACTACACTTTGAGACTTACTAGACTAGATTCTACTGAGGTGTAGCTTAGTTCACCTTTTATAGTGTCCAGTATTTCTCCCCAAAGCACAGTCTCTTTCCTGGCCATGAGTAGTTTGCTGAATTTGAATTTCTACTGTGTGTCAAAAGTTGCAATAATGGGTGATGAACTTGTGACAATAGACAACCAGAATGACTCTCAAAGGTTTTACTTGGAGGTCTAAACTTAAGTTTATATCCCATTAGATTGCTTCTCACAAGCTACCTTTTTACAAAAATAAGAAATTAAATTGGATCACTACTAATGATGAAGATGATTCATGATATAACTTTGTAAAAGTTACTTCAGCTCTCTCTCTTTGAGTTTTAATTGCCTTATCTATAACATAAATGAATAACTGAAAGTCACTCAATCTTGTCTGACTCTTGCAACCCTGTGGACTACACAGTCCATGGAATTCTCCACCCATAGTGCTAGAATACTAGATTGGGTGGCTGTTCCCTTCTCCAGGGGATCTTCCCAACCCAGGAATTGAACCAGGGTCTTCTGTGTAGCAGGCAGATTCTTTGCCAGCTGAACCACCAGGAAAGCCCCCTATCTATAACATAAAGGCTTTTAAAGATAGTTGATTACCTCAAACAGTTNAAATTAAATTGGATCACTACTAATGATGAAGATGATTCATGATATAACTTTGTAAAAGTTACTTCAGCTTTCTCTCTTTGAGTTTTAATTGCCTTATCTATAACATAAATGAATAACTGAAAGTCACTCAGTCTTGTCTGACTCTTGCAACCCTGTGGACTACACAGTCCATGGAATTCTCCACCCATAATGCTAGAATACTAGATTGGGTGGCTGTTCCCTTCTCCAGGGGATCTTTCCAACCCAGGAATCGAACCAGGGTCTTCTGTGTAGCAGGCAGATTCTTTGCCAGTTGAACCACCAGGAAAGCCCCCTATCTATAACATAAAGGCTTTTAAAGATAGTTGATTACCTCAAACAGTTTATGCTCATTCTTATGTTCCATTATTACTGTAACTTTTAAAAATTGAAGATGTGCAATATGGATGCGAGTGTTGGATTGTGAAGAAGGCTGAGCGCTGAAGAATCGATGCTTTTGAATTGTGGTGTTGGAGAAGACTCTTGAGAGTCCCTTGGACTGCAAGGAGATCCAACCAGTCCATTCTGAAGATCGGCCCTGGGATTTCTTTGGAAGGAATGATGCTAAAGCTGAAGCTCCAGTACTTTGGCCACCTCATGCGAAGAGTGGACTCATTGGAAAAGACTCTGATGCTGGGAGGGATTGGGGGCAGGAGGAGAAGGGGATGACAGAGGATGAGATGGCTGGATGGCATCACTGACTCGATGGGCGTGAGTCTGAGTGAACTCCAGGAGTTGGTGATGGACAGGGAGGCCTGGTGTGCTGCGATTCATGGGGTCGCAAGGAGTTGGATATGACTGAGTGACTGAACTGAACTGAACTGAATGTTGTGCTAATTTGATGTGTAAAGTGATTGTTATACATAAATACTGTAACATTTTTAGTGCATTTAAACTAAGATGAAAAGATTGATGCCATTTCTTATCATTTTTTCCATGGATATATGAATGACCATGTATTTATATAACATTCTCTGTCAATAAACTTCAGGTGTTGCCAATGGGATTCCAAAACCTTGTGCTTTTCTTTATTGTCCAGCTGAGAAATCTAATTTCTCATTTCTTTGTATGAATATAGTCTGGCTGATATTGTTATTTCCCAGTTTCTTCTAAAGTATTAAATGTTTTCTAATTCTGTTCTGAAGTTCTTACTATATTTCAAAACTTATCCTATGTTTCATATTGTGTCAGTCCAAAAATGTCTAAAAGTAATTATACGGTAATTTGATAAAGATCAGGAGATTTTTCTTTTTTTCTTCAGTTGACATAAAATGAATGTGCAGTTTAGCTAAAGCAAAGAGCTTCATCCTTTGGCAACATAAAAACATTACTGCCTCTGTGATTATTTCAGCTGGAGAACGTTTTTTGTCACCTGTGTATAACATTGGAAATAATTTGATTGGTCATGTAAATCCCCACCAGCTTTTGTGAGTCATTTAGCTGTAGCAAGAAGAGATCAAATCATTTAAATGGGGAATGAAGTAATGACAACAAAAGGGAGAATTTTCATGATTTTGTGTTTGCTTTTGCTATGGTTCTTAGTCTGTGCTTTTCCTTTTCTTTATTTCAGCAAAGACTGTATTGGAGCAAGGAGTCTCTGAGTAGTGAGGTGATACAAACTGCATTAAGATCTTTGCTATATTTTCCTTAAGATAAATGCAAATTGTTAGCTACTTATCTAAATTATCCTTTATCTCACTAATGCAGAAACTGCCACTGTTAGCCAGAATGCCTCTCAATTTCAGAAAAGCGTTACCTAGGAAAATGGGAGTTTGCACAAGTGAGAAAATAGAAAAAGGATGATAAAATGCTCTGTTGTGTTCTTTATTGTCATTGGAACTGCATTCAGGAAAAATCTTATCATATGGACGTTGAGATAAACACAATGCAAGAGCCTTAGAGGATGCTGGGTATTGGGCGGTGTTGGAGACTGGCTACCTTTGATTAGAGTCCTTGCTTTCCCATCTGTAGGTTGAATGACATGGAACAAGTTATTTGACTTCTTAGTCTTTTAAATTTCTCACCTATACAATGTGGGTAAGAGTAGCATCTGTCTCAATGATTGTGCTATATATGAAGAAGCTTTATAGTACCTTGTAAGGCCCACAATATAATCTCAACTAAAATATTAATACATTATTTTTGTTCTAGTAGCGATCTTTATTGAATTTATTCTAGTCTGTTTCTTCCTGTAGAGGATTCATAATTCATCAATGATAAAAATAAATTAAGTTGTATTTAAAGATCTATCACTCAGATAAATTTTTTTGTGTGTACTGAGATTTAATTTTAATTCAGCAAATCTCTCTCAAATGAATACTATGTGCCTACCACAAAGCTGTAGTGATTCAAAAACAGAAAAAAAGCTGAGGCTATCATGGCAAAATTTTCAATGTGTTTAGGTTTAAAGACATATTTTTATCTGTAAAGTGATAATCATAAAACTTTCTTTATTCATCTAACAGTTATATTGTGGACAGTAATATAAGGTTATTGCTCTATTAATTCATTCTAGATCAAATTTCCAGTGACATAATCTCATAATTTAAAATACAATACCAAAACCAAAGACTTACATGTAAAAAGATGTTATTAAAAATGTGGAGAAATCACCTTAGAAAACCCACTCAAAAGATAGTTTTTACCTACATGACAAATAATATTTAGATACTGTACCAAGCTTAGTTGAAGTTGAACATCACCTTTAAATAAGGTGACTACTCAACAGACTAGCAGCTTTTAACATGTGTGCCATGCAATATCTTGATAACGGGTGTAACTGATAACTGAGAAGGGAAAGAAAGAATGAGGCAGAAAGATCACACAAATTGTTCTGCAATATTACTCAGAAACAGGGGCCTTGATCATAGTAAGCAGTGCCAATTTCTATCAGAGTCTCATACACAAATGTGTTCATTGGTTTCTGTTATAGAGTGAAGAGATGAAATATAAAAGATGTGTAAGATTAGAATTGAGGAGGGGATAAATTTCCTCTCTAGAATTATTTAAATTAAAAATTATTCAAAGCCATGTGGGCCAAACAAAAAGCTTTCAATGGCCAGGTTGTATTCTCTGGCTAAAGAATAAAGGGCAAAAAGCAGAGGGATGGGAAGTGCCAGAACACTGTCGCCCCACCTACACAACAATTGCACTGGCAGAGTCTGTCTCTATTGAAACTCTGCAGTCTATGGAAGACTTGCAACTTCCAGGGGAAGACTTGAATGTAAATTGTGATTAATGTTGGTCAATCACATTTTTTAGTGCAGTAGCAGTCCCCCTACTCCAGCCACTTGGGGGCAGCTGTGCTTGTGTTTCCACAGAAGCCTGCACACAGCTTGCAGGAAGTACTGTGGACCAAAAGGATCCTGTCATCCAGATATCAAGGATCTGTGCTCTGATGGCTGATGGCTGCTTTTGATCCCTTTGGTTCCAAAAGGTAGATAGCCATTGCTATTTCACTTCTCCCCTTTTTTATAAGTACCTTCTCCTCTGGCTGAAGGAATTGCCAGGAGATTTAAAGAGCCAACACCCTTCTTCTCTTCATTATTCTCTTGTATCTGTTTTGGGAGCCAGACATTAAGGAGAAGCACGTTTAAAAGCAACTGAATATATGAGGAAAATTAGAAAGTGAGAGTACATATCCAAGGTAAAGCACTCACTCATAAAACACCTCGATGACCCAGAGACAGATGCAGAATCAAAGAGAAAAGAAAAACAATAAGCCATAGTGATAACAACAACAAAAACAGCAACCTGCGAGGAAGGGAGAAAATCGGATTTCCAGAGTTAACAGGTTGTTAGATTCCAAAGCTCAGTTTTCACCAACTAATCACAGGATATACAAAGAAAGTGAACAACAACAACAAAAAATGCCTATTGGAAGGGACAAAATAAACCAATAGAAGTGATTTCTGAAAAGTGACCTGAGACAAGTTTGCTAAACGAAGATTTTAAAATAATTGTCTTAAAGATGATAAAAGAACTAAAGAAAGAAGTGGAGGAAGCAAATGGGGAAAATATGAGCACAATGGAAATATAGAGAATCTTACAAAGAAAGCAGTGATCAATTCTGGGACTGAAAAGTACAATAACTGAAATGAGAAATACCTTGGAGAGATTCAAGTAAGATTTGAGCAGGCAGAAGAATCAGCAAACTTAAAGATAGGACAGTGAAAATTACCAAGTCTGGGGAGAAGAAAGNCGATTCATGGGGTCGCAAGGAGTTGGATATGACTGAGTGACTGAACTGAACTGAACTGAATGTTGTGCTAATTTGATGTGTAAAGTGATTGTTATACATAAATACTGTAACATTTTTAGTGCATTTAAACTAAGATGAAAAGATTGATGCCATTTCTTATCATTTTTTCCATGGATATATGAATGACCATGTATTTATATAACATTCTCTGTCAATAAACTTCAGGTGTTGCCAATGGGATTCCAAAACCTTGTGCTTTTCTTTATTGTCCAGCTGAGAAATCTAATTTCTCATTTCTTTGTATGAATATAGTCTGGCTGATATTGTTATTTCCCAGTTTCTTCTAAAGTATTAAATGTTTTCTAATTCTGTTCTGAAGTTCTTACTATATTTCAAAACTTATCCTATGTTTCATATTGTGTCAGTCCAAAAATGTCTAAAAGTAATTATACGGTAATTTGATAAAGATCAGGAGATTTTTCTTTTTTTCTTCAGTTGACATAAAATGAATGTGCAGTTTAGCTAAAGCAAAGAGCTTCATCCTTTGGCAACATAAAAACATTACTGCCTCTGTGATTATTTCAGCTGGAGAACGTTTTTTGTCACCTGTGTATAACATTGGAAATAATTTGATTGGTCATGTAAATCCCCACCAGCTTTTGTGAGTCATTTAGCTGTAGCAAGAAGAGATCAAATCATTTAAATGGGGAATGAAGTAATGACAACAAAAGGGAGAATTTTCATGATTTTGTGTTTGCTTTTGCTATGGTTCTTAGTCTGTGCTTTTCCTTTTCTTTATTTCAGCAAAGACTGTATTGGAGCAAGGAGTCTCTGAGTAGTGAGGTGATACAAACTGCATTAAGATCTTTGCTATATTTTCCTTAAGATAAATGCAAATTGTTAGCTACTTATCTAAATTATCCTTTATCTCACTAATGCAGAAACTGCCACTGTTAGCCAGAATGCCTCTCAATTTCAGAAAAGCGTTACCTAGGAAAATGGGAGTTTGCACAAGTGAGAAAATAGAAAAAGGATGATAAAATGCTCTGTTGTGTTCTTTATTGTCATTGGAACTGCATTCAGGAAAAATCTTATCATATGGACGTTGAGATAAACACAATGCAAGAGCCTTAGAGGATGCTGGGTATTGGGCGGTGTTGGAGACTGGCTACCTTTGATTAGAGTCCTTGCTTTCCCATCTGTAGGTTGAATGACATGGAACAAGTTATTTGACTTCTTAGTCTTTTAAATTTCTCACCTATACAATGTGGGTAAGAGTAGCATCTGTCTCAATGATTGTGCTATATATGAAGAAGCTTTATAGTACCTTGTAAGGCCCACAATATAATCTCAACTAAAATATTAATACATTATTTTTGTTCTAGTAGCGATCTTTATTGAATTTATTCTAGTCTGTTTCTTCCTGTAGAGGATTCATAATTCATCAATGATAAAAATAAATTAAGTTGTATTTAAAGATCTATCACTCAGATAAATTTTTTTGTGTGTACTGAGATTTAATTTTAATTCAGCAAATCTCTCTCAAATGAATACTATGTGCCTACCACAAAGCTGTAGTGATTCAAAAACAGAAAAAAAGCTGAGGCTATCATGGCAAAATTTTCAATGTGTTTAGGTTTAAAGACATATTTTTATCTGTAAAGTGATAATCATAAAACTTTCTTTATTCATCTAACAGTTATATTGTGGACAGTAATATAAGGTTATTGCTCTATTAATTCATTCTAGATCAAATTTCCAGTGACATAATCTCATAATTTAAAATACAATACCAAAACCAAAGACTTACATGTAAAAAGATGTTATTAAAAATGTGGAGAAATCACCTTAGAAAACCCACTCAAAAGATAGTTTTTACCTACATGACAAACTGATAACTGAGAAGGGAAAGAAAGAAAGAGGCAGAAAGATCACACAAATTGTTCTGCAATATTACTCAGAAACAGGGGCCTTGATCATAGTAAGCAGTGCCAATTTCTATCAGAGTCTCATACACAAATGTGTCCATTGGTTTCTGTTATAGAGTGAAGAGATGAAATATAAAAGATGTGTAAGATTAGAATTGAGGAGGGGATAAATTTCCTCTCTAGAATTATTTAAATTAAAAATTATTCAAAGCCATGTGGGCCAAACAAAAAGCTTTCAATGGCCAGGTTGTATTCTCTGGCTAAAGAATAAAGGGCAAAAAGCAGAGGGATGGGAAGTGCCAGAACACTGTCGCCCCACCTACACAACAATTGCACTGGCAGAGTCTGTCTCTATTGAAGCTCTGCAGTCTATGGAAGACTTGCAACTTCCAGGGGAAGACTTGAATGTAAATTGTGATTAATGTCGGTCAATCACATTTTTTAGTGCAGTAGCAGTCCCCCTACTCCAGCCACTTGGGGGCAGCTGTGCTTGTGTTTCCACAGAAGCCTGCACACAGCTTGCAGGAAGTACTGTGGACCAAAAGGATCCTGTCATCCAGATATCAAGGATCTGTGCTCTGATGGCTGATGGCTGCTTTTGATCCCTTTGGTTCCAAAAGGTAGATAGCCATTACTATTTCACCTCTCCCCTTTTTTATAAGTACCATCTCCTCTGGCTGAAGGAATTGCCAGGAGATTTAAAGAGCCAACACCCTTCTTCTCTTCATTATTCTCTTGTATCTGTTTTGGGAGCCAGACATTAAGGAGAAGCACATTTAAAAGCAACTGAATATATGAGGAAAATTAGAAAGTGAGAGTACATATCCAAGGTAAAGCACTCACTCATAAAACACCTCGATGACCCAGAGACAGATGCAGAATCAAAGAGAAAAGAAAAACAATACGCCATAGTGATAACAACAACAAAAACAGCAACCTGCGAGGAAGGGAGAAAATTGGATTTCCAGAGTTAACAGGTTGTTAGATTCCAAAGCTCAGTTTTCACCAACTAATCACAGGATATACAAAGAAAGTGAACAACAACAACAAAAAATGCCTATTGGAAGGGACAAAATAAACCAATAGAAGTGATTTCTGAAAAGTGACCTGAGACAAGTTTGCTAAACGAAGATTTTAAAATAATTGTCTTAAAGATGATAAAAGAACTAAAGAAAGAAGTGGAGGAAGCAAATGGGGAAAATATGAGCACAATGGAAATATAGAGAATCTTACAAAGAAAGCAGTGATCAATTCTGGGACTGAAAAGTACAATAACTGAAATGAGAAATACCCTGGAGAGATTCAAATAAGATTTGAGCAGGCAGAAGAATCAGCAAACTTAAAGATAGGACAGTGAAAATTACCAAGTCTGGGGAGAAGAAAGGAAAAAAAAAAAGATAAAAGTAACCAGAGCCTAAAAGATCTTTGTGACACCATCAAATAGATATATGCATTTTTGGAGTCCCAGAAGGTGAATAGAAAGAGAGAGGTGTGGATAATATTTGAAAATAAAAACTTTTCAAATATGATGAGAGAGTTGATTATAAATATCCAAGAAGGTCAGCAAACCACAACTAAAATGAACTCAGAAAGACTCACACTGAGACACATTATAATCAAACATTTGAATGTCAAAAACAGAAGATTCTTGAAAGCAGCAATAGAGAAGTGATTCATCACTTACAAAGGTTTCTCAACAAGACTCCTCAGATTTCTCAGTAGAAACTTTGGGAGCTAGTAGGCAGTATTCTAATGTATTGAAAGTGTTAAAAAAAAAATAGTCCAGTTAACAAAGAATCTTATATTTGGCAAAGCTGACCTTCAAAAATAAGGGAGAAATCAAGACATTCCCAGAATAAAAAAAAAAAAAAAGCTATGTGATTTCCTTATCTGTAAACTTGTCCTATAAGAAATGCTCAAGGGAGTTCCACAGGATCAAATAAAAGATACCAGGGAATAACTTGCTCTTTGCAATCCCATGGACTATAACAGTCCATCAAATTCACCAAGCCAGAATACTGGAGTGGGTAGGTAGCCTTTCCTTTCTCCAGGGGATATTCCCAATCCAAGGATCAAACCCAGGTCTCCCACATTGCAGGTAGAATCTTTACCAGCTGAGTCACAAGGGAAGCCCACGAACACTGGAGTAGATAGCCTATCACTTCTCTGATAGATAGATCTTCCCAGCCCAGGAATGGAACCGGGGGTCTCCTGCATTGAAGTCAGATTCTTTACCAACAGAGCTATCAGGGAAACCTTAAATAAAGATCATAATGAAGTAAATACATGAACTATTATAAAATATATTATTATTGCAACAACAGTTTATGACTCTAATTTTTCTTTTCCACATAATTTAAGAGACTAACATATTACAAAAACCAATTATTAGTATAAAATCTACTATTATTACAACTTTTGTTTGTAACTCTTCATGCTGCTTTCTTTCTACATAATTAAAGAGAACTATTAGTTAATGTTTTTTGAGTACAAAATGTATGAAGAGGTAATTTTTTTTTCATTAACAACCAAAGGGAGTGGGAATGGATCTATTAAGTAGCAGAGTTCTTGTAGGTTATTGAGGATAATAGGTCTAAATTCAAATTTGAGTGTTATTATGTTAAATATAGTCCTCATGGTAAACTTAAAGAAAAGGAAAACATAAAGAAAAGACAGGCACAAAGTGAAATGAGAACAAAAGTTAAATATTTCCCTACAAAGAATCCACTAAACATAAAAGACAGTAGTAAGGAATTAAAGTACAGAAAAACTATAAGGCATACAGGTTTTATATTCCTCATTTCTTGCATTATTTTCTCATTTTGTATTAACCCCTGCTTTTCAACAATTATTAGTAATTGGAATTCCTGGTGGCTCAGACAGTAAAGAATTTGCCTGCAATGCAGGAGATCTGGGTTCCATCCCTGGGTTGGGAAGATCCCCTAGAGAAAGGAATGGCAACCCACTCCAGTATTCTTGGCTGGAAAATTCCATGGATAGAGGGGCCTGGAAGGCTATAGTCCATGGGGTCACAAAGACTTGCACATGACTAAGCAATTAACACTTTCACTTTCATCAGGAATTATGGTAAATGTAAATCGATCAAACCCTCCAATCAAAAGACAAAGATTAAAAGAATGAATAAAAACACATGATCCAATTATATTATGTCTACAAGGGACTTGCACAAAGACCTTGTATAGGTATTTCTCCAAAGAATATACACAAATGGCCAAGAGCCACATGAGAAAATGCTCAGCATTACTAATATTTGAGAGGTGTAAGTCAAAATTACAATGAGATACTACCTCACAGTATTAAAAAAAAAAAAAAAACAAGGAAATAATAGGTGTTGACAAGACTATGTAGGGATTGAAAATGGAGCACTTGTGCATCGTTGGAGATGTAAAATGGTATAGCCACTGTGTAAAGCATGGCGATACCTCTACAAATTAGAGAATTACCAAGTGAAAGTGAAAGTTATGTCTGACTCTTTGTGGCCCCATGGACTGTACACTCCATGGAATTCTCCAGGCTAGAATACTGGAGTGGGTAGGTTTTCCCTTCTCCAGGGTATCTTCCCAACCCAGAGGTCAAAACAGGCCTCCTGCATTTCAGGTGGATTCTTTACCATCTGAGCCACAGGGGAAGCCCAAGAATACTGGAGTGGATAGCCTATCCCTTCTCCAAAGGATCTTTCTGACCCAATTAGGATCTCCTGAATTGCAGGCATATTCTTTACCAACTGAGCTATCAGGGATGATCCAGCAATTCTGTTTCTGAGTATATGTCAAAAAAAAAAAAAAAAA
>SJYA01002058.1:563531-592259 GCA_006410615.1 Neotragus moschatus
AATTTACACTAAATTAAATCTTTTTTATGACAGACAGCATTGGAAGGGACTAACTATGTCTACTACAAAGGAACTTTTGTCTAACTTTGCCATGTTGCTCACTGACTTGTTATTGGATTGTAAATTAATTCACTTTGGCACTCAATTTCTGTATGTATTTATGACTTAAGACATCAGGCAACTTCAGAATGGGGGTAGAGAAGGGCACTTATAATTTGGGACTCATAAAGAAATGTTTTTATGAGGACAGTAATACCTTGGATGGATTTTGTACAAATTTATGGCATTCTCCTCGTGGAAGAGCTTAATGTAAAAGTTGTAAAAGATGCCCAAATGCAATGCCATCACTCACTTGAGAAAAGGAGCCTGAATGGATAAATAAACAGTCAATGATTTGTTTTATGCCTACAGTAGCTTAACCACAACCCTATATAATATTTCAGCACAAAGATATTTATGAACAAGCATTAATATTTCAGCACATACCTTGATGGCAATGCTGAAATGCCATAATATATTTTCAAGCTATTTTTAATTTGGAAATAACAAATTATCAGGTAATGTCCATAACCAAATACACTTCATCTTGAAATAAAAATGAATTTAGGACCCTAGTACCAATTTTAATTGATTGAGGGGACCTATATATTTAAAAATGACTGTTATTGGTGGTGAATATATTCACAAATTGTTTTTCCCCAAGAAACACAGGAAAAAATCATTGCTTTCTGAGATGACAAAATAGTTCAATTTTTTAACATAATTGAAATTCAACTATCAAAATATTTAGAGGTCATGGCTATCTATATGTAGATTAACTGATTTGAGTTAATTTTTCAGGCAATTTAAGTTTTAGAAACATTTAATTTTTTGAAATGCGTTTTATATAGTTCCTTGAGTAGAGCCATGACATGACAAGTGATTAATACCTATTTGTTTAAAAAAATCACACTTATCATTTTTGCCTATGTGTCACCAAACAACTGGTTATCAGTTTTCTTTATTACAAAAGTCTTTTTAGCATGGTTTAGAAGTGAACATAATGGTAGAGAAAGAGTATTCTATTTTATATAATATGGTCTAAGGATTTTTTTCCTGTATGATATAAATTTCTTTAATACTATTTTAAGCAAATCCCTGTATTTCAAACAAAACAAAACAGCTCTGTGAGGACAAACTAATTTAATCTTATTTTCTTTCTTAAGCTCTCACATCTGATGTTCCCTCAAAGCCAAAAAAAAAAAAAAAAAAAAAAAGATGCGAAGGAAATTGTGCTGTGTAACTTTGGGGGTAAGTTATGACTATATTCTTGCAACACTGAATAAACTTAGGAAACTCTGCTCACCACCAAGGAGGCAAATGAATGGAAATTCAAATACTATTATTGAATAGTCAAAGAATATAGTGCTCCTTTTGTCTGTAAAATTTTGCCTCTTTATTTTCTTTACCCTTATATAGATGGGCAGCAAAAGAAGCCTTTGAGTTGAATTAGTGATTAGCTCTGTGAAATATTAGTAACAATTATTCTAGGAAAGTCACAGAATTAATGTAAGCAAAGTTAACATATTTATGATATGTGCCAAAATATCAGAGGGTTTTTCTAATATCTTATTTGGCAAAGAAGAGTCTGTTTAATTACCATAAAAAGAATCACTTTTCTATCATGATTTTATGAGTCAGCTAGCACAATTGCCATTTAAAAGATAATAATGGAAGAGAGATGAGATCTAGGTCCCCCCAACCAAGGGTATGCAACTTATAGTCCTGAGACTTAAGTTTAGGTTTACTGACCCCTTCAGACACCTAGTATTCTAAATATGGTTCGTCAAGTGATGTAGCAATGTTTTGTACCTAGCAACATATTTATTTTTAATATTTCCAAGTAATACATAATTATACTACTGCTGTAGTAAATGATATGAAATCAAAGCAGTTTAGATCTGACTCTGGAATACATCACAAAGTTCTGAAAGCTACATTATTTTACTGTTGATGCTGGCTTTTGCAATTTTTTTTTTCTCTCTCTCTCTTTTTGCATTTGATAGCAAATACACAGGCAACAAAAATAAGTGGAACACAACAAACTAAAGGATTTCTACAGAATAAAGAAAACAATTAGCAAAGCAAAAAGGCAACCATATGGGAGAAATATGTGCAAACCATGTATTCTATAAGGGATTAATATCAAGCTTCATGTCTTTAGTTAGTCATTTTTGTGATGTTGGCAATGTTCTAAAGTTTTCAGCAAAATGAAACAACTCAGCAATCGAACCCAGTGAACTGTTGGACAAAATTAAACTGGCGAATATATAAGCAGATGCTTTTTGGCATAGAAATTTGCAATAACAAAGTTGCTCTTATCGTTTGAGCATTGGTTTATTAATAATGTTCTCCAAGCAATTATACCACTCTCTTCCCTTACACTTACCCTAAAGTAGAGTTTATAATTTTATCTCTGAAATTAACATCATACAGTTTGACATACAAGATCTATTCCCTATCTCCACTGAGATAGCTGATAAATGTGAACCATCAGCAGATGCATACTCTTATTGTATCTTAGCAAGTGTGTATAATTTAAATCCCTTGGCTTTTAAATTTAGTATAAATATCAAAAGATAATTGAAATTTAGGAGCCAATCCCTTGAATGGAATTGGCATAGTTTACAGATAATAATCCACAGTTCATCAGTGGTGTCTGTCTTTCTTAATCTCAGAATGTTTATATTATAATTCAAACTTCATAACTTATATGACTCACAGTACCAATAAATCTGATTTTATATATATATATGTATATATAAAGCTTCCTATATTTTCTAGACTTACCTAACTTCAGATAGACTGAAATATTAACCAACTTCAAATATAACTTTACATAATATTCTTCCACAATTCCAGTTTTAACATCAACTAATGGAAGTGCAACTTGAAATCATCCATTTTCTAAGGTATTTGAATTTGATTCTTAAGTTTGTATTTTAGATTTGTTTTAACTATTTTGACACTAGCTTTTTTAACAGTAATAGCAAAAAGGATTGTCAGGAGATTAAATTGCCTAGTCACAAAATATTTATTCTGAGAAATTCAGTGGCGCTGTATCTAATTAAAATATCTTTTGATTAATAACCAATTACTAATGTTAAATAAATAATTATGCCCAGGTAGTAGAAAGCATATTGTATAGAAAAGTTAGCAGAACTAAGTTTATGCCTTGCTTTGACTTCCTTGGTGGCTCAGAGGGTAAAGCATCTGCCTGCAATGTGGGAGACCTGGGTTCAATCCCTGGATTTGGGAAGATCCCCTGGAGAAGGAAATGGCAACCCACTCCAGTACTCTTGCCTGGAGAATCCCATGGATGGAGGAGCCCGGTGGGCTAGAGTCCACAAGGTTGCAGAGTCAGACACGACTGAGTGACTTCACTTGCACTTGCTACTGTTGGTTTTCTTAAGTCTTGAGCCTCAGTTTTTGCGTTCATTAAAAAAAAAAAGATTAGAAGAGGTAACTTCTGAGGATTAAGATGTTATTATTATTAAATTAAGTAATCCTGACATATTTAGTTATTAGTCTAGTTTTCTATCTCTCAAGTGAATACATTGCTAAGATTTTTGCTAAGAGCATTTAACTGAGCTTGTCTTGTATTCAATTCATATTTCCTAGGTGTCTCCATAAAAACTGTTCAAAATACTCCTTTCTTTTTCTTTATCTTTTTTAATGTCAACACCCTTGATCTGTTTTTCCAAACTAGAATCTTGAAATTATCCTGAATATTTCTTTACTGTTTAGCACTGGATTCTAATTCATCACTACATGTTATCAGCTCTTTTTCTTAAATATCACTCACATCCATTCATTTCCACTCACATACATCCACATCCACTCATGTCTCTCCATTTCTACTGCCTTAATGTGGGTATTTAATACCTCTTGACGGGATATGCAATGCTCTTAATCACTTTTTCTTCTTGTTTTACTCATCCTTAGCCCATTTTTCACATCGCGGCAGAAAGGTAGGTAGCCTGGGGCCAAATCAGTCTGGTCAATGAAATGTGGCCAGAAGTGAATTGGGCTTAGTCTTTAAAACACGTTCTGTCTTATTCTACAGTGTTCTCTTCTTTCTAGTGATCTCAGAAGCTTCAATGTTCCCATGACAAAGCTAGGATGGGCAAACACAGAGGCAGCAGAACCAACACTGTATGGTTGGATGCATTTTCTATAATACAAATTTCCTTTATCAGAAGGACAAGAACTAAATGTCTTAAGTGCTTTTAAAACTCTGGCCCCAGTTTACTCTTGTGATCTGTTGTTTTCTGCTTTGACTTCTGTAATCCACGAACATCTTTTCCCAATATACTACCCTCTGCCTTTGTACAGGTTATTCTTTCTGTCTAAAATGACCTTGCCTCGTCTGTCCTATTCATCACTCAAGATTTAGTGCTAAAGCCACTCGATATTCTGGGCAAAGTCATAAGTTTCTTTCTTGGGGGCTTACGCATTTGTCTTTTCTTACCTCTGTTCAGCATTGGACATGTCTCAGTGTTCTCTGCTGAAATATTTCTTTTCCCCTTTAGACTGTTAGGTGTCTGAGGTCAGGGACTGGATTCCCTCTTCTCTGACTCCAAAGCGCCTGACCCATTGGCTGGCATGTAATTGGCATGTAATAAATATTTGAATGGATATTGAATGGGCTGAAGGAGTGTTGAATGGGTAAGAGATTATGTCAACACATACGGCCTGCAGAGGATATTTGAAACTGGTAAATAAACAGTGGATCACCTTCTGCCGATGTCTTTTTCCTGGGTTATTAAAAATTATGTCATTCTTGCCACAGTCACTGGCCAGCTTTATGCATTTTAATTAACTGCTGGCTCCCCTGAGATATTTAGAAGCAAGGAGTTACTTGGTAAATGCCATCAGTATGGAGCATCTGGTTCTCTGAAGTTTAAGTTCCATGTTCAATTCTTGGGTAATTGTTTAGTCTAGATGTCCATTGCCTGGCAATGGAAAGGGAGATTTAATCTTAAGAATGCCTCCTGCTATTTTGCATTTGCATACTCCCCCAGACAGTAGCCTTTCTTTAAACTTTCAATAACATCCCTCAAAACCCAGTGAATAGTCAAGGACTGATTGTCACTGGTTTACCTGTTTTCTTGGTTGTCTCATTAGCACACTTGGGTGCCTATCAAGAGAGCTGAGACTGTTTCTCAGAAGAGAATCTGGCGTATGAACACTTCTGAGCCACTCAGAAGTATTTCCTGTCCAAAAAACATGCCCAGAAGTCCTCGAAGGTTAGAACCAAAGCTGAGAGTGATAAAAGATTATCCTGTCTAGAGAAGTAAAGGCATCAGGGTCATAAAGAAACTACAGGTGAAAATATTTTTGAGATAAAATAATAGAGCAGAAAATGTGGTGGAGAGGAAAAAAGGGTTTTTTTTTATTATTAATATTTTTCAAGACAGCAGTAGGGTTGTATGACATATTAATGTCCCTCAGCTGTACAAGATCCTTGAGTAGCTCTGGGAATTGGGAAGTCTGCAATTTACAACCTCTCTCATCTGTTCTTATGAGCAATTTAACCAAGTTCCTGTTAGCCAAAGAAACTTAAGCAACAGAAAGCCTAAAGGAGATTTTTAAGCCCATAGTAAAGCTAAAACAATCCTTCTGCATAAAAACAAAGGATTATTAATGTTGTGATGTAGTGAAGTTTCCTTTCACAACCAATGTAACTTTCTATGTTCAGTCCGCCTCACCAGCACTGGAAGAAGCCAAGCTCAGTTGCCATTTATCCATGTCAATTCTATCCATTTTGGTTACACCAACTATAGAGCCTTGGACTTCCCTGGTGGCTCAGCAGTAAAGAATCTGTCTGGAATGCAGGAGATGCAGAAGATGTGGATTTGATCCCTGGGTCTCAAAGGTCCCATAGAGAAGAAAATGGCAAACTGCTCCAGTATGCTTGCCTGGAGAAACCCATGGACAGAGCATCCTGTCAGGCTATAAACCATAGGGTCACAAAAAGAGTGAGACATGACTTAGGAACTAAACAACAAGAAACAACAGAGAGCCAACCTTCAGCCTGACTCTTCTAAAGGTTTGCCCCCGGTGTGCACAGAAGTTCTTATCTGTAGATATGCTGATCTTTTTTCAGGATTCAAATTTATTTTCCTGACATGGTTCGTGGCTCCATTCTCCAGGAGTGTGTTCCCTGGAGTAAGAGTCTGCTTCGGCAATGCACCTGCCACCACAGATCACACCCCTTTAGCAATCTGTAGCACTGGCTCCTTCTCAACTCGTAAATCTCAGTTTATGACCCATTTACTTGAATAATTCATAATCAATTGAGTCACTAATTCTGCTTTTTGCTGAATCACCCAGGAATGTCTGTCACGAGAAGGTGCTATTGAATTGCAAGTTGATCTGTTGATGGATAGATTTTGCTTTTAGTTTTTGTTTTGTTTTTAGAAGTTACTTTTACATATCTAAGAAAAATACATTCTTTCTCCTTTCCCAGAAGAAAGTCTATATGGAAACATGCAAAATTATCTTACATTGCTTTTTTGCTTTTGTTTTCCTTTTAATAATGAATCATCTTGTGGAAAGCAGCAGGATAATGACTGTGGAGAGCAAGTCCTTTGCTCACACCTAGACGGAATAGTTCTTTAGAGATACTTTTCCCATCATTATATTTCTCCTCTATTCTCAAGACATTAGATCAGTGGTGAATTATAGTTAGATATTATGTGTGAGGTCATGCAGTGTGGCTGTAAATGCCAGCATATTCAATTTATTCATCTTTCAGTGACTGCTTATTGAGTGCCTACTATATGCTGGAGGAACTAAGCGGTCAGTGCTAGGAAAATAGAGTAAATGAGAGAGTGTTTTTGCCTGCCTTAAACATATATTGCATATTCCTCAGGCTCCCATGGTAGTGTACATGTGTGCCTGCAAGTCACTTCAATCTTTGTGATCCCATGGACTGTAGCCTGCCAGTTTCCTCTGTCCATGGGATTCTCCAGGCAAGAATACTGGAGTGGGTTCCCCTGGATGGGATCTTCCCAACGCAATGATGTAACCTGTGTCTCATGTCTTCTGCATTGTCAGGTGGGTTCTTTACCACTGGTGCCATCTGGTAGTATAATATGACTTAAAGATTTCAGGTTTTGAGATCAGTTAACCTGGACTTAAGTTTCTGCAAATATTAGTGGTGTGATGTTACAATATATGACCAAGGACAGTATAATTGTTTTCACATGGCCTTTGGAACCAGGCAGCCAGGTTCTCTTTCTGACATTGTGACCTTAGCCAAATTATTTAACTTCTCCGAGTCTCAGGTTTTGTCACTTGTACAAAAGTGGTCTTCATATCCTATCTCACCTCAGACAACTACACAGCCAAAATCAAGAATATATATAAAGTCCATTATACCAGATGTCTAAATGTTTAGAAAATACAAGNGTTATTATTATTAAATTAAGTAATCCTGACATATTTAGTTATTAGTCTAGTTTTCTATCTCTCAAGTGAATACATTGCTAAGATTTTTGCTAAGAGCATTTAACTGAGCTTGTCTTGTATTCAATTCATATTTCCTAGGTGTCTCCATAAAAACTGTTCAAAATACTCCTTTCTTTTTCTTTATCTTTTTTAATGTCAACACCCTTGATCTGTTTTTCCAAACTAGAATCTTGAAATTATCCTGAATATTTCTTTACTGTTTAGCACTGGATTCTAATTCATCACTACATGTTATCAGCTCTTTTTCTTAAATATCACTCACATCCATTCATTTCCACTCACATACATCCACATCCACTCATGTCTCTCCATTTCTACTGCCTTAATGTGGGTATTTAATACCTCTTGACGGGATATGCAATGCTCTTAATCACTTTTTCTTCTTGTTTTACTCATCCTTAGCCCATTTTTCACATCGCGGCAGAAAGGTAGGTAGCCTGGGGCCAAATCAGTCTGGTCAATGAAATGTGGCCAGAAGTGAATTGGGCTTAGTCTTTAAAACACGTTCTGTCTTATTCTACAGTGTTCTCTTCTTTCTAGTGATCTCAGAAGCTTCAATGTTCCCATGACAAAGCTAGGATGGGCAAACACAGAGGCAGCAGAACCAACACTGTATGGTTGGATGCATTTTCTATAATACAAATTTCCTTTATCAGAAGGACAAGAACTAAATGTCTTAAGTGCTTTTAAAACTCTGGCCCCAGTTTACTCTTGTGATCTGTTGTTTTCTGCTTTGACTTCTGTAATCCACGAACATCTTTTCCCAATATACTACCCTCTGCCTTTGTACAGGTTATTCTTTCTGTCTAAAATGACCTTGCCTCGTCTGTCCTATTCATCACTCAAGATTTAGTGCTAAAGCCACTCGATATTCTGGGCAAAGTCACAAGTTTCTTTCTTGGGGGCTTACGCATTTGTCTTTTCTTACCTCTGTTCAGCATTGGACATGTCTCAGTGTTCTCTGCTGAAATATTTCTTTTCCCCTTTAGACTGTTAGGTGTCTGAGGTCAGGGACTGGATTCCCTCTTCTCTGACTCCAAAGCGCCTGACCCATTGGCTGGCATGTAATTGGCATGTAATAAATATTTGAATGGATATTGAATGGGCTGAAGGAGTGTTGAATGGGTAAGAGATTATGTCAACACATACGGCCTGCAGAGGATATTTGAAACTGGTAAATAAACAGTGGATCACCTTCTGCCGATGTCTTTTTCCTGGGTTATTAAAAATTATGTCATTCTTGCCACAGTCACTGGCCAGCTTTATGCATTTTAATTAACTGCTGGCTCCCCTGAGATATTTAGAAGCAAGGAGTTACTTGGTAAATGCCATCAGTATGGAGCATCTGGTTCTCTGAAGTTTAAGTTCCATGTTCAATTCTTGGGTAATTGTTTAGTCTAGATGTCCATTGCCTGGCAATGGAAAGGGAGATTTAATCTTAAGAATGCCTCCTGCTATTTTGCATTTGCATACTCCCCCAGACAGTAGCCTTTCTTTAAACTTTCAATAACATCCCTCAAAACCCAGTGAATAGTCAAGGACTGATTGTCACTGGTTTACCTGTTTTCTTGGTTGTCTCATTAGCACACTTGGGTGCCTATCAAGAGAGCTGAGACTGTTTCTCAGAAGAGAATCTGGCGTATGAACACTTCTGAGCCACTCAGAAGTATTTCCTGTCCAAAAAACATGCCCAGAAGTCCTCGAAGGTTAGAACCAAAGCTGAGAGTGATAAAAGATTATCCTGTCTAGAGAAGTAAAGGCATCAGGGTCATAAAGAAACTACAGGTGAAAATATTTTTGAGATAAAATAATAGAGCAGAAAATGTGGTGGAGAGGAAAAAAGGGTTTTTTTTTATTATTAATATTTTTCAAGACAGCAGTAGGGTTGTATGACATATTAATGTCCCTCAGCTGTACAAGATCCTTGAGTAGCTCTGGGAATTGGGAAGTCTGCAATTTACAACCTCTCTCATCTGTTCTTATGAGCAATTTAACCAAGTTCCTGTTAGCCAAAGAAACTTGAGCAACAGAAAGCCTAAAGGAGATTTTTAAGCCCATAGTAAAGCTAAAACAATCCTTCTGCATAAAAACAAAGGATTATTAATGTTGTGATGTAGTGAAGTTTCCTTTCACAACCAATGTAACTTTCTATGTTCAGTCCGCCTCACCAGCACTGGAAGAAGCCAAGCTCAGTTGCCATTTATCCATGTCAATTCTATCCATTTTGGTTACACCAACTATAGAGCCTTGGACTTCCCTGGTGGCTCAGCAGTAAAGAATCTGTCTGGAATGCAGGAGATGCAGAAGATGTGGATTTGATCCCTGGGTCTCAAAGGTCCCATAGAGAAGAAAATGGCAAACTGCTCCAGTATGCTTGCCTGGAGAAACCCATGGACAGAGCATCCTGTCAGGCTATAAACCATAGGGTCACAAAAAGAGTGAGACATGACTTAGGAACTAAACAACAAGAAACAACAGAGAGCCAACCTTCAGCCTGACTCTTCTAAAGGTTTGCCCCCGGTGTGCACAGAAGTTCTTATCTGTAGATATGCTGATCTTTTTTCAGGATTCAAATTTATTTTCCTGACATGGTTCGTGGCTCCATTCTCCAGGAGTGTGTTCCCTGGAGTAAGAGTCTGCTTCGGCAATGCACCTGCCACCACAGATCACACCCCTTTAGCAATCTGTAGCACTGGCTCCTTCTCAACTCGTAAATCTCAGTTTATGACCCATTTACTTGAATAATTCATAATCAATTGAGTCACTAATTCTGCTTTTTGCTGAATCACGCAGGAATGTCTGTCACGAGAAGGTGCTATTGAATTGCAAGTTGATCTGTTGATGGATAGATTTTGCTTTTAGTTTTTGTTTTGTTTTTAGAAGTTACTTTTACATATCTAAGAAAAACACATTCTTTCTCCTTTCCCAGAAGAAAGTCTATATGGAAACATGCAAAATTATCTTACATTGCTTTTTTGCTTTTGTTTTCCTTTTAATAATGAATCATCTTGTGGAAAGCAGCAGGATAATGACTGTGGAGAGCAAGTCCTTTGCTCACACCTAGACGGAATAGTTCTTTAGAGATACTTTTCCCATCATTATATTTCTCCTCTATTCTCAAGACATTAGATCAGTGGTGAATTATAGTTAGATATTATGTGTGAGGTCATGCAGTGTGGCTGTAAATGCCAGCATATTCAATTTATTCATCTTTCAGTGACTGCTTATTGAGTGCCTACTATATGCTGGAGGAACTAAGCGGTCAGTGCTAGGAAAATAGAGTAAATGAGAGAGTGTTTTTGCCTGCCTTAAACATATATTGCATATTCCTCAGGCTCCCGTGGTAGTGTACATGTGTGCCTGCAAGTCACTTCAATCTTTGTGATCCCATGGACTGTAGCCTGCCAGTTTCCTCTGTCCATGGGATTCTCCAGGCAAGAATACTGGAGTGGGTTCCCCTGGATGGGATCTTCCCAACGCAATGATGTAACCTGTGTCTCATGTCTTCTGCATTGTCAGGTGGGTTCTTTACCACTGGTGCCACCTGGCAGTATAATATGACTTAAAGATTTCAGGTTTTGAGATCAGTTAACCTGGACTTAAGTTTCTGCAAATATTAGTGGTGTGATGTTACAATATATGACCAAGGACAGTATAATTGTTTTCACATGGCCTTTGGAACCAGGCAGCCAGGTTCTCTTTCTGACATTGTGACCTTAGCCAAATTATTTAACTTCTCCGAGTCTCAGGTTTTGTCACTTGTACAAAAGTGGTCTTCATATCCTATCTCACCTCAGACAACTACACAGCCAAAATCAAGAATATATATAAAGTCCATTATACCAGATGTCTAAATGTTTAGAAAATACAAGGCAAGTGAACGTACTGTTAAATAAATGTGTTCTTTATTCTTATCTTGACATCGTCACGTAAAGTCTAGTCTAAAAGTTCAAATTCTCAAATTCTCCAAAGTTTTGAACATGAAAATCCTATACCTGGTCTGCAGTTTCCACCCCATAGTTCGTGCTTTCTTCTGTTCTCACTCCCAGATCACTTAATCACCACAAGAGACCTCAGACAGGTGGAAATCTTAGCCCATGCAGGTTCCATATATAATCACCCATATACAAGCTGTCCCTTGATCACCTTCTGGCCTAATGCTGCATCAACCAAGGTTATAACCTGCCTGTAGGAAATGGGCCTCTAAACTATGCACTGGCAGGCTCTGAAAGTTTACTTGGCAGGAGGACAAAAAAAGAAAAAAAGTTCATAATCTTAGGTACCCAGAGGAGTATCCATGTTAAAAGATAAATTGAAGCATCTTAAACATTTTAAGAGTTCACTTGAACAGAAAATTGATTTGAATTGCACACTGTTCAGTCTAACACGAAAGAGCTCTGAGGAGCTGTACAAAATCAAAGACTTATAAACGGAAGGGACTGGGGAATAAGGAAGTTATGTTGGCAACAAAATGCGACTTTGTTATTGCAAAGTCATTTTCATTTAGGGGATGGTAGGAGCTTATTCGGAGAAGGCAATGACAACCCACTCCAGTACTCTGCCTGGAGAATCCCATGGATGGAGGAGCCTGGTAGGCTATAGTCCATGGGGTCGCTAAGAGTCAGACACAACTGGGCGATTTCACTTTCAGTTTGCACTTTCGTGCATTGGAGAAGGAAATGGCAGCCCACTTTAGTGTTCTTGCCTGGATAATCCCAGGGATGGAGGAACCTGGTGGGCTGCCGTCTATGGGGTCACACAGAGTCTGATATGACTGATGAGACTTAGCAGCAGCAGCAGCTTATTAGATGACCTATCTAGTACTGATTAGGTGGTTCNAGTTTGCACTTTCGTGCATTGGAGAAGGAAATGGCAGCCCACTTTAGTGTTCTTGCCTGGATAATCCCAGGGATGGAGGAACCTGGTGGGCTGCCGTCTATGGGGTCACACAGAGTCTGATATGACTGATGAGACTTAGCAGCAGCAGCAGCTTATTAGATGACCTATCTAGTACTGATTAGGTGGTTCCTGATTGGTTTAAATCCCATTTCTGGAAGACTTGAAGCTATAATTAAACCTTGATTTGGTGATATGGGGCTTGGCATAAGACACTCCATTTTGTGTATGTTTTCTTATTTGCTAATATTCAGGATTAAAGATATGTCTAACAGTTTTGTAGGCATGTTTATGTTTTTGTTTTTTTGGGGTTTTTTTTTTGTTGTTTTTTTGGCAGGGGGGTGCTGTCCATAGACTTCTTTTCCTATTAGAGGGCACGTTAGGGATAAGAGTAAACTCAGTTCAGTTCAGTTCAGTCGCTCAGTCGTGTCCGACTCTTTGCAACCCTATGAATCGCAGCACACCAGGCCTCCCTGTCCATCACCAACTCCTGGAGTTCACTCAGACTCACGTCCATCGAGTCAGTGATGCCATCCAGCCATCTCATCCTCTGTCGTACCCTTCTCNCAGTCAAAGGCTTTGGCATAGTCAATAAAGCAGAAATAGATGTTTTTCTGGAACTCTCTTTCTTTTTTGGTGATCCAGCGGTGATTTCTGGTTCCTCTGCCTTTTTTAAAACCAGCTTGAACATCTAGAAGTTCACTAGGACCCCATTAATTGAGGCTCTGGTAATAGCTATGGTTACTGTGAATATTAAATAAGGTGGCAAAATTTCTTCTTTTTATGCTGGAATCATGAAAAATACTCCATGGATGGAAGCAGTTAGTTTATGTCAATATCAGAATAATAATTTTATCAGTCCAAGAAGGTAATAACGTACTTATAGATACCCGCTCAGTGCCTGATATTTAGAAAGATCTTAAAAGATATTTAGGCCACTTTGTCTTCATGGGGCAGTAAAATGTTGCTGATACCATTGCCAAGCTGGATGTAGTGTCTTCAGAGTTCTAANTGTCAATATCAGAATAATAATTTTATCAGTCCAAGAAGGTAATAACGTACTTATAGATACCCGCTCAGTGCCTGATATTTAGAAAGATCTTAAAAGATATTTAGGCCACTTTGTCTTCATGGGGCAGTAAAATGTTGCTGATACCATTGCCAAGCTGGATGTAGTGTCTTCAGAGTTCTAAAGGGATCCACTTAAGCTCTGGGGTCATGCCAAGTTCTGGATATATTTGAAGTAAATTTCTCCTTTAGGTAGTATATTTTTGAGAGGGATGGATATTTTTCTGCTGCAATAAGGGAGAGGCCATCAGTGTATTTACATGAAACACCAAGCTACCATGAAATTGCTCATCTTTTGATTCTAATTTCATGCCCCTACAGAGGTGCACTCATAGGAAAACTAGTTTATTCCACTTATCAGAATGAGATGAATGGGTGAGATTTAACAGTAGCAGCTTGATGAATGAATGAACATATTTTTGTGACATTAACACAGTTAATACTCATGATCTCTAGCATAATAGGCATATTTTAGTCCTGAGAAGAACCACGATAATAAATAAAATAAACACACCTGAAGACTATACAAAGAGGACGAAAGAGAGAAAGAATCATGAGACACTGCAGAAAATAAATAGCAAAAAGGTAAGACTAAGTGACTGTCCTCTAAAATCAGGACAAGACGGAGACGTTCCTGGTGGTCCAGTGGTTAACAATCCCCATTCCAATAGAGGGAATGCAGGTTCAGTCCCTGATGAGGGAACTAAGATCCCACATGCTGTTGGACAGCTAAGATTCAAGGCAGCCAAAAATAAATGAAGAATATGCGGCTCTTCATAAAAATAAAAAATAAATGAAATCAGGACAAAGTAAAAAGAGAGATCTGCTCTTTCCGATTACTATTCAATACTGTGTTGACAATGCAATGAGGGAAAGAAAAATGTTGTCCTTGTTGGGAAGGAAGAAGCAAAACGGTCTCTAAGCTTTGGAAGCATAGTTCTTTATGTAGAAAATGCTAAGGAATACACAGGTATATACACAAAAATGCACATACTCAAACATATACATAAACCCAGCTCTAAGAAACTAGGTTAGCAAGGTTTTTTGGATAAAATATCATTGTTTCTATATAAAAAGAAATATATCAAAAATTAAGGAAAAATATTGCATTCATAATTGCACAAAAAGGGATGAAATGTTTTACAATAAAATTTTTAAAAAGTGTAAAATATGCACTAAATCTACAAAACATTGCTGAAAGAAATGAAAGATCTAAGTAAGCAAAGAGATGTTCTACTTTTATGGACTTGAATATTGAATATTACGAAGGTAGCAATGCTCTCCAGCTCAGTGGCTGCCTGGGGCTGGCATGGGAATACAGACTGACTTCAAGTGGATACAAGAGATCATTTTGGAATGACGGGAGATATTATAAATGTGAGTTTTGATAATGGCTGAATAAATCTATGTATTTACACTTCTTTCTTAATAGATTAGAAAATAACTCGAAATAATTTCAACTGATCTCTTCATTTCAAACAATAGCGTAGATGGACATAAAGCAACATTTGTTGTGGGTCTTCTCTATGATTTCAATCATGAATTTAAGTTATTAAATTCTCAAAATGTATATCTCCATTTTGTTAGACTATGAATCTGGAATGTCGAGAGGTTAATATGCCCAATGTAACGTAGTCAGTAAATGGTGATGATTTTGATAACATATCAACCAGGATCTTTGTAGCTTGAAGGTCTGTGAGTCTATGTGTACACACTTTCAATCATGTTTCCCTGTCATTTGCATCAACAATGGTGCCATATATCTGAAATGCTGCTCAATGTTAATGATTGCAGTTTATCTTCTCTTTGACCTAGTTATGGTTTCCAAAACTTTTGGATGGCTAAAATTTCCTTTCCTTAAGTGAAACTATCCATTTGGTACTTGTTAAAACTCCAGTTGAGGCTTCCCTCATGCCTCAGTGATAAACAATATGACAGCTAACGCAGGAAGCATGAGTTTGATTCCCGATCTGAGACGATCCCCCATGCTGTGGTATAACGAAACTTGTGGGCCACATCTGCGCTCTAGAACAGGGAAGGCATGACTACTGAAGCCCACACATTTATAGAGCCCATTCTCCACAACAAGAGAAGACACCACAGTGAGGTTCACTGCAAGAAGAGTGGACAGCCCCCCAATTCACTGCAAAGAGAGAAAAGCCTGTGCAGCCATGAAGACCAAGCACAGCCAAAATAAATAAATCAGATTAAAAAAAAAATTGCTCCAGATCAGAGCACCAGTGGAAAGAGGCTACACTTTGAATAATGGACTGCAGATTCACATTTAAAATCAGTTGGAAGATTATTATACAGAATCCGCAACTTCAAGAACTGTGGACTTCAGTTCAGTTCAGTTCAGTTGCTCAGTTGCTCTTTGTGACCCCATGGACTGCAGCATGCCAGGCCTCCCTGTTCATCACCAATTCCCAGAATTTAAACAAACTCATGTCCATCAAGTCGGTGATGCCATCCAACCACCTGATCCTCTGTAGTCCCCTTCTCCTCCTGCCTTCAATCTTTCCCAGCATCAGAGTCTTTTCCAATGAGTCAGTTCTTATCAAGTGGCCAAAGGATTGGAGCTTCAGCTTCAACATCAGTCCTTCCAATGAATATTCAGAACTGATTTCATTTAGTATTCACTGGTTTAATCTCCCTGCACTCTAAGGGACTCTCAAGAGTCTTCTCCAACACCACAGTTCAAAAGCATCAATGCTTTGGCACTCAGCTTTCTTTATAGTCCAACTCTCACATTCATACATGACTTTTGGAAAAACCAAAGTGTTGACTAGCTGGACATTTGTTGGCAAAGCAATGTCTCTTCTTTTTAATAAGCTATCTAGGTTGGACATAACTTTTATTCCAAGGAGCAAGTGTCTTAATTTAATGGCTGCAGTCACCATCTGCAGTGATTTTGGAGCTCCCCCCCAAAATAAAGTCTGTCACTGTTTCCATTGTTTCCCCATTTATTTGCCATGAAGGGATGGAGCCAGATGCCATGACCTTAGTTTTTTGAATGTTGAGTTTTAAGCTGGCTTTTTCACTCTTCTCCTTCACTTTTATCAAGAGGCTCTTTAGTTCCTCTTTGCTTTCTGTCATATAGGTGGTGTCATCTGCGTATCTGAGGTTATTGATATTTCTCCTGGCAATCTTGATTCCAGCTTGTGCTTCATCCAATCTAGCATTTCAAATGATGTACTCTGCATATAAGTTAAATAAGTAAGGTGACAATAAATAGCCTTTATGTACTCCTTTTTCTATTTGGAACCAGTCTGTTGTTCCATGTCCAGTTCTAACTTGTTTCTTGACCTTCATACAGATCTCTGAAGGGGAAAGTCAGGTGGTCTGGTATTTCCATTTTTTTAAGAATTTGCCACTATTTGTTGTGATCCACACAGTCAAAGGCTTTGCATAGTCAATAAAGTAAAAGTAGATGTTTCTCTTACTTTTTGATGACCTGAAGGATGTTGGCAATTTGATCTCTGATTCCTCTACCTTTTCTAAATCTAGTTTGAACATCTGGAAGCTCATGGTTCATGTAGTGTTTAAGCCTGGTTTGGAGGATTTTGAACATTTCTTTGCTAACATGTGAGATGAGTGCAATTGTGTGGTAATTTGAGCATTGTTTGGCATTGCCTTTCTTTGAGGTTGGAATGAAAACTGACTTTTT
Source organism: Neotragus moschatus (assembly GCA_006410615.1). Lineage (NCBI taxonomy): Eukaryota > Metazoa > Chordata > Mammalia > Artiodactyla > Bovidae > Neotragus > Neotragus moschatus. Next base: position 580,678 of record SJYA01002058.1, read on the forward strand.
CTAGTCCTGTGGCCATTGCTGAATTTTCAAAATTTGCTGGCATATTGAGTGCACCAATTCACAGAATTATCTTTTAGGATTTGAAAGAGCTCAACTGGAGTTCTATCACCTCCACTAGCTTTGTTTGTGGTGATGCTTCCTAAGGCCCACTTGACTTCACATTTCAGGGTGTCTGGCTCTAGGTGAATGATCACACCATTGTGATTATCTGGGTCATGAACATCTCTCTTGTATAGTTCTTCTGTGTATTCTTGCTACCCCTTCTTAATATCTTCTGCTTCTGTTAGGTCCATACAATTTCTGTCCTTTATCGAGCCCATCTTTGCATGAAATGTTCCCTTGGTAGCTCTAATTTTCTTGAAGAGATCTCTAGTCTTTCCCATCCTGTTGTTTTCCTCTATTTCTTTGCATTGATCACTGAAGAATGCTTTCTTATCTCTCCCTGCTGTTCTGTGGTTTTACAGGCTTGCTAGTTCAGTCCTCTGAATTTAAGTTTCATTTAGTAAAACAGGGACTGAGAAAAGTAATATGTCTCACTTTAGAGTTTGTAAGAATGAAAGTCATGTGAAAATCATAAACACAGAGCCTTTGCATGGGAAGATCCCCTGGAGAAGGAAATGTTAGTCCACTCCAGTATTCTTGTCTGGAAAATCCCATGGACAGAAATGTATGGCAGACTATAGCTCATGGAGTCAGCAGAGATTCAGACAAGGCTTAGTCACTGAACACCAACAACAACATAACACCAGCTAATACTCAATCTGTTTTCTTTCCTTTCTACATCGACTTACAGGGAACCTCATGAGAAGCTATGGTTCTCACATAACTCCAAATAAGGAATTGCTTCAACTGAACTTATTCAAATGGAATTTCCTTAAGTATAAGCAAACCTCTTCTTTTCAGCTGCTCCTATATTTGAAAGTTCAATTATTATCAGGAATTCTGTGAATTGACAGTCTTGATCCCTTCCTGGCATTCCAGATGGCTCTCTGTCAAATATATAAAGCAATTCCTAATTGGATAATTGATCTATAGTCACTTCAAAGGGACACAATAATTATCTTCACCTCACCCTGGACATTTCACACATCTGATACATTTTCAAGAGACTAAAGGAAAAATATTAATTGCTATGAAATTCTTAATTTTATCCAATATATCTCATATCTACTCACCTATACATGAACATACCCTCATAAATCATAATGCATAGTGCCCAGGAAATGAAATACCAGATTGTTTAAAAGCTACCACTTTATCTTTTAAAATAGGGTTTTGGACAAGTTAATAATTTCTCTGACATTTTCTCTCTCCTTACTTTTCAATGTTGAAGTCATTTCTTGTCAATATATTTTATCCCCTCAAGCACAGCTCAGGAGTGAATATTTTCAAAGAATCTGTTAATTTTCTCTCTATGTTGCAGATTGTTCAAACTACCGCACAACTGCACTCATCTCACACACTAGCAAATTAATGCTCACAATTCTCCAAGAGAGACTTCAGTAGTACATGAACTGAGAAATTCCAGATGTTCAAGTTGGATTTAGAAAAGGCAGAGGAACCAGAGATCAAATTGGTGACATCCACTGGATAATAGAAAAAGCAAGCGAGTTCCAGAAAAACATCTTCTGCTTCATTGACTAAAGCCTTTGACTGTGAGGATCACAACAAACTGTGGAAAATTCTTAAAGAGGTAGGAATGCCAGACCACCTCACCTGCCTCCTGAGAAATCTGTGTGCAGGTCAAGAAACAATAGTTAGACCTGAACATGGAACAACAGGCTGGTTCCAATTTGGAAACAAGTACAAAAAGGCTATGTATTTTCACCTTACTTATTTAACTTATATGCAGAGTACATCATTTGAAATGCTAGACTGGATGAAGCACAAGCTGGAATCAAGATTGCCGGGAGAAATATCAATAACCTCAGATATGCAGATGACACCACCCTTGGGGCAGAAAGTGAAGAGGAACTAAAGAGCCTCTTGATGAAAGTGAAAGAAGAGAGTGAAAAAACTGGCTTAAAACTCACCATTCAAAAAATAAATAAATAAAAATAAGATCAACATATCTGGTCCCATCACTTCATCACAAATAAATGGGGAAACAGTGGAAACAGTGTCAGACTTTATTTTGGGGGGCTCCAAAATCACTGCAGATGGTGACTGCAGCCATGAAATTAAAAGATGCTTGCTCCTTGGAAGAAAATGTATGATCAACCTAGACAGCATATTAAAAAACAGAGACATTATTTTACCTACAAAAGTCCCTTCTAGCAAAGCTATTGTTTTTCCAGTGGTCACATATGGATGTAAGAGTTGGGCCATAAAGAAAGCTGAGCATTGAAAAATTGATCTTTTGACCTGTGGTGTTGGAGAAGATTTTTGAGAGTCCTTTGTACTGCAAGGAGATCAAACTAGTCCATCCTAAGGGAAATAAGTTCTGAATATTTGTTAAAGGACTGATGCTGAAGCTCCAACCCTTTGGCCACTTGATGAGAAGAATCGATTCATTGGAAAAGACCCTGATGCTGGGAAAGATTGAAGGCAGGAAGAGAAGGGGACGCCAGAGGATGAGATGGTTGGATGGCATCACCGACTGAATGGATATGAGTTTGAGCAAGCTCCCACAGCTGATGGACAGGGAAGCCTGGCATGACGCAGTCCACATGGTCCCATACAGTGGGCATGTCTGAGTGACTGAACTGAACTAATGTTGCAGACTAGTTTGTCTTTCCTTCCCATAACCCTGCATTCCAGACTCTCTTTCCCTAACACATGGTTGGGTGCTCTGTTTCCCAAATGTGTTGGAGTCTCTTGTTCTGCTATCAGATTTCTTACTCTTCTGCTCTCTTCCTCTCCACTTTTTTCCTGCTTGCCTCACTGATCCCTTCTTTTCTTCACTATCATATCCTCAAACCCTACTATGAAAGTGAAGTGCAAAGGGGCTTCTCTGGTGGCTTAGTTGGTAAAGAGTCTGCCTGCAAGGCAGGAGACCCAGGTTCAGGTCAGGAAGATACCCTGGAGAAGAGAATGCCTACCCACTCCAATATTCTTACCTGGAGAATTCCAGGGACATAGGAGCCCGGTGTGCTACAGTCCAGGGTATTGCAAAGAGTTAGACACTATTGACACTCCACGCTCTGTTGTGTCTCCTGTGAATGGAGTCCAATAATCACCTTGATATTTTGCCTACTATTTCACTCTAAAATGAACTAGCCCTCTTAGCACTTTGGGGCTTCCCTGGTGGCTCAGATGGTAAAGAATCCTCTTGCAATAAAGGAGACCCAGGGTCAATACCTAGGTAGGGATGATTCCCTGGAGAAGAAAGTGGGTACCCACTCTTCCCTGGAGGATTATATGAACAGAGGAGCCCACACCTCATGGGATTCCAAACAGTCAGACACGATTGGGCCACCAACATTCATACACTTACCACTTTGTCCTTTCACTCCAGAACAGCCAGGATTTATACCAGAGTACCGTTATCTCTGTGCTAGTCCCATATATCTTTTCTGTATTAGCTTTCTACACCTGTAGTAACAAATTACTAGAAATTCAGAAACTTAAAAACAAACAAACACACACACACACAGATGCTCTGAGGTTTTCTGTGTGTCATGAGTCTAGACATAGTGAGCTGGACCCATTTCTTAGATTCCACAGACTGAATCAGGGTGCTGTCAGTGCTGAAATTCTCATCTGAGGGTCAGAATACTATTCCAGTCTCAATAGTTATTGAATTTCCTTGCAGATGTATGAGCTTTTTTTTTTTCCCCTGGCTTTTTATGGGGGCTCCACTGAGCTTCTAGTGGTTCCTCCTGAGAAGTTCATAGCTATTTCTTTCTTCCTCTAGGCTGGAGGCAGTATATCTCTCTCTGACTTCTGCCCTCAGAAGAAAACTCTGCTTGTAAGAGGTTCATTGGATTAGATTAGGACCACTAAAGAACTCTTCAAAAGTTCTGCACAATCTTCAAGGCTCATCTCAAACCTCATCTACCCCCTGCTTCTTTCTTCAGATTCCTTCTCTCTGTTAGAAATGCCTAGGCTGTATTTATTATTTATTTATTTATCTTAGTATTCTTCAGTATACATAAAATGTACTTTTACTTGTCTGGGAGAAAGTGGCCTACCCAACTATCCATCCACAAAGGCAAACACACATGCAAAAAGACATGCTCTCCCAATTTCAATGTACTTGAAGGCACAGAAAATTTTTCATAAGATTTCTTTTACCTAAAATAAATTCCTTGACTATTATACACTATGTATCTTATCAAGAAGAACTCAGCATCTATATAGTGTTGAACTTACAATAGGAGATGCTAACCTTTTATGGAAACAAAGGGGTGCTCTGGACTACTACTTAGCCTGAAAGCTCAATTCACAGGTGACAGAACCTAAAGCCACCAGTGTAGGATACTATAGGATACTATTGTTATTTAGGATACTAAAGAGGATATTGTTATTTAGTCGCTAAGTTGTGTCTTACTCTTTTGCAACACCATGGACTGTAGCCCTTCAGGTTCCTCTGTCCATAGGACTTCCCAGGCAAGAATACTGGAACGGGTTGTCATTTCCCTCTTCAGGGGATCTTCCCAACCCTGGGAGGGAATCCATGTCTCCTGCTTCATGGGCAGGTAGATTCTTTACCATTGAGTCACTAGGGAAGTCTGTGTGTGGGATATTAGTAGAGCCCAATCATGAACTAAATTGCATTGGAGACAATCAGGAAGTACTTCATAATTGTCTTTTTCCCAAATATTTCCACAGATACAAATAGTGAAGCATTTTACTTGATAAGTACAGATTCCAACCATGTTCGTGTAAGAAATGATCTGAAAAGGTTGAGAGGTCCCATGCTCCTTCTTACTTGTTCCTGAGGGAACACTTGAAGCCTAATGTATCTACAAATTATGTCTTCACTTGGAGGGGAAGGGAAAATAGGATGAGGAAACAGTTTTAGGAGAGGTTTTTTTTTTTTTTTGGAATGTCAAAATCCATAGGCTATCTATTATGCTTGAAGACTGTTGAAATGGAAACAAACTTCCTTTCTCAGTGAAGGCAAACACATTTTCTAACATATTTTCATTAAATTAGTTAGTTAAGTAACACAGCTATGTCTGACGTTTTGCGACCCCGTGGACTGTAGCCTACCAGGCTCCTCTGTCCATGGGGTTATCCAGGTAAGAATACTGAAATGGGTTGCCATTTTCATCAGATTATGTGATAGAAAAAACTAGAATTTAATATTTTCTGGAGAATACAAAGTTAGTGGAGGTGATGGAATTCCAGTTGAGCTATTTCAAATCCTAAAAGATGATGCTGTTAAAGTGCTGCGCTCAATATGCCAGCAAATTTGGAAAACTCAGCAGTGGCCACAGGACTAGAAAAGGGCAGTTTTCATTCCAATCCCAAAGAAAGGCAATGCCAAAGAATGCTCAAACTACCACACAATTGTACTCATCTCACACACTAGTAAAGTAATGCTCAAAATTCTCCAAGCCAGGCTTCAGCAATATGTGAACCGAGAACTTCCAGATGTTCAAGTTGGTTTTAGGAAATGCAGAGGAACCAGAGATCAAATTGCCAACGTCCACTGGATCATGGAAAAAGCAAGAGAGTTCCAGAAAAACATATATTTATGCTTTATTGATTATGCCAAAGCCTTTGACTGTGTGGATCACAATAAACTATGGAAAATTCTGAGAGAGATGGGAGTACCAGACGACCTGACCTGCCTCTTGAAAAACCTATATGCAGTCCAGGAAGCAACAGTTAGAACTGGACATGGAACAACAGACTGGTTCCAAATAAGAAAAGGAGTATGTTAAAGCTGTATATTGTCACCCTGCTTATTTAACTTATATGTAGAGTCCATCATGAAAATGCTGGGCTGGAAGAAACACAAGCTGGAATCAAGATTGCCTGGAGAAATATCAGTAACCTCAGATATGCAGATGACACCACCCTTATGGCAGAAACTGAAGAGTAACTCAAAAGCCTCTTGATGAAAGTGAAAGAAGAGAGTGAAAAAAGTAGGCTTAAAGCTCAACATTNAGTTGGTGATGGACAGGGAGGCCTGGCATGCTGCAATTCATGGGGCTGCAAAGAGTCAGACACAGCTGAGCAACTGAACTGAACTGAATACGCATTTTTACATTTCTCTCTTGCTAAACACATGCCTATGTAATGTTCCCCTCAATTTTATTAATAAATATTCAGATTTCCCCTTTTTAAGAGATTTAATTTTTTCAGTGCAGCTATGGTTATGATGGAACAATGCCTGGCATTACTGTGGTTAAACTTGATACATTAAAGTTTTGATGAATTAAAAGCACAATAGAAATCTTAGTGTGTGTGAATTGATGAGTAATATTCATTAAAGGTAAAATGGGCCCATTATTTCTGTACTATAAATAAACTTTCATATTGTGAATTACAGAGATAAAGACTGTGTATGCTGTAGTGATACATTAGTCAGAGACTCAGCATGAGTNCACAATAGAAATCTTAGTGTGTGTGAATTGATGAGTAATATTCATTAAAGGTAAAATGGGCCCATTATTTCTGTACTATAAATAAACTTTCATATTGTGAATTACAGAGATAAAGACTGTGTATGCTGTAGTGATACATTAGTCAGAGACTCAGCATGAGTGAACTAGGTACAGTCATTTCTTTTAGAAAAGAGGAAGGAGAAGGAGGAGAAAGAGAAGGAAAAAAATTAAACTCTGCACAGCTGATTACCTCAATTTACCCAGGTACGCATAATTCATACATTTTTGAGTTGGTGATATCTTATTCTATAGCTCAAGAACTGGATTTAAACTGAAATGCTGCTATAGCTAAAATTCAATTCTAAATGGATATTCAATTTGATATTTAATTTAAACTAAAATATTAGAAAATTGCCTATTCTAGCCCAGCCACAGAACAAAGGGAAATTAGCAAAATGTACTTTGACTGGCGAATACTGCATATTAGCCATTTGGGGAAAATAAATTCACTGTTTTCTAAGGTAAAACACCTCTTTGTTCCAGCAAGTAGAAGCAGGTGATTGAAGAATCAGTAATCATAATTTGTTGTAAGTGATAACTTCATTGTGGAGTTGTGTTCTATTTTACTTTGTTTGGCATGAAGTACCAGTCCAACAGTCTCTAGAGTATCTAAGGACGTTAGTCAGAAAAATGACCTTTAAGATTGTCCTGTCCTGTGATCTGACCATCCTATAGGAACAGGATACTGACTAGATTCTTGGTATGTATGTGTATTTCAGACATATTATTATTGCTGTTGTTTTACTCACTAAGTCGTATCCAACTCTTTTGTAATGCCATGGACTGCAGCCCGCCAGGCTCTGTCCATGGGATGTCCAAGCCAAAAATACTGGAGTGGGTTACCATTTCCATCTACAGAGGTTCTTCCCGACCTGGGGATCAGAACCCGTACCTCCTCGATTGCAGGCCGATTCTTTACTGCTGAGTCACTAGGGAAGCCCTTCGAACATATTATATAGAACAGTTTTAAAATGTAAAAAGCGTTGCTTCAAACTTCAAAATATTACTTCAGAATGTGGAAAGATAAGGATTAAACCCTTGTCTTTTGCGTCTCCTGCACTGGCAGGTGGATTCTTTAACACGGGAGCCACCTGGGACACATCAACATGATTTATCACTATTTTACCCTGTGGCAATATATATACGTCAATGCTACTCAAGAGAGAGAATCTTTGATTTCACCCTTAAGACTAAACAAAAAGTGTTGTCTGTGCATAAAGGCTGTAGCATCATGGACAAAGGGGAGGCAATAGGCAAAGATGCAAAAGCCAGGCAGTAGCAAAAGTGTAGCGTAAAAGAGACATTGAGCCCATGCAGCTTTTTATACATTTTCTATAGGAGCACTTTATTCTCTCCTCTGAAGTCTTGAGTGTTGTCATATTTAGACCAGATGAACCCCAGGTATTATCCATAACCTGGCAGAGCCTTGATTAATTGGGCCACCTTTGAGCATGTTACAGTTAGAGTTGCCAGATCTCTCTCTTAAGGACTAGAACGAGGAAATATGGACATTAGTATTGGAGAGCGGTGATGCATCAGAAACCATATCTGATGAGGGGAAATAAGGACTAGAGGTTTATGCCGCTGTTTTGTCTTCATTTACAAAGAACAGTATATTCCTTCCAACATCATTTCCATTTAGTAGCGTGGCGCCGACTATTTATTCTGGCCATATAGCTCTATTAGGTTTACTGCAGAGATGTTTTCAAGATTCCTATGGTACCTTTTTTGGCTATCCTAGGAGGATAGTGAAAATGATAGTCCATACAATCATGGCAAAGACAGTGTGAGTGAATAAAAAGAAAATCAACTCAGTCCTTTCCAGTTTCTCTGCACTATCTTAGTGTCATGTCATGAATATTTAATCACACCTCACTGGTGCAGGGAAATAGCAAGGTGATATGAACTAGGATAAAAATGGATACTAACATTATGAGCAATGATTCTGTCTTTATGCACTTTGTAAATTTCCATATGCAGTCATGAAATTCCATAAACAATGTCAATACTGACTTGATATATCCAGTAACTGATATTCCATTTGAGGCTGGAATTGACCATGTTTTCATATTAGAGAGAAATAATACTAATCAAAACACTTTAACAAGGATGGAGAACACTACAAATCAAAGTTGTGAAGAAATGATAGCATTTTATGTATATTAAAAAAAAAGGGAATTGTGGAATTACAGCAGAGATTTGAATGGACTGTAATGAATCTCAGTGGCTGAAAGCTGATTCAAAATAAATGGAGGTAATTAACAGATTGGAAATCTGCAAGCAACAGGTAATTGGATTATCAACGGATAATTTGTTTCCATGGACGTTTTTACTATCTGCACATCTGCAATATTTCATTCTTGTCGTTTTGTGCTCTGAAAGAATGTCCTCAAAACTCAGTTAATCCCCGTATGATCTCTGTAATTAAGTTATTTTGGAGAGATGGGTACTGCATTTTTATTCTCAAACAGCAACCACAGCCCTCATTTTAATTACAAATGACACTTGATTTCCGGTGCTTTTGTACTGATCCTTTGAGAATACTGAGTCTTTTTCCCTCTCTAAGGAGCACAAAGTGAAAGTCGCTCAGTTGTGTCCAACTCTGACCGATGGACTATACAGTCCTTGAATTCTCCAGGTCAGAATACTGGAGTGTCTTTCGCTTCTCCCAGGGATCTTCCCAATCCAGGGGTCAAACCCAGGTCTCCCGTATTGCAGGGGAATTATCTGCCAGCTGAGCCACAAGGGAAGCCCAAAAATACTGAAGTGGATAGCCTATCCCTTCTCCTGAGGATCTCCCCATCCCAAGGATCGAACCAGGGTCTCCTGCATTGCACGCGCGTTGTCTACCAACTGAGTTATCAGGGAAGCCATAAGGAGCTCAAAGCCAAGTTTAATAACTTCAATCTTTTAAAAGTTGACCATTAATTTCTGTCTTTTGTGCCATGGCAATTCAAATTTGAAACTTGAAAGTTTCAAATTTTCAAATTTTACCATAATTTGAAAATTAGCAGAGTGCAATGATAGCTTCCCCATGTTACCTGTTTAGTTCTTTTTAGACTTGTTAAATTTATGACAGAGTCAAGTCCCTCCCTCTCTAAGATGGAAAACCACTTCCCTACATTGGTGGGAAGATAAATAGACAGTCTTCAATATTGTGAAAATTTTTGCATGATTCATCTATGGCATGTAGCAAAATTTCAAACCTAGAAAATGCACACAATAAAACCAAAACTACTAACCTATCAAGTCCAACTTTACAGAAATGAGAAACAAGCATAATGAGAGGGGGTTTTATGTGTGACAGAGAGAAACATTATTTACAATTCTAAGGTTTGATTCCCAGACACAAGTTTTCTGTGAAGAACACATTCTAGGGCCAGATACCTTGGCTTCCTATCCCACTCCTTCTCTGATTAGCTGTATTTTCTAAACATCTTGATTCAGTGTCTTTATCTTTATCTTTGAGTGGGATTTAATACTAATCTCAAAATGCTAGATTTGTAGAAACAATTGAAAGAATAATTAAAGGCATTAGAGCAGTGTATCCTAGCACATGGTTATCTCTATTAGCACTTATTATTATTATTAGCAATATTATTAATAATGCTTTTAGAAGGAAATCAACCCTGAATATTCATTGTAAAGACTGATGCTGAAGCTGAAGCTCCAATACTTTGCTTCCCTGATGTGATGAGGTGCCTCACTGGAAAAGCCCCTGATGCTGGGAAGGACTGGAGGCAGAAGAAGGGGATGGGGAAAGAGTATGAGACGGTTGGATGGCATCACCAACTCAATGAATATGAGTCTGAGCAAACTTCAAGAGACAGGGAAGGACAGGGAAGTCTGCTGTGCTGCAGTCCATGGGGTCACTAAGAGACAGACACAATTTACCAACTGAACAGCAATAAATCACTGTTGGAATTTATTATTGCTTATAAACAGAATGGCCATGGAATGCGTGAACTCATAGTCAAATTAAACGGTGAATGTCAGCCAGTGTTCAGTCAGATGTTGCTGTGATACTAAGTATTGTGATGTTTTAATACTGGCAAACTATAAAAAGAATGAATACTTTGATCAAGTTCAATGGCCTTTGGGATTAAACCAAAGATATTTGAATATCATACAAATAAGACTTTATTTAAATATTAGGTACTGGTTTCAAAATTATTATTTTATGTAAGAATCATACTAAGTTTTTTAATACAGCAGTAGAACACGTTTATTTACCTTTTTGGTTCATGAAATGTACTTAAATTTTCCAGAAGTTTTAAATGTTAGAAAAGTTTAAATGTTAGAAAATTTATAAAATTCTTTGAGCCTTTTGAAAAGATAAGGAAATTTGACTAGTTAAGCAGTGAAAGTCCTCCTAAAATAATTGTCAACATTTTCAGGTTTTTTTTTTTGACAGAATATAGCAAAATAAGTCCTAGATTTTAAAATTTTTTGAAATTTTAATATTTAAAACTAACAAAACTGCAGGATAACCTTTTCATGGAGGAAAAAGTCTTCGAGGGAATATATGTGACTATGTGTGTGTGTGTCATATTTAACAATCATTATCTTCTTCAAACTACTTGGATTGCTTATGTCATCAAAGTCTTTCTGCTCTTTTATTTAGATTACAATTTTCTGAAATTTGAAACTAAAATCCAAAAATGGGCCAAAGAACTTCAAAGAAGACATACAGATGGCTAACAAACACATGAAAAGATGTTCAACATCACTCATTATCAGAGAAATACAAATCAAAACCACAACGAGGTACCATTTCACACCAGTCAGAATGGCTGCAATCCAAAAGTCAACAAGCAATAAATGCTGGAGAGGGTGTGGAGAAAAGGGAACCCTCTTACACTGTTGGTGGGAATGCAAATTAGTACAGCCACTATGGAGAACAATGTGGAGATTCCTTTAAAAATTGCAAATAGAACTACCTTATGACCCAGCAATCCCACTGTTGGGCATAAACACCGAGGAAACCAGAATTGAAAGAGACCCGTGTACCCCAATGTTCAC
>SJYA01002059.1:0-26540 GCA_006410615.1 Neotragus moschatus
TCAATCTTTCCCAGCATCAGGGTCTTTTCAAATGAGTTAGTTCTTTGCATCAGATGGCCAAAGTATTGGAGGTTCAACTTCAGCATCAGTCCGTCTAACGAATATTCAGGACTGATTTCCTTGAGGATTGACTGGTTGGATGTCCTTGCTGTCTAAGGGACTCTCAAGAGTCTTCTCCAGCACCACAGTGTGGAAGCATCAATTCTTTGGTGCTCTCCCTTCTTTATGGTCCAACTCTCACATCCGTACATGACTACTGGAAAAAACATAGCTTTGACTAGATAGACCTTTGTTGGCAAAGTGATGTCTCTGCTCTTTTATATGCTGCCTGTGTTGGTCATAGCTTTTCTTCCAAAGATCAAGTGTCTTTTAATTTCAAGGCTGCAGTCACCATCTGCAGTGATTTTGGAGCCCCCCTCGCCAAAATAAAGTCTGTCATTGTTTCCATTGCTTCCCCATCTATTTGCCATGAAGTGATGGGAACAGATGCCATGATCTTAGTTTTCCGAATGTTGAGGTTTAAGCCAGCTTTTTCAGTCTCCCTTTTCACTTTCATCAGGAGGCTCTTTAGTTCTTCATTTTCTGCCATAAGGGCAATGTCATCTGTATATCTGAGGTTATTGATATTTCTACTGTCAATCTTGATTCCAGCTTGTGTTTCATCTAGCCCAGCGTTTCTCATGATATACTCTGCATTTAAGTTAAATAAGCAAGGTGACAAGATATTCATATAGTTCTTGGTAAGTCTCCCATCAGGGCAAATACCCATTAGGAAACCAGTCTACTGATACAGAAGAAGTAGAAATTCATATGACAATCTAGAATAATCAACCTAACGCTTGATTCTTAAATATGAGAAGAAAACTGGGGAACACTAGATGTCTAAAAACCATGATAATTAAAAACCTTGATCACAGAATCAAAGGGAATTTAGGAAACAGGAAAATCTTCAGAGAAATTTGAAATGATATTGTAACTGTACAAGCACAATGCTATGGGAAGAGAACCATCAGTAAGGAATAGTTTATAAATTTAAAGTGACTAGTAAAAACATTTTTTGTTTCTTCATAAAAGTATATTCTTCAAAGTAAGTGAAAGAAATCCCCCATAACTCAAAGAAAAAAACATAAAAGCTTTCATCAGTTAAAAAACACACACAACAATTCTGTGGAGTAAATCTGGACATAGAAATATAGATAAAGTAGAAAATGGTTGATTTTTATCATAAAAGTTCNAAAAACATTTTTTGTTTCTTCATAAAAGTATATTCTTCAAAGTAAGTGAAAGAAATCCCCCATAACTCAAAGAAAAAAACATAAAAGCTTTCATCAGTTAAAAAACACACACAACAATTCTGTGGAGTAAATCTGGACATAGAAATATAGATAAAGTAGAAAATGGTTGATTTTTATCATAAAAGTTCTCATGTGCCGTTTGATTGTTTTTCCTTTTGCCATGTGCATGTATCACTTTGATTTGAAATTTTTTTCCTGTGTTTTATTTTTTACCATAAATTTTTTTTTCTCCCCTTTCCTNTGTACAAGCACAATGCTATGGGAAGAGAACCATCAGTAAGGAATAGTTTATAAATTTAAAGTGACTAGTGGAAACATTTTTTTTTCTTCATAAAAGTATATTCTTCAAAGTCAAGTGAAAGAAATCCCCCATAACTCAAAGAAAAAAGCATAAAAGCTTTCATCAGTTAAAAAAAAAAAAAACAAATCTGTGGAGTAAATCTGGACATAGAAATTAAGGTAGAAAATGGTTGATTTTTGTCATAAAAGTTCTCATGTGCCGTTTGATTGTTTTTCCTTTTGCCATGTGCATGGATCACTTTGATTTGAAATTTTTTTCCTGTGTTTTATTTTTTACCATAAATTTTTTTTTCTCCCCTTTCCTCCATATTTTAGGAGACATTTTTAGGCTTTTCTGTCATATCATTGGTTCGATGAAGTGTCACTTCTGCTTTCTACTGCTTCCAATCAAGGTTTTAAGTCTGCTAATCTACTTTGATACTTACTTTCATCTCATTCCTGTTTTACCAACAGGATTTTTAATTCTCTTTTGTTATGTCCTTTTGAATCTGTAGACATCAGGCAAGTGTCTTATTTTTTTTAAATAAAGATTGTGTTTTAGAACAATTTTACATTTACAGAAAAGTAGTTTCCATGTACCCAAACCATTTCCTCTATTAGTGACAAATTAGTATGGTACACCTGTTTCAATTAATGGAGTAATGAAATACTATTTAATTATATTTCAATTAATGAAATAATATTGATACATTAACTAAAGCCCATACTCTATTCATATTTCTATAGTTTTTACCTAATATCTTTTTTCTGATCCATGTCCCAGCCAGGATGCCTTATTTTGTTTGTTTGTTTTATATCCTAAAGCTCCTTGGCTGTAACAGTTTCTCAAACTTGCCTTCAATGACCTCTACAATTTTGAGGAGTATAGGTCAGGTATTTTAAAGGAAGCCCATCTATTAGAATTTGATTATTTTTCTCATGATTAGGTTGAAGTTATTGGTTTAGAGAAGGAAAATCACAGAGAGAAAAGTGCTATTTCCACCAGTTGTCTCAAGGGAACATACTGTCAATGTGACTTAACGACTACTGATGTTACCCTTCGTCACCTGGTTGAAGTAGCGCTTGTGAGGTTTCTCCTGTGTGTGTGTGTGTTAGTTGCTCAGTCATGTCTAATTGTTTGCAGCATCGGAGACTATAGCCCACCAGGCTCCTGTCCATGGAATTCTCCAAGCAAGAATGGAGTGGGTAGCTATTCCCTTCTCTAGGGGATTTTTCTGACCTAGGGATTGAACACAGGTTGCCTGCATTGCAGGCAGATTCTTTACTGTCTGAGCCACCGGGGAAGCCCTTTCTCCACTATAAATGCACTTTTCTCCCTCTCCATAGTGTACTTGTTTGGAAGGAAATCACATGGAGAGTCAAGTCAATCGTTTTGTGGCCCCGGATGAATCATCTGATACCAAGATTATCCCAAAATGCATCTTATGGATGAGGGGCCTGATGCCATTCTGAGTTTTAAGACATTCCTTTCTTTCATTAACAGACTGCTAGTGACTACAGCAGTTTTAAGAAATGACACTGTCATTTCTATAACATCCAGCTGAAGACTAGCAGGGGGTATTCTTTCTGCCCCCTTCTGATGTCTATGTCAGAAACTTTCTCTATATCCTTTAGACTTTAGTAAAACTTCATTACACAAAAGCTCTGAGTGATCAAGCCTAGTCTCTGGCCCCAGATTGAATTCTCCTCCAGAGGCTAAGAACCCCCAGGTCTTTTCATTCAGCAACAACCTTTCACTACCCCAGTCCTCAAAGCATCCATTTGTCCATGGAACCCTGGTTCCTTTTATTGAAGAATGGTTTTAGAAACCAAGATCTGGGGAGTAAGTGTTCCTTCTATGCCTACTCTGCTGACAGAGCAAGGAAATATATGTGTGTATACTAACCCCTATGTATTCATGTATCTGTAAATATTTCTATATGTAACCTTCTTTACCTGTATTAAGCTAAAGATAAGTTCATACTGATATCTCCAGCTCTAATTCATTACCACATGGATCATTTGGCCTCATTCCCTTGGTTATCTGAAAACTCCCACTCAAACATTGAGAAACCTGGCTCTCAGAAACTGCACTCCATTTACTTATTATTCAGTTCCAGCATAAGTGTATATCAGTATCGGAATTGTTCATTTCTACCTTCATGGAAAATAACTATCAACTGGAGCATGTTTCTTATCAGTCCAGTTCAGTTCAGTCGCTCAGTCGTGTCCGACTCTTTGCGACCCCATGAATCGCAGCACACCAGGCTTCCCTGTCCATCACCAACTCCTGGAGTTCACTCAGACTCACGCCCATCGAATCAGTGATGCCATCCAGCCATCTCATCCTCAGTCGTCCCCTTCTCCTCCTGCCTCCAATCCCTCCCAGCATCAGAGTCTTTTCCAGTGAGTCAACTCTTCGCANCCAGGCCTCCCTGTCGATCACCAACTCCTGGAGTTCACTCAGACTCACGCCCATCGAATCAGTGATGCCATCCAGCCATCTCATCCTCAGTCGTCCCCTTCTCCTCCTGCCTCCAATCCCTCCCAGCATCAGAGTCTTTTCCAGTGAGTCAACTCTTCGCATGAGGTAGCCAAAGTACTGGAGCTTCAGCTTTAGCATCATTCCTTCCAAAGAAATCCCAGGGCCTGTCTCCTTCAGAATGGACTGGTTGGATCTCCTTGCAGTCCAAGGGACTCTCAAGAGTCTTCTCCAACACCACAGTTCAAAGGATTCTGCTTATTTCCAAACTCCTTCCCCCCCCCCCCCGAATGTCATATTCTAAAATGTGTTCTTGTCCTCTCTAGCATTGTGTATTTTTCCTTCTATCACACTGTCATTTCAAAGGCCTTCGTATATCCTTCCCCTACTTTGTTTATTAATCCTTACTTGAATGTTGATTGATCTATTCAGGTGGACATTGCCAGTAGATGAGGTCAGGAAATACTTTTATACATAAACTTTTGGCCAGATTGTAAGGTATACTTTAGGCAGACACATCTGTGTTGTGTATGATAATATATGATAATCTATTGAATGCTTACTATCTGCTGAGAAGTGAGGTGTTCTTTTAATCCCTATAATTCAATCAGACAGATTTTGTTACATTAATTTACAGTTGAGAAAACTCAGACTTTGGCTAAACAATTTGCTCAAGTTCATACATGTAGTAACTAGTACAGTCTGGATTTAACCTCATGTCTATGACTTCAAAGTGTGTACTCTTAGCTACTATATATAGACTATATCAGAGTTTCTTAACTTCAGAATTACTGACATTTGGGACTGAATCATTATTTTTTATAAGGGGATGTAATGTGCACTGCAGGGTGTTTAGCAGCTTCCCTGCTATACCCACTAGATGCCAGTAACAGCCCCCACTTGTGACAACCAGAACTGTCTCCAGGCATTGCCAGATTTTCAGTGTTGGCAGAATTGCACTTGAGAACCACTAGCCTAGTGGCTTACAATAAACATGACTCCTGAATGGTCAATTGCATCTGGACTGGGAGAACTGTAAACCTGATGGAAAGTTGGATCTGAACTCTGACTGTAGTGACTTTTATAATCAGGCATGCTCTTTTGGGGAGCTCTGAGAGCTTCACTTGTAGAGGTGTTAGATATTGGTCCTGTGGAAGGAACCTTTCAGTCAAGATGCTTTCTGCCCAACCCGTATGGGCCACATTGCCTTGTGCTTGAGCTATACCCTGTGAGAACTCCCACTGAAAAATCCAGTTGCTCAGTCCTCTGCTAGCAAGCTTTGTTTTCGGTCTAGTAGCCTTCTTAGTAGCTGGTGCCAAATATGATGTGTGGTAGACTTATAAGTCTTGAATGTTGGGTTGAGCCTAAGATCTCCCTGTTGCACATTGCAGACTAGTTCATAGCGAATCCTAACAAATGAAAACTTTTAATTATTATAGTCTGAGAATATACTTTTTGACCTAGATCTCATTTGTGTCTTTTTTTTTTTTTTCCCCAGTTTCTCAGTTACCTGAATATTGGCTGTGTGTCTGAAGCTCCTGGAACTTTTCTCACTGCATATATACATTGTACACAAGTGCTTAGCCCCAGCCTGAGAATTATTGGAATCTTCTGGTAAGACAAATTTGAACTCCAGTGGGAGTTCTGTGGAGGAGGATGCAGCTTTTGAGCAAGCTGATGACTATCTCAAAACCTCATAACCTGGCTCCTCATGAACAAAGTGAGGTCCTAAGAGCAGATACGTCTTGGCAGCAGGAAACCATCCCAGTCTTGGAGACAGATGACTGTGAGGCCTCTCGTCAGAAATTCAGGCATTTCCAGTATTTGGAAGTGTCTGGGCCTCGTGAAGCCCTGAGCCAACTCTGGGAGCTCAGTCTTCAGTGGCTGAGACCAGAAATTCATACCAAGAAGCAGATTCTAGAGCTATTGGTGCTGGAGCAGTTCCTGACAATTCTCCCTGAAGAAGTCAGGACTTGGGTGAATTTACAGCATCCGAAGAATAGCAAAGAAGTGGTGAGCCTCATACAGGATGTGATTGATATGCTCGAAGATGAAGGTGAGAATATAGAAAATTGGAGGTAGAATAGTTGACCCTCTCCCATACGAGGAAAAATTATCTTAAAAAAATTTTTTATTTGTATATAGTTGATGTGCAATATTCTATAAGTTGGAGGTTTATGATATGTTATTGTTTAGTCCCTAAGTTGTGTCTGACTCTTTGCAACCCTGTGGACTATAGCATGCCAGGCTCTCCTGACCTTTATAGTCTCCCAGAGTTTGCTCAAACTCATGTCCATTGAGTCGATGATACCATCCAGCCATCTCATTCTCACTCCCTTCTCTTCCTGCCCTCAATCTTTCCCAGCATCAGAGTCTTTTCCAGTGAGTCCACTTTTTGCATCAGGTGGCCAAAGTATTGGAACTTCAACTTCAGTATCAGTCCTTCCAATATAGTGATTCACAATTTTATAAGATTATACTCCATTTATAGTCATTATAAAATATTGGCTATCTTCCTTCTGTTGTATATCATTTAGCTTCTTTTATACATGATGGTTTTTACCTATTAATTCTCTACCCTTTTACTCCCCATTCCCTCTTCCCACTGGTAACCACTAGTTTGTGAGTCTGTTTCTCTTTTGTTGTATTCAGTAGTTTGTTGTATTTTTTAGATTCCACATGTGATATCATAGAGTATTTGTCTTCCTCTGTCTGACTTATTTCACTTAGCATAGTAACTTTTTCTGAAGCTGAATGGTGTCAAGGGCCAGATCATAAAGAACTTCGCTAGGAAGGCCGAACTGAGAACTCAGAGATTGAGTAGGGGAATAAAATAATTTGATTTNATTTTTTAGATTCCACATGTGATATCATAGAGTATTTGTCTTCCTCTGTCTGACTTATTTCACTTAGCATAGTAACTTTTTCTGAAGCTGAATGGTGTCAAGGGCCAGATCATAAAGAACTTCGCTAGGAAGGCCGAACTGAGAACTCAGAGATTGAGTAGGGGAATAAAATAATTTGATTTGCCTTTCAAAAATACTCTTGGTTTCATTGTAGAGCAGGGGTCAGTAGACCATGACCACAGGCCAACTATTTTTGGAAGTAAATTTTTATTGGAACACAGGTACGTNCGCTAGGAAGGCCGAACTGAGAACTCAGAGATTGAGTAGGGGAATAAAATAATTTGATTTGCCTTTCAAAAATACTCTTGGTTTCATTGTAGAGCAGGGGTCAGTAGACCATGACCACAGGCCAACTATTTTTGGAAGTAAATTTTTATTGGAACACAGGTACGTCCCATTTGTTTACATTTTGTCTATAGCTGCTTTCCTGCTATGGCTGGAGTTGATTGGTTATAGCAGAGACTGTATGGCCTGGAAAGCCTAAATATTTATAATCTGGATCTTTATAGGAAAAGTTTATCAACATCTGCAATAAAGGATAGCACTGCGAGCTCTGAAAATAGGAAAACCAGTTAGGAGCTATCGTAGTAGATCAGATGTTAGAGATGAGGAAGCATTGGGAAAACAGGAGATTGAACCTAAAGGATTTACATATTATCTGTGAATGGGATAAATGTTCTGGCTTGCATGAATGGGGTGTTAAATAACAGATATTGTTGGAGGAGAGACTGATATATTAATTATGTGATACATTGAATTTGAGGTCTTTGTGCAACGGCCACAATCAACCATCCAATATGTAATGAACAATTTGGCTTTAATGTTGAAGCCATTTTAGTAGAAGTTTAGTAGTTTTTGTTGCTGCTATAACATGTTACCATTAATTTTATTACTTAAAACAATATGAATTATAGTCCTACATGTCTGTAAATTAGTGGGTCTTTCTATCAAGAAGGAAAAATACGTAAACTTACAGGTATGAATGGGAGTAGAAGAAATACAGATTCTTAGGAAGGCCCAGTATTTAAGAGCTGGTATAGATATAACTCCCTAGAGGAAGAAATGGCAACCTACTCCAATATTCTTGCCTGTAAAATCTCATGGACAGAGGAGCCTGGTGGATGCATTCCATGAGATCGCAGAGTTGGACATGACTGAGCACACACACATAGCTTTACCTACCATTATAGAAAACAGATCTAGGATAGAGGAACATGTTAAACTAGACCATGGGAATGCTGTTAGTAAAATCTAATTTGTCAGAAACTGCAAGACAATCCAGTTTCTAGAACAAAATTTTAAGAAAGTAGGGAGGGGCGTGGAAGAGGGATTTAGAGATTAAAGGAAACATGAAAGATATGTAACTGATCATGTGAATGTGTGGACCTTATAACAAACACGTGAGGCAGTTGACGGGATATTTGACTAAGAATTATTAATTAGAAACAGTGATGATATAGGTATTGGAGTTATATTTAGTCTTTATCTAAAAAATAAACAAAATGAAGGACTGAGAAAAATAAGAAAACTCAAAATAAGGTAAGCAGGCTAGAAAGCAGTCATCCAGAGAGTCAGAGAACCAGGCAAGATTGGTGTNGAAACAGTGATGATATAGGTATTGGAGTTATATTTAGTCTTTATCTAAAAAATAAACAAAATGAAGGACTGAGAAAAATAAGAAAACTCAAAATAAGGTAAGCAGGCTAGAAAGCAGTCATCCAGAGAGTCAGAGAACCAGGCAAGATTGGTGTCTTGAGCTAAGAAAGAAGAAATCTGAAAGAAGGGATTGGTGAACACTGTTGCAACAAAAAAAAAAGTCTTAAAAAAATGAGTACTGAAAATAATTGATTGAAATTGTTCATTAGATCAGTGGTCCAGCATGAGTCTGTGTGGGCTAAAATCAAGGCTTCAGCATTTCTTAGTTTCTTTTTGGGCCTCCTGCTCCCCTTCGCCCATCTTCAAACTGGCCGTGGTGAACTGGGTCCTTTACACACTGCCATCTCTCTGACACTCCATCCTGTTGTCATGGTGTGTGCTGGCACACATGCAGTTGCTCACACTCATTCTTGCACTTTCTCTGTCTCACTGACCACAGCTGGGAAAGGTTCTCTGCTTTTCAAGAACTGTGTGATTTGATTGAGACCACCCAGACAATCCAGAATCATTTCTTCATCTCAAAGATCTTTAATGTTACAGAATCCCTTTTGCCATACTATCCAAGGGTTTGGGTGTGAATATCTCAAGGGCCTATTATTCTGCCTATCACAAGGGTAAAAAAAAAAAAAATGAAATATGAGGTGAGAGTGTGATAATGATTATAGACTATTCCTGAGAAGTTTAGTTGGGAAGGAAATGAGAGGTTGCAGGGTAATACAGGACTGGGAAAGGCTTTTGGTTTCTTTTAACATGCCGTGGATCCCTGAAAAATCCATTTAAAGGGTTTGCCTTTATTTTTACTTAACTTAGATCTCTCAGGAGGGCTTCCATAGTGATTCAGACAGTAAAGAATCCGCTTGCAATGCAGGAGACCTAGGTTCTATCCCTGGGTTGGGAAGATCCCCTGGAGGAGGAAATGGCAACCCACTCCAGGATTCTTGGCTGGAGAATCCCCTGGACAGAGGAGCCTGGCGGGCTACAGTCCATGGGGTTGCAAACAGTTGGACAGGACTGAGTGACTTAGCATACACAGACCTCTCAGAGCTGAGAGGCTACTGGCTAGCATTTGTTGAAAACATTTAATGAAAACTGTATTAGCTACTGCCACCTGGAACAGCAAATAAACAGTTGGGACAAACATAAACCAAACAAAAAGATTGGGAGGAAAGGTACTTTAGGGAGTAAAGAATTTGAAAGCTCCTACAAATTCTTAGAGATCTAGGAGGCTAGGTATGTGTTCTGAAAGACCTGAGGATTCCCTGATTCTCATCTCTGTCCAGTCTTCAGGCTCTGCTCAAGCAGAGGTGATAACTATCTGGCTAAGTGTTGAAGGCATTCCCTGTGCAGACAGCCCATCTACAAAGGCTAGGGAATGGTTTTGAGTTTTTTCCCCTCCGTAGTTCAATTCAGTCGCTCAGTCGTGTCTGATTCTTTGCAACCTCATGGACTNTCCAGTCTTCAGGCTCTGCTCAAGCAGAGGTGATAACTATCTGGCTAAGTGTTGAAGGCATTCCCTGTGCAGACAGCCCATCTACAAAGGCTAGGGAATGGTTTTGAGTTTTTTCCCCTCCGTAGTTCAATTCAGTCGCTCAGTCGTGTCTGATTCTTTGCAACCTCATGGACTGCAGTACACCAGGCTTCCCTGTCCATCAGGCTTCCTCTCCCTGTTTCAAGCATTTAAGGGAATCTCTGTGGAATTGCTAGCTAACCACTAAGCTGATGAAACACACTTAAGTGGACACAGAAAACAAAGAATATAGGCTTTATAAAATTTTTTAAAAGTTGAAGATTAGCAATATTGATAAACTTTAGCTACAATGATCAAGAAAAGAAAAAAAGACTAAAATCACTGAGATCGGGAATAAAGGTAGGGAGATTATTATTAAACTTGCATAAATCAAAGAGGACACTGTGAAAACTTAGATGAAATAGAAAATTTTCCAAAACGACCCAAACTGATTCTGAACCCATAACAGCTGAATTTTTAAAATGTCAAGCAAGTAAAAAATCTTTTTGAGGAAGTGGGGATGGAGAAAGTATGACTATATCTAAGCAACTACCAAGACCATAGTAGTGGAGAATGAGAGGAAGTGACTTTGGTGGGCAAGATCCATTTTAAATTAAAAAGGAGAGAGAATATAGAAACAGCTTGAGAATGTATCAATTTATGAATTTTTCTTTGAATGGCATGAGAGTTTCAGAGAACACAATTGTAAAAGTTTAGAAAGGTCAGGAGGGAAAAGGAAAGGAAACAGTACTCAGAGTGATAAAATGAAGGATGGCTGATTTAAGGCTTTTGCATCTTTTCAAGATATATCTTGCATATTTCCAAGAATGACAAGACTGAAAAAACATGGACTAGTCACTGTCCGAGGAATTACGGGACCGAGGTTTCACAAAGTGTTATAGGCCTGAATAAAGTTAACAGACTATAATCTTATTGGCAACATTCAAATGGCATGTTGCTGAAATTTGGGGGGTTTTCCCCTCAATTTTGCCTTTATTTACAAAGTGGTCTCATAAATATTTCTTGCATTGTTTTTGTCTTTTCTTATTTCACCCTGAATCAATAAGTGTGAAATCCCACAGACCAGTATTGGTCCATAGTCTCACATTTGAAGATTAGTGGTGTAACTAATGAATCTTGGAGTATCATTAGAAACTAGCCCTTGGGTGTATGTATATGTGTGTGTGTGTGTGTGTGTGTGTATATATATATATATATATATATGTCTCACCAAAGGGCTGGAGAACAGAATTGGTTGCCGCAAAGATTTTTATGTCATAGAAAAGTCATTAAGTCTGTGTGTAGTATACACAGAGCAACTTAAAGGAAAAGAATTCTTGGGCAGAGTAATCCCCAATGTCTTTGAGGAAGTGATTGGTTAGGTAAAATATTATTAGCTCCCAGTAGAATTACAGCCTGTGGTGGCTAAGCCTTAATTAGGATTTAGTTTTGACAAGATTAAAGTCATTATTTTTTTGATCTGCTATAACCACAGATGAGGCATCAGAGTATTATTTTCCCTCTTCTCTCTGGTCTAGTAGTTCTCCACCCCTGGTAGAATATCAGAATCACTTTTAGACCTTTTTAAAACTATAACATCTGGGACTTCCCTAGTGGTCCAGTGGTTTAGACTCCTCGCTGCTACTGCAGGGGTTGTGGTTTCCGTCCCTGGTTCAGTGAACTAAGATCCTGCATGCTGCATGGTGCAGTCAAAAAGTAAATAATAATAACAATAATTAAGAATTAAATAAAAATCTGGGCCCTACCCCTGGAGATTCTGGTTGCTGGTAGAACTTGACATTTTTTTCAAGCTTCTGAAGTAGCATGGTGAAACTGCTGTAATTATTAGAAGTTTCTCTGGGGAAAAATGTTTCTCCCTAATGTTTTCTTCATCTTCAGGTGTAACCTGCAAGGATTCTGTCCTACATCAGAAAGGGAGCTTCAAGAAAGAGAAAATGGAAGCTGACTTAATAACAAGCAAATCCCAGGTAAATTAGAATTCCAGTCTTTATTGAAGCATCCTGCCTTTTCTTTTTGGTCTTTGAACTTTTGCCAAACATAAGGGCATGAATGTTATTCTCCCACAGGACACTGGACCCATTTTAGTTGATACACTTTTTGGAAAATATTTAATTTTGTATATTCTCTGTGCATCTGTGCCTTCAAGATTGTAGATGATAACTGAAACTGTAGGCATAGGGCCTCCTCAGGGAATGTTTAGAATTCAAAGTGAAGAGAACCGAGGGCAGAATCCTGAGCAATGTCAATTAATAGGCAAGAGCAGAAGAAACCTCAAAGGATACTGGAATGAAGGGACCAGAGTTGCAGAGGAAAACCAGGTCAATATGATGTCACCTTGAAAGCAAAGGATGAACATTTTCAAGTATATTTCATATTTCAGTTCTTCAAAGGTTTGGGAAAAGACAGCTGAGTAGTGTCTGTTCTCTTAGCGTCAAGGAGATACACGCATGCATGAGAACAGAAGCCAGGTTGTTGAGGGCTGATGAGAGGAAAAGTGAGGAAGTAGGTCAAACACACGTAGACAACTTATTCACAAAGACTGGCGCTGAGGCAGAGGAGGGTTTGTGTGATTTGTATTTCAGTGTGATTGGTGGTGCCTAGAAGGATACAGTCAAGAGTGCTGAACAGAGAAGTGCAACAGCTAATGGGATGAGGGCCTGAAGTATTTTTGCAGTCCCTAACATTTCTAAGGGCTGGGAATATGACAGTAAACCAAACACCTGCCTTTGTGGAAATTATATTCTANCTTGAGAATGTATCAATTTATGAATTTTTCTTTGAATGGCATGAGAGTTTCAGAGAACACAATTGTAAAGGTTTAGAAAGGTCAGGAGGGAAAAGGAAAGGAAACAGTACTCAGTGAGAGTGATAAAATGGAGGATGGCTGATTTAAGGCTTTTGCATCTTTTCAAGATATATCTTGCATATGTCCAAGAATGACACGACTGAAAAAACATGGACTAGTCACTGTCCGAGGAATTACGGGACCGAGGTTTCACAAAGTGTCATAGGCCTGAATAAAGTTAACAAACTATAATCTTATTGGCAACATTCAAATGGCATGTTGCTGAAATTTGGGGGTTTTTCCCCTCAATTTTGCCTTTNCATATGTCCAAGAATGACACGACTGAAAAAACATGGACTAGTCACTGTCCGAGGAATTACGGGACCGAGGTTTCACAAAGTGTCATAGGCCTGAATAAAGTTAACAGACTATAATCTTATTGGCAACATTCAAATGGCATGTTGCTGAAATTTGGGGGGTTTTCCCCTCAATTTTGCCTTTATTTACAAAGTGGTCTCATAAATATTTCTTGCATTGTTTTTGTCTTTTCTTATTTCACCCTGAATCAATAAGTGTGAAATCCCACAGACCAGTATTGGTCCATAGTCTCACATTTGAAGATTAGTGGTGTAACTAATGAATCTTGGAGCATCATTAGAAACTAGCCCTTGGGTGTATGTATATGTGTATGTGTATATATATATATATATATGTGTGTGTGTGTGTGTGTGTGTATATATATATGTCTCACCAAAGGGCTAGAGAACAGAATTGGTTGCCGCAAAGATCTTTATGTCATAGAAAAGTCATTAAGTCTGTGTGTAGTATACACAAAGCAACTTAAAGGAAAAGAATCCTTGGGCAGAGTAATCCCCAATGTCTTTTAGGAAGTGATTGGTTAGGTAAAATATTATTAGCTCCCAGTAGAATTACAGCCTGTGGTGGCTAAGCCTTAATTAGGATTTAGTTTTGACAAGATTAAAGTCATTATTTTTTTGATCTGCTATAACCACAGATGAGGCATCAAAGTATTATTTCCCCTCTTCTCTCTGGTNTAATAAACATTTGCCTGTTCTCTTATATGAATAAGATTAACCAATAAATCAATACTGAGAAGTTGAAAATTGGTCAGTTAACCAGTATCATTTTGCTATAGTCTTTTAATCACATATAAGTAAAATTTTAATTCAATCAAGGGTTTTCAACACTTCTTAAAGGGAGATTTAAGCTATTTTGATAAATCTGATTTGCTCTCACCTAGATATGTGTTCTCTAATTTTTTAAATCATATTGTTTTTGTTTTCTGACTTTTGCTTTAGGGACTGAATATTCTTTGTTTTTATCTTCCTGTTTTGAAATGTATGTAGTTTCTTTAGTTCTTTTAATTGTAATTTTGAACTCTGTAAAGAAAAATTTTAGGCCTTTATTTCTAGAATTGTTAAATTCAAGCACATTTAGTGAATCCACGCTATTTAAGACCAGAAATGTAGCATACTTTCTTTTGCTATTCTTCCCTCATCTTGTTGGCAAATTTAGCAAATAAAAACACAGGGTGCTGTTAAGTTTGAATTTCATGTAAGCAAATACTTTCTTAGTATAAGTTCCATGCAATATTTGGGACATACTTATAAAAAATGATCACTGTATATCTGAAAAATCAGATATATGATGAAAATTCCAAAAAACCTGATTGAAGGCAGGAGAAGGGGACGACAGAGGACGNCAAATTTAGCAAATAAAAACACAGGGTGCTGTTAAGTTTGAATTTCATGTAAGCAAATACTTTCTTAGTATAAGTTCCATGCAATATTTGGGACATACTTATAAAAAATGATCACTGTATATCTGAAAAATCAGATATATGATGAAAATTCCGAAAAACTTGATTGAAGGCAGGAGAAGGGGACGACAGAGGACGAGATGATTGGATGGCATCACCGACTGGATGGATGTGAGTTTGAGCAAGCTCCGCGAGTTGGTGCTGGATAGGGAAGCCTGGTGTGCTGCAGTCCATGGGGTCACAGAGTCAGATAGCGACTGAACTGAATTGAACTGATCTGAAAAATCAGACCTAACTGGGTGTCCCGGATTCCTTTATCTGATAATCCTACTATCCCATCCAGTCTTTAACATATAATGTTCTTATACTCAGCATTTCTATATTAAATACCTTCTTGCACAACTATTTTAACATTTTTCAAGTTTTGTAAACAACCATTCAGAATTAACTGCACGTTTAACTAATTTTAGTGTTTGTTACCGTCCTTTTACATTATGACTTCCACATTCTTGAGACCTGTTTAAGAAAAGTACATATATGTTTTCTGGGTTTTGTTTTTGTTATTTTGGCTTATCTGTTACCTATAAAGACAATTTAGTTGATAAGAAAAAATATAGGTGATAACAGATTTTTGAGTCTCACAATTCTGAAGGTGTTATCACACTGTCTTTTGACATTTACTATTGCAGAGTTCTGTATCCATTCTCCCTCTTAGGTTTTCTAGATAACCAGAATTTTTCCATACCTCCTAGGGTCTAAACGAATGCATAAACTGGGAAAACTGGGTAGAGGAATGGGTGGGAATGTGTTATGGTAGCTTCAGAGTGTAGCACCCTTGCAAGAAAAGGATGGTTCTTGAGTTTTCTGGTTGACAGAAATAAATTATCTAAGATATCCTGTCTTGGATAAAGGGAAATACAGTGTTTTCTGATCTTCTCTCATAAGCAAATGAAATTTACTGACCCTTTAGTTAATTCTTCCATATCTGAGTTGTCTGCCAGTTTGAGTTACAGGTTTTGCGTATCTTCTTTTTTTCTGTAGCTTCTAAGGGACTTTACAGCTGAGTCAAGATTCTTGCTCTTCACTGAGAGCTAGCCAATTTCAATTCAAACCAAAACACAAGCAAATGTTTTGAAGTCAGTGAAAACACAAAGTTGAACATATAGTATGATTCCATGCACATGAAAATGCACAGAAAAAAGACTTAGAATGAAACAAGATGAGATGTTTTCTTCTTGACTCATTTACATATTTTATAATGACTATGCATATGGGGTTTCCCTGGTGGCTAAGATGGTAAAGAATTCGCCTGCAATGCAGGAGACCTGGGTTCAATCCTTGGGTCAGGAAGATCCCCTGGAGAAGGGAATGGCTACCCACTCGAGTATTCTTGACAGGAGAATTCGATGCACGGTGGAGCCTGGCAGGCTACAGTCCATGGGGTTGCAAAGAGTCGGACTCAACTGAGCAACTAACACACAACACTGCTATACCTAATACATGTGATAGAAAAAGAAAATAAAATACTGTCCTAAGCATCTCTTCTTAAAGCAAATGATTCTTAGTAAGAATTAGAGGAAATTTTAAATGGTGCTTGGTATTATTTGGGTTATTTATAGCACTTTTTTCCAGCAGCATTTACTAGGCTTAAAGTGAAGCTTTGATTAAAGCCGTTACAACAAAATGAACGGAATTACAAGGTTTCTCTCCTGCAGTTACTGTAAAGATGTGAATTCTGACTGAATCCCTTGTAATACTCATGGCATTTATAAGTTTTCCCTCCTGTGTGGACTCTCTGATGAATTCGAAGAGCTGAGCTGTGGCTGAAACCCTTGCCACACTTAGCACATTGATAAGGCTTCTCTCCTGTGTGGATCCTCTGGTGAATATGAAGATTTGAGCTGTGACTGAAGCCCTTTCCACAGTCATCACATTTATAGGGTTTTTCTCCTGTATGGACTCTCTGATGAATGAGAAGATGTGAACGCTGACTGAAACCTTTACCACACTGTTCACATTTATAGGGTTTCTCTCCAGTATGCACTCTTTGATGAATGTGAAGTTTTGAACTCTTGCTGAAGCCCTTCCCACATTCATGACAAATATAGGGTTTCTCCCCCGTATGGACCCTCTGATGAATGCGAAGATCTGAGCTGTGACTAAAGTCCTTCCCACAGTTGTCACATTTGTATGGCTTCTCTCCTGTATGCACCCTCTGATGGATTTGAAGATTTGAGCGCTGGTTAAAGCCCTTACCACAGTCACCACATTTATAGGACTTTTCTCCTGTGTGGACTAACTGATGAATTCGAAGATTTGAGCTCTGACTGAAGACTTTACCACACTCATCACACTTATATGGTTTCTCTCCGGTGTGGACTCTCTGATGAACATGAAGTACTGAACTCCGACTAAAACTCTTACCACACTGATCACACTTAAAAGGCTTCTCTCCTATGTGAAGTCTCTGGTGAATGTGAAGCAATGAATTTCTACCGAGGTCCTTATCACACTGCAGTTTATAGAGTTTCTCTTCCAGGTGGACTCTTTGATGATGGTGAAGCCTGGGGATCTGACTGGAGCTGTTACTACACAGGTTACATATATAAGGTACCTCCCCGGGGTGGGCTCTCTGATGAAAGTGAACACCAAAGCTCTGACTAAGGTTACTGGCAACTTCGTCGCATCTGTACAGCTGCTTACCTGTGTGGATTCTTGGATGTCTGTATAGGTCTGATCTCTGAGGGAAGCATGTGGGGCTGATGGAGCATGGACACAACTTTTCTCCATGTTGATTTCTCTTATGGAGAACACACTGTGAGTTCCAGTAATAAACTTCTTTACCTTTTTTACATGCACAGTATTTCTCTTCCATAGGGCCTTTCAGCAGGTAATTTTGGCATATCTCCCCAATGTACTCTGGAAAGGCTTCCTGTCCTGGGATAGAATGCTGACATATGAGCTTCTGTTCTTTTTCCAGAGAGAGATTTTTCTTGGATATGCCAACATGGTATCTGAGTCCTTGAAAACCATATAAATCACTCACATAGATTTTTCTACCATTGTCTTCAGAGTGTTTCCTTTCTAAGGACTGACAAGGTATACACTTGGTATATTTGAAGTTCCTGGGACTTTTGCTTTCAAAAGTCAGTTCATAGTTCCCATACCCTGCTACTTGTGTGGGAATTGTTGACCATTCTTGATAGTGAGAAAGGTATTGTTGCTGTAGGTCTTTGGAATCTATACCTTGAACCATTTCCACATAGTTTTTATTCTCATATATCAGAGTGCTGGCAGTCTTCCAGCCTTGCCAGCAGGAAAGATTTTCATGGTTTAAATAGCTGAATCTTTCTTCGTGGGGTTTGCAGCTCTCTTTCCAATTTCCTAAAATATAAGCAGATAATCCAGTGGTGAGATGAGAGCTATATTTAAAAATTTCCAAGTATCTCAGTCAACAAGCTCCAGAATTATAGGAATATATGTATGGGCACAAGTGAGAAAGAAGGGTTATCATTTAGGCTGCTCCATATTGGGTGTGAAATTCATTTGTTTATTCATTCATAGATGTATTCATTTCACTCATTCATTCAATAAACATACCTTGAGCATCTACTACTTACTAAGTACTATTAGAAATAAAAAAAGACCATGATTGGCTGCATGGAAATCATCTTAAAGACTGAAATTTAATTAGATTACTCTATTTGGGAAATTATTATAAGAAATAAAATACCTGTTTCTCTTTTTTGTTCTAAAATAGTGTAGTAGATTGTGTAAAAAAAAAATTCTCTGCTTATTTACATTTTGGGGTGTTCCTCTTACACACTGACTCTCTAATTTGCTTTGGCCACTGGGAGAAACGTGAGACAAACAGAAATCTGAAAAGTACTTGTATTTTGGGGTTGGTCTCTTTTGCTTGTTTTGATAGTCCTGTGATCACAAAATGAGCCTGGGCTGGCCTCCTTGAAGAGAGACACATGGTCAACACATAGCCATTATAACGCTGACACTGACCAGACATGAGACATCCGAATAAGGCTAGTCAGCTTTATTTTAGACCACCTAGCCCCAAACAAGTCACTCCTGATAGAAGATCCATGTAACCAATTGGAATCATGAAACATAACAAAGTTTTAAGTTCCTAAGTTTAGGGTAGTTTGTTACATACCAAAAGCTAACTCACAAATAGAACATGAAGCGGGAGCAAATTTAGGACTGCACAGAATTATAGGTGGAAACCTGTGCTTTATGTGTAATCCAGAAAATATTCACAAATAATAATAATCACAGACACCTATTAATTACATAGCCATAATGTTTTGGAAGATACCTTGTTTTCTTTATCTGTTACTCTTCATGTGATTTAAGACCCATTTTTGAGAATCTCTTTTACCTCACTACAGCAATCAGATAAAGAACCGAAATACTCAACAAGACAGGTCCCAGAAAAAAACTAACCTTATTCCCTAAGAGTTGGGATAACTTTACCTACTAACATGACATTTGTGTAATTCTCCCACATGACCTCTCTGTAGAGCTTTTTCTGAGAAGAATCCAAGAATGTCCACTCCTCCCAAGTAAAAATAACAGTCACATCTTCAAATGTTACTGCCATCTGGTCGAAGATTAGCTTTCCAGGAGGAAGCAATCTAAATAAGAAGATGGACAACAAAAAAAAACATTCAGCATGTAACATAAGTGGTAAACCAAAAAGAAATAACTCTAATGCCATCACCATCATAAGAAACATTTATATACCATTTGTCTGCTAACCACTGGGCCAGATAAGTACTTCACATATATCTCAAGTAATCCTTATAGTGATCCTTTGTTGCAGATACTATTATTATCCCCATTTACACATTAGTAAATAATGGTTGAAAAATATTAATTCCCAAGATCATGAACCTGGAGGTACTGCAGCTAGGATCCAGGTCTACACACTTTGAAAAAGAACTGTTTGCCAACTATCACAATATCACTTCATGTTGCCTGTATTATTGCTTCATGATTGGTCGTTTTAGACATTATCTATTTACTTCCTACCTTTACTTTTCATCCTCCTATAGCATTATTGNACTGCAGCTAGGATCCAGGTCTACACACTTTGAAAAAGAACTGTTTGCCAACTATCACAATATCACTTCATGTTGCCTGTATTATTGCTTCATGATTGGTCGTTTTAGACATTATCTATTTACTTCCTACCTTTACTTTTCATCCTCCTATAGCATTATTGCTAATTTTCTGGTTAAATCAATAAGCAGCACTTGTATAATTTTGAATATGATTATATACTTTTTTGTCCTCAAATTCTTGATTTATTTAGAGGGCTTTATATAACCTGTTTTATCAGGTGTCTCATTCCCTTGCCTGCCCCTTTCATTTTGGAAAGTCCATCTTCCTGTTCCAGTCAGGGCCTGCTGCTCTTCAGTGCTCCATTTTCAGAATCGCATGACTCTTCCTCTTTGGTGATTTACTCCATTAGTTGGAGGGCACATAACAACATGAGTTCAGTCAAGCCTGTGCACATTACACTTTTTAGCCACTGACAAAAGCAAAGATGAGAAACAGGTGAGGTTTTCTTCAAAGGAGAATCTCCAAACATAGTTCCTAGGAAAGATTCCCAAGAATCATTTGAATCACTGTATACCTGAAGTCTTTCTGTCCCTCACAAGTGGCTGAGTGTAGAATTCTAGAGTGAAAATATTTTTTTATTAAAACTGTTTCACTGTTTTATAAGGTTTTAGTGTTGCCAAGACTGATTAAAAAAATAATAAACTGTAATTCCTTTGTAGGCAACTTTTTCTTTCCTCTCTGGAAATATTTTAGGGTGGTCTTTAATGGCTGGCCTTCCGCCCCAAATGGTGTATGGATTTGAGCTTCTCCAAAGTTCACAGGGCTCATCAGTTCCTTTCTTGTCTGTTTTACTCTCCTGTACTCTGGGATATAACTTCTTAGCCTTAAATGGCTCTTATCACTATTCCTACTATTGCCATCCAGATTTTTGTTGAAATTTCTCATTTGCTGATGGCTCTTCAGTTTCCTCATTGTAAGTTCATTAAGTTCTTGGTTTTTTATTATTATGCAGTTTTAGAAAGTTGAAGGGATAAATGCATGTATTCTGTCTAAAAACAATTATTTTAGTAGAACATATCATAAGTTGGTTGTGTAACAAATTCATTTTATTTCTTTGATGACATATTCTTAATTATAAAGTTCAATTTAAAATGTTCAATAAATATTAAGAATAAAAGAAACAGATACTTTTAAGGAGATTGCAATAAAATGAAAAAAACTAAACTATCATCATCATAAAATTATAATCATAGCAGCAGCGAAATATTATCTAGCAGTTGGGGCAGTTATGTGAAATACGCTATGTTATCTCATTTATCATCACAACAGTCCAGTAAGGTGGTATTATCAACACTAAAAGAGGAATCTAAAATTTATCAAGATTAAGTAACTATTACAAGGTCCTGTAGTTACAAAGTAGTGGTTTTTTTAACACAGGCCTACTGCTGCTTTACCTCCTAAGCAAAAGTGAGAGAAGTTAAAAACAACTTGTGAAGGGTGATAAATCAAGATTTCCCCATACAGCCATATGATGTTAAATAGAAGGACAAAAGGAAGATATACTGAAATATTCAAGGATTCAAAATATACCACCCACGTGCCATTTTCCAAATAAACTAAATAAAAACCCATGCCTAAAAAGTGAAACATTAATCACAAATATGAATTCAAGAGTGAGAAAATACAGTGCTATTTATTTTTTAAATGTTTATAAATGCTAAAAAATTTAAAGACAGTTAAGTCTACTTAACACATACAAATTGGGGTTCTCAGAAACTGACAAACTGGTGTCAGTATGAAAAATAAATGAACTCACTGGTCCTTCACTTTTTAAAAAGTGCAGTATATAAAACTCAGTCTGTTGTTACTGGTTTTGATTGTCATTTTAAGAAAGATTTAAGAATTTATTTTTAAAGTATACTAGAGATTAAGAGTCTAGTATCTTTCACTGAAAGTAAGTTCATAAAAATTGTAACAATGCTAAAATAATATAGTAAAAATTAAGTCTACCCTCCACAAATAACTTATGAAATAACAACCACTATTACTTTCATTGTGTCCTTTCTGACCTTATTTTCATACATACCCCACTAATTTTTTTTCATAACAAAGACATCATAAGTCTGCAGTTTGCTTTTTCAGGTAATGTATAGTGTACAGCTTCCCATTTCAGTACATGTAGGCCTGTGTTATTTGTGGTGATTTTTGAGTATGTCCAAAATTATTTGACTTTGTCCAAAAATTATTTGATATGCTTCCCTTCAAAAGGTGGAGCCTAGTTCCCCACTTCCTTGAATGTGGCCTGGTCTTAGGGACTTAGTTCTGATGAATAGAAGAAAATGCAGAAGAGGAAGCCATGGTGTGCAACGTTTAAGACTAGCCCATAAAAGGCACTACATCTTCCTCCTTGTGCTTCCCTGATAGCTCAGTTGGTAAAGAATCTGCCTGCAGTGCAGGAGATCCTGCTTCGATTCTTGGATGGGGAAGATTCCCTGGAGAAGAGAAAGGCTACCCTCTCCAGTATTCNGAAAATGCAGAAGAGGAAGCCATGGTGTGCAACGTTTAAGACTAGCCCATAAAAGGCACTACATCTTCCTCCTTGTGCTTCCCTGATAGCTCAGTTGGTAAAGAATCTGCCTGCAGTGCAGGAGATCCTGCTTCGATTCTTGGATGGGGAAGATTCCCTGGAGAAGAGAAAGGCTACCCTCTCCAGTATTCTGGCCTGGAGAATTCCCTGGGGTCACAGAGTCGGACACGACTGAGCGAATTTCACTTTTATTCCTCCTGGCTTTTTTCTTGGGTAAGTTACTCTGGAAGAAGCTACCTAAAATACCGTGAGAATACTTAGGTAGCCCTGTGGAGAGGCCCATGTGGTGAGGAATTGAGGCCTTCTGTCCTCAGTGAGAAATGAGGTATCTGCCAATAGCCGTGTGAGAACCATCTTAGAAGTGGATCCTCCAGCCCCAGTGAGGATGAGATGGCTGGATGGCGTCACTGACTCGATGGACGTGAGTCTGAGTAAACTCCGGGAGTTGGTGATGGACAGGGAGGCCTGGCGTGCTGCGATTCATGGGGTCGCAAAGAGTCGGACACGACTGAGCAACTGAACTGAACTGATCATGTTTTTAAATCTCTCTTGTTCTGTAAGTCACCTCCTACCTTTTTTAAAAAAATTCATCGCACCATTGATTTGTTAAAGAAACCCAGACATTTATCCTGTAAAACAATGGTTTTCAAACTTCATTAAGCATCAAAATCACCTGGAGAACTTGCTAAAACAGTTTCCTGGACATCATCCCCAGAGATTCTAATTTATTAGGTCCTAGATAGGAATCAAGATTCATCTGTAATAATATTCCCATGTGATGACAATGCTGCTGTTCCAGGGACCACACTTTAAATAGCACTTATCCAGAACATTCACATCAATAATTTGGCTAATTGTTCCTTGTGGTGTTCTTTATTCCATTCCTAGTACTTGGTCCTTTTATTCCAGAAGCCTGTGAAGACTAAAGTTTTTTTTTTTTTTTTTTTTTTTTTTCTGGAAAGAATACCTGTTATACACTTCCTGTTACAATACTTGAGGGCTGCTAAATTCACTAAGTAGTGGGTTCATGCCAGGAGAATCCCAGGGACGGGGGAGCCTCGTGGGATGCCATCTATAGGTCGCACAGAGTCAGACACGACTGATGCAGCTTAGCAGCAGCAGCAGTGGGTTCAGGTGCTTTCAAGTTCCGACATTCCATTTTAATGTTTCACATAAATCTTTCACTTAAAGTTTTGGAAGTAAATGATGATAATTTCTTAGATATGTTATGTCATTAAACATTGTAAATTGATTTCCTAATTCTACTATCCCTCTTACACATGCAAGCTATAATTCTTCTAAAGAAATCCCCATCACAAATTTTCTGGTTACCCTGAAATGTAGTCCAATCAAAAAAGTCAGGATAAATATTTATTTCCCAAACTACCCTCTTTAAGAAAATTAATTTGCAGAGTAATTAGATGGTGGATTGGGACAAAGTAACCACCAAATGTGACTAGTATGATTTGAATTGTTTTGCTTTTAAGCATTTTCATGAATTCATTGATTTTTACATATATGATGTATTTCAATCAAATTGCAGTTATTTTACTTTTAGATATTCAAACCTCCCTTATCTTAGGCTATTGGGAATTCTTTCAGGTTGGCCTCAAGTTCTTGTGACATGACCATTTTTAGTGTTTGTAAACATCCTTACTTTCTTGCACAAGTGTCCTAGATTCAGTTGTTTTTCCAGCACCAACCAAGATTCACCATATCTCAAAAATGTTTGAAAATCTGTTTTTTCTTTTCTATATAAATGAACCTCCCCCACAATATGTAAACGTGATAGCCCTCTTGTCTTCCCATCCATAAACATAGTTATCTCTCCAATAATTAAAATTTTCTTTAAAGGTCCTTTTCAAGAAGATGTTAAAATTATTCTCTAAGTATTTGAAATTTTGATTCCTTATAATTTTTTCGGGTTTTTCTATATATAATTTGAAACACATTCTTAGCTACACGTTTTGTTCATGATTAATACATCTAACCTTTTTCATGGCATTACTTTAGGTAGGTCTCCAGTAAATAGCACAGAGCAAGATCATGTTTTTCATCAACTCTCTCTGACTCAGTTTTTTTATAGGTAAGTTTTATCCATGTTCATTTATTGTGATTATTAATATATTTGGACTTATTTCTAAAATCTTACTTATTTAAAAATTCTTCCATCTGTTCCTGTCTTTAGTTTTTATCTTTTCATTTCCTCTCATTTTGTCCTCTATGATTTTGATTCCATACATATATTAATAATTTGTATTCTTTAAGAGTCACCCTAAATATGCTTCAAACATATACACTTACCTATTTTTCTAATAAGTCATTTAAGAAAAGAAACAAATCCAGGAAAGGCTGCATGAGATATAATAAGGAAAGATGATCAAATGCCTTGGTAAAGTTTATTATTATCATAAAACAAGTAAAAACAATAAAACAAAATCTAAGAACAGAAAAGGAAAAAGAGAGCACATCTACACCTATCCTACAGTTCTTGACAATATGAGCACTGATGCGTGGGAAGTAAGAGAAAAGGCACGTGGGGGGGGGGGTTTAATCACTCAGTCGTGTCCGACTCTTTGTGACCCATGGACTGTAGCCTGCCAGGCTCCTCTGTCCATGGGATTCTCCAGGCAAAGACACTGGAGTGGGCTGCCATTTCCTTCTCCAAAAGGGACATGAGAGTGTGCCAAAGTACTTGTCTGTTTAGAAAAATGACTTAGATATAAGTTTAAGAAGTCAATAGGAGTAAATAAAAGTCAACAAGGGTTTTAAGAGCAATTACCAGAAGAACCATAGTAGAATCTATAAAAAATAAAGCAAGAACAGAAGACAACCTGTTTCAAAGGAAAACAGAAAAGGGAAAAGGCATATGATAGCAAAAATAATAGTATAGCTCAATCTCACAAATTAAAAGACAGATTTGTAGGTTAAAAAAATAAAATTCAATATGTGGTTTAGAAGAGATACACTAAAAAGAAAAAACATGGGAATAAAAGGATAGAAAAACATCCCACACAAATATGAACCAAAAGAAAGTTGTAATAAATTTAATTTCAGCTGAGATAAAATTTATAGCAAAAAATTTGTAACTGTGTATGGTAATAGATGTTAACTAGACATTGTGATCATTTTACAACATATACAAATGTAGAATCATTATGTTGTATACCTGAAACTAATATAATGTTATATGTAAACTATATCACAATAAAAAAATTTATGGCAAAAATACCATAAGGAACAAAAATACAGGTTTTTATATATTAGTAACCCTGGAGAAGGGAACAGTTACCCACTCCAGTATTCTGGCCTTGAGAATTCCATGGACTGTATAGTCCATGGGGTCACAAAGAGTCAGACATGACTGAGTGATTTTCACTTTCAAATAAATAGTAAGAAAATATCCAAAATAGTTAAATTGCACCCACAAATGAAATTTCAAAATGTATGAAGTAACAATTACCATAAGTTCAAGGAGATATATACATCATTGGTGGTAATTATGGATTATTAATAAACTCTTCTCAGAAAATGATAGATCAAACAAAACCAAAGAACTCGACAATATAAAGACTAGACAGTACAATTAATACAGTAGTTATTTTATCTGTGTTGAACTCTTTACTTCTGAAACACTAAAAACACATTTTCATGCACCTTCAATACTGTTAAAAGATTGGCCATGTAGTGGTCCAGTAAAGAAGTCTGAATAAACTCCAAAGGATTAATATAATGCAAAATATATTGTTTACATCGAATGTAATAAAATTAGGAACTATTAACAATAAAAAACCAAGTAATATATTAAATAGCCCTTAAACTTAAAAGAAAAATACAATGATAAGAAAAATTTCAATTGAATAATAATAATTACAAATCAAACTTTTCAAGATCCAAATAAAAAAGTACTTGAAATAAGAATGGCTACATATAATCAACCTAAGCATTCAACTCAGAAACTTAGAAAACAGAAACCCTCCCGCTTTAAAAAAATAAGCAAACTTCAGAAATGGAGAATAAAGCTGAGAGTCAAAGGTGCAATAAACAGATGATGAGAAAATGCATAAAGTCAAAAGATACTCTTAAAAATTTAAGAAGTCAATTCTCTATGTCTGTTTCTCCACTGCTGCCTTGCTTTATTATGGACATGGGGCGAGGGTGAG
>SJYA01002060.1:0-172841 GCA_006410615.1 Neotragus moschatus
ATATATATATATATATATATATATATATATATATTTTATTAGTAGAGAAATAACACTACTAACTATAAATGAGATAATTAGGTGGAGAGTGTGTCATTTTACCAAGGGCCAATTAGAGAAATAACCAGATCCCCCCAAATTTTGCCCTTCCCTCCTAAGTTCCAGCTCATGGCCAACAGCAAATACATTTCTTCTCAATGTGAAAGACTGGTCTATGGTTCCTCAGAAGACAAACCAAGGGACAAGAACTCTGTTTCAGCCTGCAGCTCAGACACTTGAAGAGTATAGATTTCTCAGTCAGTCTTTCAGGGAATAATTCTTCTCCCTGGTAAAGAACATTGAATGGTACTTCAGTGTTTTTCAATGTTGTGAGCAGAAAAGGGAAAAAAGGGAAAAATCTCATTTCCTACTTCTCCTCTACCTCCCCACATACTCTTCTTAAACCATAAAGTTTCTGTCCTTTTGCTGTGAGGAGAGGTTATGTTTGATCTTCATTGTCTGTCACTAGTACTGATGGAGGCAGAGTTGAGTCCAGTTGAGGATACATAGGTGAACAAGGTGAACGTATTGACCCATCTGTAAAGCTTGTTTTTATTCAACCCCAGGCACACATTCTACTCCTCTTTCTGATCTTGTCTTTCAAGTGTTCTTTGCTAAGGGTCTTGGAAGGCAAAAAAAAAAAAAAAAAAAAAAATCTCATTTTGAGCCTCTGATTATTATGACTTGTCTAGAACTTAGTAGGCATTCAACAAAGTCATTTATCAGTAAATTAGCTAAACATGAAAGCTTTTCCTGGGTCCATCAGATCCTCAGGAATCAACAGGCTTATGTGCAAACTTCATCTTGAATTTTGGGTGGGCTGTGTTAATCTCTGTGATGAATTTCCTCAGATGGTCAGTGCAGAGTTTGTTTTGTACTCCTAGTCCCTCAGAATCAGTGTTCTTTATTCCTTTCTTCCTCTTACTGATTTTCACTACCTATGATTTCTACCAGAGTATTATCCTTTCATCTCTCTTTTATCTAGGATCTGCTTCCAATAAATTCTTCACAATAAGCATTNAGATGGTCAGTGCAGAGTTTGTTTTGTACTCCTAGTCCCTCAGAATCAATGTTCTTTATTCCTTTCTTCCTCTTACTGATTTTCACTACCTATGATTTCTACCAGAGTATTATCCTTTCATCTCTCTTTTATCTAGGATCTGCTTCCAATAAATTCTTCACAATAAGCATTCATGATTAAGTGAAGAGTCACTGAGCACAGATCAGTAGAGCTCATGATCTTGAGCACTGCAACAGTCACTCCATGCAAGTCACTGATACTGAGTGATGGAATAAATTCACTGACGGATACAAAGATTTAAATAATATAGAATTTGATTAAAATACATCAGTAATATATGGGTAGGTAGATACGTCTATCAGTGTGTAAATAAATTCCACAGCCTATTGATATTTTTGAGATTAATTTTCACAGTTAGCCAAATATGACAGAGTTCAGAGAAAAAAAGGTGCTCATTAATTATAGCTAAATTTTGAGTGCTAAGTTGTCTGGTGCTTAACAAAATGCCCAATATCCCCAGTGAATACTCTTAACTATCCCACTCATTTTTGAAAGGTGAGGAATAAATCACAGAGATTCTTAAGTAACTTGTCTAAGGAAATAGAACTATGATTCAAACCCAGGTGGTTTCTCTCCAGAATCTTCAGTTTTAGTGGTACTTTCCTATTTAATTTCCCCAAAAAAGAGACAAAGACAAGAGATAGGTAAAGAGAGGCAGAGGTTATGCAGTATGAAAGACTCTTAATTTCACTTGGAGCTAAGATTTGGCAAGAGGTCAGCTAGAATGTTGGTATTCTCTAAATTTGCAGTCGGCATCACTAATTTTTCAAATCTTAATAGAATTTTTTGGAGTGATGAAAATACTCTACATCTGTATTACNGAGAGGCAGAGGTTATGCAGTATGAAAGACTCTTAATTTCACTTGGAGCTAAGATTTGGCAAGAGGTCAGCTAGAATGTTGGTATTCTCTAAATTTGCAGTCTGCATCACTAATTTTTCAAATCTTAATAGAATTTTTTGGAGTGATGAAAATACTCTACATCTGTGCTTCCCAAATACAGCAATCACTGGCAACATGTAGGTACTGAATACTTGAAACACAGCAAGGGCAACTAAGGTACTGATGATGTAATTAGCTTAATTAATATAAAGATAAATGGGCACAGGTCTCTAGTGGCTACCAGAGCGGACAGTGCAGCACTAAGCTATCGACTCTCAAGAAACGTGGAGCAACTCTTTCCTGTCTGCATTTATTCCCGAGCATCCAGAGTTTTCTGCCCTTTGTGTCCAACCCTGGATTTTGTCTAGTGACTTTGCTCTTTCTGTGACTCAAGCTTCTGTTCCATTTTCTTTAATATGGATCCTGAGATGGGCTTCAATAATATGTGAATTCACTTAATTTCTGGGCAGAATTTTGCTTGTATTCATATATGTGTATATATGAACACTTTTATTTTAGAAACTCATTATGAGATGCTCAGTAAGGATCATAACACATGGTTAAGAGCCATTATAGCACTGTTTCTTCCTTCAATCCTGAATTCTTATCATTTGTGGCTAGATTGACCCCCCAAAAGTGATATCTCAGCTGTACATTTGGATAATCTTCCTGAAGATAACAAGTAATTGAAATAGAAGATACTTAATTGTATCACACCAAGATTTTAATACTGACCTTTGTTACTGCAACTTTTAGGCAGTAACATCTAGAATGATTTATAAGTTCATCTAGGTCTTACTCTGGAGAAGGCGATGGCACCCCACTCCAGTACTCTTGCCTGGAAAATCCCATGGATGGAGGAGCCTGGTGGGCTATAGTCCATGGGGTCGCAAAGAGTCAGACACGACTGAATGACTTTACTTTCACTTTTCACTTTCAAGCATTGGAGAAGGAAATTGCAACCCACTCCAGTGTTCTTGCCTGGAGAATCCCAGGGACGGGGGAGCCTGGTGGGCTGCTGTCTATGGGGTCACACAGTCGGACACGACTGAAGCGACTTAGCAGTAGCAGCAGCAGGTCTTACTCAGAATTACAATAGGAAATAGAGCTGCTGGAAACTCAAGGAGATTACTAAAGTAGCTGCACAGTAGTGGGAATGCATAGAATGAGAGATCTCTATGCAAGAACAGGGAAACAAGGCCAATTGTGTTCTCAACACCAAGACCAATGACTTCATCAATCTGAGTAATATTTGAATCTGTCTTTTGGGAGATTCTCCAGAGATGGATTTCACCTGACTGGATCAGTTGTTAGTTGTAGAACTCATCGCAAGTTCTATCTGGCATTCTGTTCTTTCAGGTGTAACACAGAAATGGATCTCAGAATTCTTTTCCGGGTATACCTTAGGACAGAGAAGTCTAATTTCCATGAAGAAAAAGCACAGGGTCTGAGTAAATGAGACTGAATGGGAAGATTGGGAATATTTCTGAAAAGGGGTTAAAGTGACTCTCTTCTAGCTCCTCTACATATTAGTTTTCTTCTTCTCCCACAACAAATCACCATGAATGTAGTGACTCAGCATACATATATTTATTATCTTACAGTTCTGCATGTCAGAACAACACAGTTCTCACTGGGCTAAAATCAAGCTGTCACCAAGTCTGCATTCCTTTCTGAGGACTCCAGGGAAAATTCTACTCCCTTGTCTTTTCCAGCATCTAGGGGCTACTCACATTCCTTGGCCCTTGGTCCCCCTCTTTCATCTTCACAA
The DNA here is from genome assembly GCA_006410615.1 of Neotragus moschatus. Classification (NCBI taxonomy): domain Eukaryota; kingdom Metazoa; phylum Chordata; class Mammalia; order Artiodactyla; family Bovidae; genus Neotragus; species Neotragus moschatus. Next base: position 3,773 of record SJYA01002060.1, read on the forward strand.
GTCCTGCTGAGTCTGTCTCAAGTTGTTGTCTCTTTGGTTTTCTTCAGCTGGGGAATTTTCTTCACTTTTGAGGACTCATATGATCAGATTTGACCCATCTGTGTAATCCAGGATAAACTTCCATCTGAAGCTGTTAACTTTAATGACATCTTCAAAGTTTCTTTTGCCAAGCAAGCCACTATGTTCACAGGTTTCAAGAATTAGGAGGTGAACATCCTTAGAGACGGTTATTCTGTCTATCATAGTGGGTCCTTATCAAATTCTGAGGAAAGCCAAATAATTCCTTTCTTCATCACCTGCTGTAATCTCAGGTCCTTTTAGTGCCCATATACTACTAGGAATGCAGACAGTCAGAAGTTTAGTCCCTGAAGAGTAGCTTTCTTATTCTGTCCCACGTCATGCAAGTGGAAAACTTGAGTCTCAGTGAGGATTTTGTCTAAATCACAATAATTTAAGATCATAATTAAGATAAATACAGGTCTTCATATGTGTGTTCATGAAGACTCCTTATGTCTTGTTTGTGCCTGATAATATTTCTTTTCTGGTTATTTGCATCAGTTTTTATGACCCAGGTAAATGTACAGCATCATTTTTTCCTTAGGAAGGAAACAAGCAACTACTCCATATTTCCAGATGAATTGTATTCCAGTTAGCTTAGGTGTTGATTAAAGTTTTTTGTTGTTGTTCTCCTAGATATTTTAGCATATGGTGGTCAGTAATAGAATTGCTTCACGGGAGTGGGGATATTAGTTTCTGTATTAGACTGAGAACATAAAATATTTGTTACTGCCTCTCATGGTTACCATCTCAAAACTTATTGTCAGTGATTCTAATTGAAGTTGATTGGCTTAATGAGTTCTTCTCTTTTTGCCTAGTCAAACCTTTGATCCACAATGCTGTCATTCAACCAAACTATTAATAACCATCAGACCTTCACCCTTACTGGGATTCCAGGAATGCCAGAGAAGGACTTCTGGTTGGCCCTGTCCCTCCGTCTTCTTGACAGTTTCACATTCCTGGGTAATGTCACCATCCTAGCTGTCATCAAAGTTGAACAACATCTCTATGAGCCCAGGTATTATTTTCTGACAATGCTAGTTGCCACTGCCCTAGCCTTCCACTGTCTTCCATGCCCACCATGATCAGTGTTCACTGGCTCAGCTGGTGCTCAGTAACCCTTGATGTCTGCGTCACTGAAATGTTCTTCACCCACACCTTTGGGGAGTGGAATTGGGTGTTCTGGTGGCCGTGGCCTTTGACCGCTTTTTGGCTGTTCGCTTTCCTTTGCACTGTGCTACCACGCTCACTCATGGAGTCATCGGCAGGACTGAGCAGCAGTCCTGCTGCGGAGTGTGGAGACCATGCTCCCTGTGCCTTTCCTCATCAAAAGGTACATTCTGCCACTCCAGCACCCTCTCCCACGCATACTGCCCCCATCAGGATGCCCTGAGGCTTGCCTGTGCTGACAGCCGTGTCAGCAGCATCTACGGCCTCCTGGTGGTGATCTTCATCATTGTGCTAGATGCCTTGCTCCTCTTGGCCTCTTCCTTTCTAATCTTCCAGGCAGTGCTGGGCCTTGCTTCCTGGGAAGAGACACTCAAGGCTCTCAATATCTGCTTCTCTCATATCTGTGCCGTATTGCTCTTCCAGGTACCACTCATTGGCATGACTGATTCACTGCTTTGGGAAGCATTTGTCACCCGTAAGTACACACAGTCATGGCCAGTACTTACCTGCCACTGCCTCCTCTGCTCAGCCTGATTGTATACAGTGTTCAGTTCAGTTCAGTCACTCAGTCGTGTCCAACTCTTTGTGACCCCATGAATCGCAGCACGCCAGGCCTCCCTTTCCATCACCAACTCCTGGAGTTCACTCAGACTCACATCCATCGAGTCAGTGATGCCATNTCCAAGTGCTCCGTGGAGGTAGGGTGGGCTCTTAGGACTTTTGTGCAAACACAATCGAGTCAAAGAGGATCAAGTACAGCACTGTCCAATAGGAACTCCTGCAGTGATGTTAAGTGTTCTAAATCTCTGTCATTAATATAGTAACCACTAGCCACACATGGCTATTGAGCACCTGATACTTAGCTAGTGCAACCAAGGAGCTGGATTTTAAAATTATATTCAATTCTAATAAATTGAAATGAAGATTTAAATAGTCACATGTGGTGAGAAGCACCTAANCGAGTCAAAGAGGATCAAGTACAGCACTGTCCAATAGGAACTCCTGCAGTGATGTTAAGTGTTCTAAATCTCTGTCATTAATATAGTAACCACTAGCCACACATGGCTATTGAGCACCTGATACTTAGCTAGTGCAACCAAGGAGCTGGATTTTAAAATTATATTCAATTCTAATAAATTGAAATGAAGATTTAAATAGTCACATGTGGTGAGAAGCACCTAATAGGTTTTATATGCCATTGCATAGTAGTTTTGATGAAAGCAAAAATTTAACTTGATACAAATATGAATGTTTCTTTCTCAAAAAGGTGTATAGCAACTTTTCAATATTTATATACAATAAAATTTACTGGTTTGGGTATATAGTTCTATTAAGTTTTCACAGATGCATAGTCATGCAACCACCACTGATACCTAGATACAGAAAAATTATATCACTCTCTCAAATTACCTCATGCTGCCCCTTTAGTCAACTCCTCTATCTATGTCCAACCCTGACAAGCTCTAATTTGTTTCCATGCATATAATTCTTGTTTTTCCAGAATGCCATGGGCCCTTCAGCACATAATCTTCCATGTCTGGCTTCATAGTGTATGCATTTGAAAGTCACTCATGTTATTGTGGGTCTTTGTAGTTTATTTCTCTTTATTGCTGACTCGTTTTCCATTGCATGCCAATCTTTAACAACTTAGTTAAGAAAAATTCTCAGATTGTTTTTGCTCCATTGTAAACATGCTGGTATATATTGTTGAATATAGGATATATCTTCTTTTGTCTTTAGTGTTTATTTATATGTTCTGTAAATATATTTCATAAAAATAGTGTAGGTGTATATAACGGGTTGGAAGCAGGAGAGAAATATATTAAAAATACAATAGCAAGTAAAAAGTATGATGAATTCAGTGAGCTAGAATAATAGGGAACTCTGTATAAATTTTTGATATAAATTTCAACTTTATTTCTGTCCAGAAGACTTTTCTGACATGCCCTTTATTATGTTAGAGTTTCTCACAGTATCTATAGCATGTGTCCCTGCCATCTACATACTTCATAAGAACCATACCATGAGAGACCCTTTTTATACTACATCTGTCTATCTCAAGTATGTGCTTAATATAGTTCATAAGATATGTCCTTTGTGAATTAATAAATGAGTAAAAACTCTATTTTATCAAGATTGATTTCATGCTGCCTAACTTCTCTCATTTAATTTTAGTAAGTCTCATTTGAAATTTCCAGAGTCACTCATTTTTGCTGAGAAGAGCCAGTGGGAAAGAATGGTATTTACATATAAATCTAAACATTACTTGCTGTATAAAAAGTTTATGCTATAACTTAATCTCTCTAGATATAATTGAGATAGGTATCTCCATCTTTGCTCAGTGTATCATGGTTGGAAAAATGTTTCAAGAAGGATAAAAAGTCAAGAACTATTAGATATGGTGCACACATGCTAAGTCGCTTCAGTTGTGCCTGACTCTTAGGGACCCTATGGACTGTAGCCCATCAGGCTCCACCATCCATGGAATTGTCCAAGCAAGAAGTGGGTTGCCAAGCCCTCCTACAGGGCATCTTCCTGACCCATGGATCAAACCCATGTCTCTTAAGTATCCTACATTGTCAGGTGGGTTCTTTACCATTAGCACCACCTGGGAAGCCCATTAGATATGGAAAGAATGATTAATTTACTGCCTACTATGGAGATACCAGAGAAGGCAATGGCACCGCACTCCAGTACTCTTGCCTGGAAAATGCCATGGACGGAGGAGCCTGGTAGGCTGCAGTCCATAGGATCGCGAAGAGTCGGACATGACTGAGCGACTTCACTTTCACTTTTCACTTTCATGCATTGGAGAAGGAAATGGCAACCCACTCCAGTGTTCTTGCCTGGAGAATCCCAGGGACGGGGGAGCCTGGTGNAAAATGCCATGGACGGAGGAGCCTGGTAGGCTGCAGTCCATAGGATCGCGAAGAGTCGGACATGACTGAGCGACTTCACTTTCACTTTTCACTTTCATGCATTGGAGAAGGAAATGGCAACCCACTCCAGTGTTCTTGCCTGGAGAATCCCAGGGATAGAGGAGCCTGGTGGGCTGCCGTCTCTGGGGTCACACAGAGTCGGACATGACTGAAGTGACTTAGCAGCAGCTGCAGCATGGAGAGACAGCCTTGTCAAAATGAGGCTAAATGAGCTATAAGCACATAGTTGAGAATCAAGCAATCTATAGAATGGATAGATCAAGAACTATTACAATCACATTTTCTGAAATATCAGTGGAAGCTGTTGACCCGAGAAGACAGTATAGCATATTGTTTAAGATTAACAGCTTTAGAGTAAGATAGACATGGGTGAATACCAGTTCTGTAAGTAGCTAACTATTACAGTTATTCAAAACCTCTTTGAGTTCAATTTCATCAACTGGGGAATAATGGAGAATAATACTTAACCCATAAGCAAGATAATAAGTAAATACAACAATGTGTTTCAAGTGTTAGCATTATTTTTAGCAGGTGTTATGAGCTAATCAAATGCTAGTTTAATTATGCTTAGAACGGTAGGTGGGCTGTAGATGTGATTCAGATAATAAGATGGCTTCTTAGAAAGGGATCCTGAGTAAGAGGAGGAACACAGGAATGGCAAGGAGGACAACAAGATTTGTTAGAAAGAGTATGTATTGGAGCTGAGAACATAGGGATGACTCTCTCTGCATGCTTCTGAGCCTGCTCTGACATCAGGGAGCATCCCAGGCTAAGAATCTGTAGCCTAAGGCAGGGTGAAGAGGAATGGTTGCAGTTTTCTGACCCAGGCAGGCAGATTTTGAAGACACCCATTACTGTCAGCCCCCAGGGCCAGGGCTTTGCTTACAGCCCCTGATATATGGAATTTGCCTGGGCCTGGGAGCAGGGTTGGAAGCGTGTCAGGGAGATGTGTCTGAGCTGTTGGAGAGGGACATAGTCTTATGGGCGCCATAACTCTTGATCCAACCAGTTCGTTCACCAGCCCTCTGTTGCCTGGTGACTCTACTAATCTTCCTATAAAGCCCCCGCTCTTGGGAGCTGGCTTAGTTCCTGCTCTGTGGTGGGATTGAAAAGAAGTTGGTGCTATTTCCTGATGACTTGAGCAGGTAAGAAGAATACATTAGTGGGTTGGAACAGAAGGGAAGGGATTAAAAAGTGAGAAATGCTAGGAGAAAGAGGGAAAGAGAAGATGAGTGAAGTGCTGGAAACTATAAAATAAGGTAGGATGAAGAAACAGAGGAGTGTGATGGAGTCTTGAAGAAACAGACAGAAAAATGAAGGACATGAGGGAATGGGAGGAAGGAAGAGAAAAAGGGATAGAACTCATAACTCTCTGCCTGTGGTCAAGATCGTTTAGAAATCAGTCAACAATAATTAAAGATTTGTTTATTCCATATCCTCCTTTATGTAGCTAGCACTAAGAGAAGAAAATCAGGCATTTCCAAACCTTTAAGAAACTCACACTAGAGGCAAAAAAAGGATATGGTGCTTGCGTATGTAACTTACCAGTCGATATCAACCATACCTCATTATTGAGTCAAATGTTAAGATCCAACCATAAAGTGGGTCCAGAGACGTGGAGGTGAAGTTTCAGCTTAATATGGCCTGGATCTGTCATGACAGGGTTCCAGATTGTGGAAAGAATAGATTTCAGTGTTGAGAAATGAATAGAAGAAGGCGGAGATTGGTCTATACTTTACTGATGCCAGTAAGCAGAGATGCTGTCCTTTGGATCACTACATTATTTAGTTGGGGGGATCTTATCCAAGTCATTCAATCTAGCTTTCTGTATGTGAACTGATAGATGTTACCTTCTGCCTGACCTGTCAGGTGGACAACTGGTGCTATAAAGCACTAGCCTACTCTTCTCGTTAGTAGGTAGTACAGAGAAAATCGTGACAAAACTAGGCACTGAGCTTTGTCCTATAACCTGTTCCAGAGTGCATGGGCTTATGTGAGCTGGAGAGAAAGCCTTCTCCTTCTCCTGCCTACATATCCCTATCCCATTGGAAACAATTTTTCCAGTAGCATAATGAACTGAGTTTCCTTTCCTCCTAACCCCTCATATCATCCCATATTATCTTTTTGTCCTTTATGAGATACATTTCAAATAAGAGAAGATAGTTGATATCTGATTTTTGGTCATCTTTTGATTATATTCCCATTCCAAAACTCCCCTCTACATCCACCAGCATATGGGGGTATACACAAAACAAATATATGTGGATATCTGTTCATAGTTTTATACTGACTGACTCCACAAATATTCTTTAAATAAGCCATAAGGACATTGTTTTGTGTTTTACTTCTTTCTCATCTCTATACTTTCTCTAAGTCACATACTAGTGTATAATAGAAACTGTTCTTCCATTTTCAAGGAAGAATATCACAGTGTTCAATTTTTAACTGCTCTTCTAAGCCTGATTTTTCGAATGGTCTATGGTTTAATAAAAAATGGTTTAATGGATTTTGAAGTTAGTAAATTTGGCTTTGAATTTTGAATGTGTATGTACAATTTTACCTTGTCAGTTTCATTTCCTTTCTCTAAAATAGAAGAATAAACATCTGTATCAATTTTTCCTGGTATTATATAAAATTACATATAAATTGACTAACAAATGGTGACACATATAAAATAATTTAATTCTTTTCCTTTTCTCTTAACTTACCCTCCTTCTTCTCCCAATCAATAAGAGGATTAATTACTCTCCTTATGCTCCCCGTATCTAAGGAAACAATTTGCCCTCAAACCTTCCAGTCTCAATTTGTATTTCTCTCATCTAGTCTTTATCTATCTCTCTATTATCTATCTATTCACCTGTTAATACACCTAATGAAAACTAGTTTATCTGAATTTTATCACCATGCTTTGTCTCTGGAGAAAATATAAAGATGAACACATGTGCTTTATGTCCAGAGAGCCAGAATTTTAGAAGAAAGAAATGTGATCAACCAATAGAATACTAATGTAATAAAAAGCATATGTAAAGCACTGTTGAAAGATAGTCAGTAGGTTGAGCGACTTTATTGCAGAGAGATTCCAGGATGGTTATCACAGAAAAGGAATTCACTTTTAATATCTTTGCTTACGAAATTGCAAAGAAGTTGTTGCTAGTCTTCCTGATTCTTTGTGTTTTATTCTCAATAAACTATAATATAACAATACTAAATATTATAGCAGAAAAAGCAATTAATTTTTTTCCTTTGGTGTAATAAGTAATTTTATCTCTAACTATCTAGAGTAGATTGAAGGATGGGAAGAAAATAACCAGCAATCCCTCATTTATCTTTATAAAACAACTGAAAGGATCTGCTACTCACAAATTCCTTGCATCTGTTCTGTCACTGGTGCAGAAAGCCTAGACTAGTGAAAAATAAGAGTAGGAATATTATGATTGGCTATATGTACACAATGGCTAGGCTAGGCATATCATTCCTTTTTGTTTTTTTTCTTGATAACTAAATGTTCCAAGTAAAAAATTAAAATGAGCAATGACATTAGAGCTTATTGAAACAGTCCTAAATAGAATTTCAATGCTTGTCTTAAGTATCAATTACAGATTCTGCCTCCCTTATGACATCATCTGTGTGTGTGTGTGTGTGTGTGTGTGTGTGTGTGTGTGTGTGTGTTTGCAGCTATTTATTCTATGGGCTTTCTCACTCAGCGAACTACCTGATATTCCAGTTTATGATAGCACCTCACCCTGTCTGTCTCTGAGTGCCTCTGTTTAAGCTCTTAGTCCCTACTTCTGTTCCATTAATGCTTTTTACAGTCATTCATTTCATTTTTCTGAGGGCCTCTTACATTTTTTTATACAAGTATTTTTTTTTGTCTAGCCTTATCCACTATCCCTAGATTAAGATGCTTGAAATCATGTATTCTAGAATATTATTTGAAATTTTTCACAGGATTCATTAGGGCAATCTACTCACAGTGAGTTGGTTACAAGTTACATGGTAGAGACCTATGGGAAGGAGTAGAAAGAAGTACTAAAGTGTAGGCTTGGAGAAAAGGAAGACAAGGTCTTGTTATTTTCAGTAGACCAGGAACAGGCTTCAGAGAAACAGAATTAGAGCACAAGATGATGTGGAGTAGAGGAGAGAGGAATTAAGGAAGCTACTCCATTAAATGAAAAGAAATAAAGAAGCTCTGATACCTAAAGGACATTTCTAATAGAGTCCACTAGGAGAGAATGGCTAATAACTCAGGTACTAATGGCTAATAACTCAGGGTATTTCTGGATATAAAATCCTAGCCCATCTTCCAGCAAGAACATTATGAAGTATACTTTCACAGGTGCCCTTAAGAAGTGCTCTTAAGCACTTCTCCATTATTCCTATAACAACTCATATAGCTTGGAGACTTTTTTTCTTGAGTGCACCACACAGCATGTGGGATCTTAGTTCCCCAACCAGGAATGGAACCCATTGTTCCTGCAGCAGAAGCTCACAGTCTTAACTGCTGGACCACCAGAGAAGTCCCAGCTTGGAGATTTAATACTAAGACCCAACAGTTGTAATCACAGTTGTTTTGTTGGTGTGTGTGCATGTGTGTGACATGTCTATTTCCTACTTCAAGTCAGGGCTGGTCTGGGCAATAGGGTGGGATGAACCTAGAGAGATTGATGGTTTTAATTGGGAGATGGTAGAGAAAGAAAAACAGAGCCAAATCTGATAAGAAAAATTTAAGATACTGTAGAATTATGTGATAGGTATCACGACTAAATTGGAGGTTTTGAATACAGAGACACGTGTAATTTGGAAAGAGTTTATAGAAGAGTTAGTACTTGAAAAAGGATCAATATGACAAATACTATTATTGTTATCTCTTTTTTCAGGGCATGTCCTCAACCCACCATGATGATTTTCAATAACACCACCTCCTCCCCTTCAACCTTCCTCCTCACTGCATTCCCTGGGCTGGAACTCACTCATGTCTGGATCTCTGTCCCTGTCTGCTGTCTCTACATCATTGCTCTCTTGGGAAATACTATGATCCTGTTTGTCATCTTTGTTAAGCAGCGTCTCCACAAGCCCATGTACTATTTCCTCTCTATGCTGTCAGCTGCTGATTTGTGTCTGACCATCACGACCCTCCCCACTGTGCTTGGGGTTCTCTGGTTTCATGCCCGGGAAATCAGCGTTAAAGCTTGCCTCATTCAAATGTTCTTTGTACATGCTTTCTCCTTCCTGGAGTCCTCAGTGCTGGCAATTATGGCTTTTGACCGCTTCATGGCTATCTGTAACCCACTGAAATATGCCACTGTCCTCAAAGACATGATGATCTTGGCGATCGGACTATTCATTTGCGTACGACAACTAGTTTTCATCTTTCCCATGCTTCTAGCCTTGAAGACTGTATCTTTCCAGGAAAGAAAGGAGCTTTCCCATCCATTCTGTTACCACCCAGATATAATCAGAGATACGTATTCCAACCCCTGGATCAACAGCTTTTTGGGTTTGTTTTTTCAGCTCTACATGACTGGCACTGACTTAATGTTCATTCTTGTCTCCTATGTCCTGATAATCCGTGCTGTCCTGAGCATCGTGGCCCCTGAGAAGCAAAAGAAAGCTCTCAGCACTTGTGTGTGTCATATCTGTGCTGTCACTGTCTTTTATGTGCCAATGATCAGCCTGTCCTTTACACATCGCCTCCTTAGCTCTACTCCGAGGGTGATCTGTAGCATTTTGGCCAATGTTTATTTGCTCTTACCACCTGTACTGAACCCTATCATTTACAGCTTGAAGACCAGGACAATCCGCCAGGCTATACTCCAGCTACTTCAAACTAAAGGTTCATGGAGACGTAATGTGAGGGGTCTTAGAGGATCATGGGACTGAAGGGGAGAAATTGTCAGTACATAAAGTATATTTAAGTAGGAGAGGGATTTATATGTGTCATCCTCAGGCATTGGAGTTACTAAGGCAATTTCAGTTAAATTATAAGAGTAGGAAGACGAGAATCCCCTAAATTTATCAAAGAGTTCAAACAAACAATATTCAAAACCGAATTAACTGTGTATTAGTCCGTCAAACATTTGGGGCTTCCCTGGTGGCTCAGTTGGTAAAGAATCTGCCTGGAATATGGGAGAGACCTAGGTTTGATTCCTGGGTTGGGAAGATTCCTCGGAGGAGGGCATGGCAACTCGCTCCAGTATTCTTTCCTGGAGAATCCCCATGGACAGAGGAGCCTGGCGGGCTATAGTCCATGGGGTGGCAAAGAGTCAGACACGACTGAGTGACTAAGCACAGCATAGCACCGCCTTCAAACATTTAAAACCACTGTGTGGGCTTTTGTGCATATTAAAAGCACAGAAAGACTAAATACACACAGAGTGAAGTCATCTTCATCCATCCAGTTAAACAATTTAATTATCCGCTTAAAAATGATAAATCTTAGGATCAAAACAAATGACAATAATTTTATTTTCTATTCAGCTGAACAAAGCCATTTATTTCTGTGGTCAAATTTCCCAGTGGGAATTGAAGATTTTTGGTTGAGCTGGTAAACAGAAGAGTTACATGTGTGGGCAAAGGCTCACACATAGAAATTTGTAATTTAAAACTGGATAATTACTGTACACTGGTTTAATTTCCTAGATCACCTCTAGAGACCCCTGCCTCCTTCTGGATACATGCCCTGAAAAAACTTCTCTTTTTGTTTTTTTCCCTTTAATCCTTTTCCTCCCTAACAAAAATGAAACTTTCTAAGTTCTGATTTGTTACACCTCCAATGAGTGCAATTTATAAAATCACACATTGCCTTTTATTATTTTCCACTGCCTTGACAGTCTAATATAGTTCTGATTTTGATTCTATGCTCCTCTTCAGTATCTACTGTGCCTCAGGACTGAAACATCTCTCTATTTGGCCTGGTTTCTTGAGTTGTTAATTTTCTCCCTAGCTTTTAGGCTCCTTGATCTTTTTGTGTACGTGTTACCATATAATTGCACAGTAGTTTTGATGCTTTTTAATATGACATTTGTGGATTACCTCTATTAACAATATTTATTTTGTGAAAAAGTAACCTCAGTACAGAGTTGACAGGATATTGGGAGAATTCTAACTTTTGTTTCACACAAAGGGTTATGAAAATTTAATTCCACTCAGAAATTCATGTGTAAGCTCAATGGACCAAATAGATACTCTGATCTAAGCCACTTATCTCTTCCTTCTGGGCCAGCTTCCTATTTCTAGCAGACAGGGAGTTGTTGTTGTTTAATCCCTAAGTCGTGTCTGACTCTGTGACTCCATGGACTGCAGCATGCCTGGCTCCTCTGAACTCCACTATCTCTCAGAGTTCGCTCAAATTCATGTCCATTGATTTGGTAATGTTATCTAACCATTTCATCCTCTGACATCCCCTTCTCATTTTACCTTCATTTCCCCCCAGAATCAGGGTCTTTTTCAATGAGTCAGTTCTTTGCATCAGGTGGCCGAAGTATTGTAACTTCATTCATCACAGCATTGTCGTGGTGATGGGGCTTGCATAACTCAATGAAGTTATGAGCCAGGCTGCGCAGAGCCATCCAAGATGGACCGGTCCTAGTGAAGAGTTCTGACAAACTGTGGTCCACTGGAGAAGGAGTAACAACCCACTCTGGTATTCTTGCCTGGAAAACCAGACAGGGAACCCCATTCCCAAATTCTGGTATGTTTGCCTCAGCTTTCTGTTCAGCTCAAGCGCTAACAACCCTGTGGATCTGCTTTGCCCAAATCCCAACCCGCTTTTCTCTAACCATAAGCAATGATATCCACATATTGTTTATAGTGAATATTATCTGTATGATTTCATTTTTATACAGAATATTCAGATTTTTTTGATATCTCACTAGAATCGCTTAAATGTCACACATATGTGTATGCCTGAAGCCACTATTTTAAGTGGAGAAAAGTCAGTGTACGAGCATACAGAAAGTAGTGCAAATGGAAATAACATTTGGTTTTTTAGCTTCCAAGACCAGCATCACAAAACCTTTATATTTCATCGTACAACAATTCAGTATTTCAGCTTTCAAAGTTCCATCTTCATGTTGCTACCAAATGTCTCTTTGGTTATAACCCCTTCAATGGGATAGAATACAACTATTATGTAGAAGTTCAATAGTCCCAAGGTATAGACATGAAATATCTATACCTCATCACAGAAAAAAAGGATTAAGAATGGAAGACATTTTTATTAGGCAGCCTATTAGTAAGCCCAGAATTAAAAAAAAAAAAAACTTAAGGAAAGAGACTTAAGTAAGAGAATTTTGTGAATTTAGGTAAGAATTGTAGGAATGGGGTGAGGCAGAAAAACTGTCACAGAACTGGGCATGTTCTAGATGAGATTACATAGTACCCTTTGAGGACTCCAGGGAATGAAGTAAAATACCAAGCAATGTTTTTCAATATTTATGTTTTTGAGTCCAGATGTTACTACGCCTAGAGAGGAAAGAGGGCTTGTATAGCAGCTATGAAAGGCTGGTGGAAATGAAGAACTATGAAACAAGAAAGAAAAATATTTTTCTTTAAAGAGCATCATGCTACAGCAGAGACTATCACTCTGAAACTGTCCTGTGGCCGAGCAGACAGCCCACACCACACCCTAAGCTAACCATCGAAACATTCCTTCACCAGTTCTTACCAACATCAATGGCTTTTTAATTGCTTCTTTGGAAGAGATTTCTAAATTTATTTTTCCTTTTCTTCTTCTTCTTCTTTTTTTTTTTTTTTGTAGATCCACAACACTTCACAATTCATATATTTAAAAACATCTGGAAAAATATGTATATATATATTTAAAATTTTCACAAGTCTGATACCCAAATGCATTAGCAACAAACAACAAAGCTAACATGAACTGTTGTGAATATACTTATGGACATTACTTATTTCAGTTGTGTGAATATTAACACATTTCACTTCAGTAATATAACTGTGTTAGAATACAGGATAATGCCCCAAGTGTTACTAGGCCTTTATAAAATATAAAAAATTCTGAGCTCTGAACATTTTAGGTGAGCAATTATAGAAATGTGTTATTGTTCTTCCAGTTTTATGATGGTCAATATATAAAGCAGCCTGCTATATGTGTTAATCTTTCATTCCTCCAAAAGTTTTCATATTCAACTCAAAATTCAATTGCTCAATACCAAAACTGCCTGCTCAGTGTTGAAACACTTTCATCAGTGTACTCTATAGTAGTTGCTATTAGTAGATGACTTTGCATTTTGGTGTTATTTCAAGCAATGCATTTAATATATTTGGGGTTTTCTTAAAAAAATTATAAATGTCATATATATGTATATTTATATATAATTAAACTTTTGTGAATATATTGGGAAATACAGAAAAGTATTTAAAAGATAACAAAAATCATTCACAATTCTACCATTGAGAAATATTATATAATCTATGACCTAAACTCTTTTTAATAAGCCAACGTAGTACACACACGACATATATTTTTGAACCATGGCAGTAGTGTATATTTCAACATATATTTCTACTTGTAGATTTGCCTGATGTTACTCTCTATTCTGCATTAAATCATATCTTATACTAGATTAACTTCCTTTAGGAAGCTTTCCTCAGATTCTTCACTAAAATAGGCAAACTGCCATTCTTTTATTTGTGCTTTCTTACATTCATGCTTAAACTTATCATACTTTACTCAGTGAATTTAACCATTTGTTTGTTCTCCCTACCACTAGACTATAAGCTTGAGAGTAGGCCTATGTTTTATTTTCATTTAATCCTAAACATCTAATTTAGTGTTTAGCAAATGCCACTTTGTTCTGACTGCTGTGTTGCATGGGTGAATCATATTTAATATTATTTGTATACCATGGTTTATATTATACTTCCTATTATTTAACATTTCAGTATTTTATAGTATTTTTAGCATAGAAAATAATTCTCAAAATATATTTTTATAAATACATATCTGACCACACATAGAATGTGAATTGTTAAATTGAATGGGTTAATTTGTAGGCTCTGGAAACACACTGCCTGGGGTAGATTCAAGTTTCTAACACCATAAAAACAGAACAGAACAGAACTTTTCTTAGTTCTGTATCCCTGGAAAAGCTAACTGCTCAAAGCTTTAAATTCTTAATCCCCATAACAGGGGAGAACTCATAAAATCTACCATGCTGTTGCAAAAATTAATGGAGTTAATGCAGGTAAATATTTAGCACAAAGTCTGGTACCTGGTAAATGGTGAACGTTGCATATATCATATTATCATCTTCTAGACTATAATGATTTAAAAGCCATTCAAATATCTAATTGCTTTTCACTTTTCCTTTCAGCTTTTACATTTTTCTTATTTCTTTACAAAATTGTTCCCATCCAGAGGTTAATTTATTTACTTATATTAAAGTAGATTTAAAAGTTAGCTTTGAACATACTTATTCATTTATCTTATTTTTGTGTGTGATTAAAGATTACAAACACATATGTAGTTTAAGTAGGTGCTGATTTTTTCTACCATAATTATTTGAATAGTAAACCTATTTCAATATTGTTTTGATATTCCTTAATTATATATTGTTTTCATATCATGTATGGTACATTGAAGTGTGATTTTTATATTTCCTTGTTTTTACCATTGATTCGTTGACCAAACTACACAGAATTTATAGCTGAGTAATAGTTATTCTTATTATAAAGAGCCTTGTTACAATTTTTATTAATTATTATCATACTCCAGTTTAATCTTATACATCTATTTTTGGAATTATTGGGTAAATTTCTGAATATGCTACTGGGAGCTTGATTGAAAATGCATTAAACCTGTATGGTAATTGAGGAAAAGTGACAAATTGAAACATATTTACTCTTCTGATCAAGAAACATTTATTGACATCTTATGACTTGAGTTATTGTAAAGATCTGAATTTTTGAGTTGAGGGTAAACACTAAAAAAAAGAATAAGGATTCTTTCCCATGTTTTTCATGACAATGCATTTGCTCTTTCTTGTGGTTAAACAGAACATTAACTGTTTTTTAGGACAGCTTCTTTAACCTAAAATGTATAGTTATTCCTTAATGATTTTGGCAATAGGTTTTCTATCATTCTAGAGATTCTGCATGCCTGAAATTTATCATCATATTCTGAATTGTTAATAGTTTTTACTGTTGTTGTTCAGCAATAAAATGTGTTGAGAATTGAGAAATGTGTCAGACTGCTATTCAGATGTCACTTCCATACACCATGTAAGTGCTGGAGATACGCCAATCAGTGTGATGTGTGCAGTTATTTTAAAGAAATGAATTACAAGAAAGAGAGGCAGCCATGTGAACTAATAAAGATACCATAATTGGAAACTGTTAGGGTCTTCAGAGAGTTAATAGTACAAACTGGGAGGATGTACAAAAGGTTGTCCTTCATTTTCCTAAAGAAGCTATAGACATCGAGACATTAGTCGTTGAACAAGAACTCAGTGAAATTCACCTTAGGACATAAAATCTATGGTAATATTTAGCCATCTGAGAACAACTTCTTCAAATGTTTTTTGGGAACATCAATACTATTAATTATTTGTGATTTTGACTCAAGAAGTAAAATATTGAAATTTATTAACAATAATTTTCTCTCACTGCACAGTACAAATTGTTGGTTGGCTTATTCTAAATTTTATGCTATCTTTGCCCCCAACTAAATACTTATAAGTAAAACATGAACAAAAACCAAATGACATAATTTATAGGAAATAATTTGAGGTAACCCATCATTCTTAGTTGGCTATTTACCTTTTTAAAAGTGCAACTATATATGCATGAATATTATTTTATATTCCTTAATATATGTCTAATATGTCATTTTTTCTGTTAGCTCAAAATTATTTCTAGCATTCTTAGTGTAAGTGAACATGCCAAATACAAAATACCAAAATACCAAGTATCTAAAAGCATTGAAATCATTATTTTAGAATATATATTTTAAGTCATTTAAGAATATCAGGGCTTTAAAAATTATCGTGCTACTATTAATAGCTTTCCTATTTCTTACTAATAGCAGAACTGCCCCTCTGCTCTTTTAGCAAATATGGCTTTTTGGAACCCTATTGTAAGTTAGAGGAAAAGAAAGGCAAACCTACTCTGTCTTAAAGAATATTATACGTTTACTGTCAGTTCAAGACTTCATGCATGCTCAACTGTGTCTGACTCTCTGTGACGCCATAGATTATAGTCCACCAGCTTCCTCTGTCAATGGGATTTTCCAGGCAAGAATACTGGGGTGACTTGACAGCTCCTCCTCCAGGGTATCTTCCTGATCCAGGAATCAAACCCATGTCTCCTGTATCACCTGCATTGGCAGGCAGATTTTTTAACACTGAGCCACTTTGTCTCTATTTGATGGTTAAGAATAGAGCAAAGACAACATCACTAATTATTAGAGAAATATAAATCAAAACTAAACTACAATGAGGTATCACCTCACACTGGTCAGAATGACCATCATCAAAAAATCTACAGACAATAAAATGGTATAGAGAAAATGGAATCCTCTTATACTGTTAGTGGGAATGCAAATTGGTGCAGTCACTGTGAAGACAGTATGGAAGTTCTTTAAAAAACTAAACTAAAGTTACTATGCTTTCATGCCTGCTATGTTGCTTCAGTCATGCCTGACTCTGTGAAACTCTATGTAATGTAGTCCAGCTGGCTCCTATGTCCATGGAATTCTCCAGGCAAGAATACTGGAGTGAATTGCCATGCCTTCCTCCAGGGTATCTTCCCGACCCAGGAATTGATAGTTACCATATGTTCCAGCAATCCCACTCCTTGGCATATATCCAGAGAAAACACCAACTCAAAGAGATTTGTGCACCCCAATATTCATAATAGCACTATTTACAATAGCCAAGCCATGGGAGCAACCTAAATGTCCATAGACAGATGAATGCATAAAGAAGATATGGTATATTTATACAGTGAACTATTAATCAGCCATTAGAAAGAGTATTGTAAAGCAAAACAAACTAAAAAAATAAAAATTAATAATAAAAAAAATAAACAACTGACTACTATCTACCATCAAAAAAAAAAAAAAAAAGAAAGTGAAATAATGCAATTTGCAGCAACATGGATGGACCTGGAGATCATCATACTAAATGAAGTAAGCCAGATAGAGAAAGATAAGCATCATATGATATCACTTATATGTGTAATCTATAAAAAGATACAAATGAACTTATTTACAAAACAAAAACAGACTCACAGACTTAGAAGACAAAGTTAGGTTATCAAAGGGGGAAGGTGGTGAGGATAAATAAATTGGAAATTTGAGATTAAAATACACACTACTATATATGAGAGATAATCAATAGGGACCTACTATATAGCATGAAGAACACTACTCAGTATTCTGCATTAACCTAAATGGGAGAAGTATCTGAAAAAGAATATGTAACTGAATCACTTGGCTGTATAACTGAAACTAACACCACATTGTAAATCAACTATGAAAAGTGAAAGTCACCCAGTCGTATCTGACACTGCGACCCCATGGACTATAGTCCATGGAATTCTCCAGGCCAGAATACTGGAGTGGGTAGCCTTTCCCTTCTCTAGGGGCTCTTCCCAACCCAGGGATCAAACCCAGATCTCCCACATTGCAGGCAGATTCTTTACCAGCTGAGCCACAAGGGAAGCCCAAATCAACTATAACCCAATGTAAAATTAAAAAAAAAAAAAAAAAGCAAAGGGAGAAAATACATAAGCAAATCATGTTTGAAAACAGACTTTTTAAATTTAAATGGGAAATCAAGAATCTAAATTGAGTCCCCACAGTAAACACATGTCTGAAGGCTGCAGGAAAGAAAATCAGTAACTGGTTTGAATAATGTCTTTAGACTCCAGCTCCTCTGATATTCATTCTCTATAAGGGAAAACAATCTCTACTTCCATTTTTACGTCCTTGTGTTGTAAACACTGTAACTAAAATTCCACTTCCGTGTATTGGTTCATGATTTTAATTATATTACAAAATTATCCCATACATACCTATCAATGCCCATGTAAGTCTTAAGCTTACAGACCTCAATGCCCAGATCCTATGTTGTTGTACTGATTACAATCATGATTAGGAAAGACAAGAATGACCCATCCATAATACTTTGCTTACAAAGGTGTTGTTTTATTCCCTGAACCTGGCTGACCCTGCCTCACTTTTCTGCATAACTTTAGTTTAGACCAAATTTTCCCAGAACCATCTATGGATTTGCTGTGTCTTCACACAGTAGACAATGGGATTCATCAGAAGTGGCACTAGCAACAAAATGTTGGCAGTGAGGATCATGGGCACTGGGCACTTGAGCTTGCCAAAGCGGTGCATGGAAGCCAAAGCGATGCATGGAAGCCAAAGTGATGATGGGCACGTAGAAGATGAGCCCAGCACAGGTGTGGGAGACACAGGTATTCAGGGCCTTGAGCTGCTCCTTGTGGGATCCAACTCCCATCACAGTCTTCAGGATGAATACATAAGTGAAGGGAAAGAAAGTGAAGTCGCTCAGTCATGTCCAACTATTTGCGATCCCATGGACTGTAGGCCACCAGGCTTCTCTGTCCATGGGATTTTCCAGGCAAGAGTAATGGAGTGGGTTGCCATTGTCTTCTCCAGGGGATCTTCCTGACCCAGGGATGCATATGAACACACAGAACACAGCAATGAACACGCTGTCTGTCATCACATTGAGAGCAACAAAGAAGCCATAGAAGAAGCTGACTGTGTTGTCAGAGCAGGGAAGCTTCACGACATCTTGATGGAGAGCGTAAGAGTGAGAAAGTAGGCTCTTCCTCCAATAGGTCAATCTTTTAAGAGTGAACGGAAGTGGGAGCACTAATAGCATGCTTTTAATGAGAAACACCAGACCCATTTTGGCCACTCTGGCATTGGGGAGGATGGAGCTGTACCTCAGGGGGTTGCGGATGGCCAAAATGTTAACAAAAGACATGACCAGGAGCACTGAGGACTCCAGATCTGTGAATCCATGGATAAAGAATTCTTGAGCAAAGCAGGCCCTGGGGAAATTCCTGTAGTGTTGAGAGCAAAGCTCCACAGCATAGTGGGGAGGGATGAGAGGGACAGTCCCTGGTCAAAGACAGCCAACGAGGAAAGGAAATAGTGCCTGGGCGCATGGAGTGAGGGTTCTGTCCCAATCATGAAGAGGATGGTGCAACTGCCGAGGATGGCCACCAGGTCCATGAGGCAGATGGGGACAGAGATCCATATGTGAACATGCTCCAGTCCTGGGATTCCAATCAAGAAGAACGTGGTGGTCTCCACCTTAGAGGAACTGAGAGTGTGCAAGGTAAATTGATTGGGAAGTATTTATCCCCAGATCTGAAATGACACTTTCAGCATAGATCTGTTATGCACTTCTTGCAGCACTTTTGTCTGAGACATAAATAGAGAAAACACAGTTTTGAAGACTTCTCATAAAAGTATAAAGGAATAAAAGAATGAGGAATAAAGTTTTGAAATACTTCTCATAATAGAATAAAAGAATGAGGTATTTCTTACAAACAGACTATTGATAATATAGTCAGATAATGTTAACTGACAAGGAGAACCATGGATGTCACACTTCCCCATCAGGTCCTGAGAAAAAAAGTACCCACATAAAGATATGTCCTGCAAAGAAATTCCCCTTTTACTATTAGGTTTTGCCCCTCCCCACCTATAATCTAATCAAATAATTTATAGTCAGGCTGCATAGGGTAGCTCTTTCTGCTTGATCCAAAATGAACATAGAATTAAGAAGAAAAGAATAAAAAATGGCAAAAAATAGATTTTAGTAAAGCAGTTAGGAAGTGGGTTCTCCAATTTCTAGAGACGTTTGCTCCAAACACTTTTCAGGCCAGGCTTCTAAAGCTGATTTCACTTGCAAGCTCTCTGTAGAGCCTGCTACCACTGTTGGTAGCACCATCCACCAAATAGAATCAACTGTGACATCGTAAAGTTACAAAATCAGCACTTGCTCAGTCAGATCAAGAGATGAAGATGAGAGATGGCTCTTAACAAGCTGAAAGAGGGAAAAAAAGGAATAAATATGTTAGAGAGATTAAGAAAACATCAGAAACTATTACTCTGTGCTAGACATTCTTTAGACAATTTTTACACAGTTTTACTTTCAATATATTTGTTCCATTTTTATGTGAACTTAAAAATAAATGTTTATCTGTGAAGTTTCATATGCTTACTGATGAACAGGAGATAGTAAAATAGCAGAATTACTTTGAGGATAAGAGATAGTTGGCAAAGTCCTGATCAGTCCGAAACATAATAAATCTCCTATTAACAATCAGTTCAGTTCAGTTCAGTCTCTCAGTCATGTCTGACTCTTTGTGACCCCATGAACTGCAGCACACCAGGCCTCCCTGTCCATCACCAATTACCGGAGTTTACCCAAACTCATGTCCATCGAGTTGGTGATGTCATCCAGCCATCTCATCCTCTGCCATCGCCTTCTCCTCNCTTTGTGGGAACTTGAGTTTCTGAAAAGGGTGGTTAAGCTTAAAGAGGAGTTTTATGTGTTAGCATAGGGTTGTAAAGAGTTAATCATCTATTTGGGACTCTTAAAAGCTGATAGAGAAGACATTTAGAGAGAAGAATGGAGGTCATTTTAGTGTTTTTATTACCCACTTAATTAGTATCCACCACATTGGAACTCTTTGGGGACTACAAAGGTATAAACATTAAAGATTGCCCCAGAATCCCCAAACCAATCATAAGGCATTATTCCAATTCATTGGCCTGTCAGGTCCTCTTGGAATATGATGAGATTTTTCTTGTGACCACATTCCATTAATTTTTCATCAACTAAATTGTTGACACATTTTGAGTGTCATGAAGCAGTGTTTTTCACATTATAATCTCCAGATAATCAGAATCTGAGTTACATGTGATGCTTGCTAAAATTCAGATTTTGGGGTCTCCTCTCTGTTTTACAGTTAGAAATGGACATTTATGACAACCAAAGAGGTTTAGGAATTTCATATATCCTTGTCTTTATGATTTTATTTCAACACTGATTCCAAATTTTTCCATTCTTTCTGTAATTCAAAATCCATCTTCAGTTTTAGCTTTGAATTTATTCCAAAACACAGTTATACCTCTTGTTTTAGTTTTCCAAACTGCCATATGAAAAGACCAGACTGAGTGGTTTTAAAATCAGCAATTCATATTGTCACAATTCTGGAGGTTAAAAATCCAAGATCAAGGTGGAAGCAGATCTGGTTTCTTCTTATTCTTTCCATTTGCAAGTGACATTTCTCTCTGTGTCTTCACTTGACTTCTCCTGTGGATGTGAAAATCCTTTGTGTCTCTTCCTTTTCTTGTAAGGGCACCAGGTGTATTGGGTTAAGGACCACCATGAAGGTCTCATTTTAACTTAATTACTTCTTTAAAGACCTTGCCCTGAATACAATTACATTTTGAGGTACCGGGGATTGGGACTTTAATAGGTAAGTTATGGGCAGAAGATACAATTAATTCCATAGTACTTGTTTGGGCATACATCCCACCACTCATTTTTTTCATCTAGTAAATAAATATTTTAGAACAGAAACAATGCTCCCCTATACACAAGTAATATTTGTTTATAACCTGTGAGTCCAAGCACTGAGAAGAGAGAGACAGTATTATTAATGGATGAATATTGGCATAAAATTGGTCTGCATCCCAGGTGTTATGGAGAGAAAGAAAGACAGAGATAGAGGGGAAGAGACAGGGAGAGAGAAGGACTAGATTAATCTTTCAATAGCTTTGATTAGAAGGAACATAGAGTTTAATTACAGTATAGGGAAGACAATACTGTCTGCTGTAAAATCTCAGTTATTCAGGAAACACAGGACCTGTGTTGAGAGACAAAACAAAAGCTCATATTTTCTGGCCCAGAAAAGTGTGTGTAGTTGGGGGAGGTAGAGAGAAAAGAGAAGAGTCAGGTGAACATTTTGTATCCAGAGATCTATCTTGAGGAGAGACAGAACCTAGAGAGATTTCAGGGTACCTAAAGAAGGCAATGGCACCTCACTCCAGTACTCTTGCTTGGAAAATCCCATGGATGGAGGAGCCTGGTAGGTTGCAGTCCATGGGGTCGCTAAGAGTCGGACACGACTGAGCGACTTCACTTTCACTTTTCACTTTCACGCATTGGAGAAGGAAATGGCAACCCACTCCAGTGTTCTTGCCTGGTGAATCCCAGGGATGGGGGAGCCTGGTTGGCTGCCGTCTATGGGGTCGCACAGAGTCGGACACAACTGAAGCAACTTAGCAGCAGCAGCAGCAACAAAGGGAATATTATTGGACTGAGACAAACTCATGCTAAATGAGTGCTTTTTAAAATAATTTCTTTAGTTGTTATTGAACAATGAGAAAATAAACAATGAGATTAAAAAATGGGTCAAAGATCTTAATAGGCACTTCACCAAAGAAAACATTTAGAAAGCAAATTATTATATGTTAAGGTTCTCCATATCATATGTTATCAGGGAAATTCAAATTAAAACAATGATACACCACTGGGTACCTATTTCAATGGCCAAATCAGAAACAGTGACAACACTAAATGCTGGTAAGGATGCAGAGCAACAAGAACTTTCATATATCATTGGTGGGAATGCAAAAATGGTACAATGACTTCGGAATGTAGTTTGACTAATCTTCTCTTAGCATAAGATCCAAAACTTGAAAGCAATCAAAATGTTGCTGAGGAGGTAAATGGATAAACTGTGGTACAAGCAGAAAATGTAGGAATAGTTATGCAGATACAGAGAACAGACATGCGAATACAGCAGGGGTGGAGGAGGGGAGTGAGGTGAATTGGGAGATTGGCATATATACACTACTATGTGTAAAACAGACAGCTAGCAGCAACCTGAGCATAGCACAGGGGACTCAGTTCTGGGCTCTGTGGTGACCAAGATAGAGGGGATGGGAGAGGAGGGAGGTCCAAGAAGGAGGGGATATATGTATACATATGGTTGATTCACTTTATTGTACAGCAGAAACTAACACAGCGTTATAAAGTAACTATACTGCAATTAAAAAAATAAAGCATAACTCCAAAAAAAAAAAAAAAAGACTTGTCAAATCGTGGAAACACGTAGAATATTTAAATGCACAATATTATTTGAAGGAAGTCAATCTGGAAAGGCTTCATGCTATATGATTCCAAATATATAATGTTCTGGATAAGGCCAAGCTAGAGACAGTAAAAAGCTCAGTGGTTTCCAGAGGATGGGTTGGGGAGAAGATGAGTAGGCAGAGTACAAGGGGCATTTTTGAACAGTGAAAATACTTTGTATGATACAATAATAATGGATACATGTCATTATACACTTGCCTAAAGCACAGAATGCACGGCACCAAGAGTGATCACTGAGGTACTGTCTTGCTGACCACCATATGCAAGTGAGGGTGTAGGAGGTGAGGGGTGGACAATATCCATGCCCAAACCTGAACCCAGTGCCTTTAGGCCAGAAATGTAGGTGACAGTTATACCTGAACAGGTGAGGTTTGTGTTATCCTGGTGGATACAGCATCTTAGGAAGAAGGGCTGGGAAAGGATGAGAGTCAGGTTCCTGGCTCCAGAGTCTACCTATTGGACTCTGGAAACAGTAAACAAAGAGGTCTATCTCAGCGAATGAGAAATAACACCAGTAGCTAAGGTTGTGGTAAGAACTGAAGACTCCCAGAAGGAGAAACTATAAATGAAGAATTGCTGAGTGAAGTGAGCATCTATAACAACATAACAGAGATTAAACTATAATAGCCAGGGCACTAAGGAGGGTAGAAAAGGCCAAACCAAATTCCAGGAATGCCAACAGAGTCAATAATTTATACATGGGTTCACAAAAGTGATAGTTGTACTGAAAAATGCATAACATCATTGAACTGCTTAGGGTAAAGAAAAGATGGGGATGACAAGTTGCTGGTGTTAGTCAGTTACTAAATCAAGTCTGACTCTGACACTGCATGGACTGCAGCACGCTGGGGTCCTCTGTCCTTCACTATCTCCCGGAGTTTGCTCAAGTTCATGTCCAGGCATATAATTTCTCTGGAATGACCATTAAAATAGAGGCTATGGGTTATGCGCTGCCAGTCATGGACGACTCCGTGGTTTTGGCTCTGGAGAGAAATCTCAGATCCATTAGCGTATATACGTATGCAGTATTCTGTCATTACTATCATGGACATTATTAGATACTCCTTCAGAACGCATTTTCCGCCCAATTCTGACCACCCTAATTACTCTGATGTTTGTTTTTCTCCTCATTTCTTGGTGTGTGTTACTATGTGATTATTATCTCCTTTGTAGTCCTAGAATTTGGACTCAGTCTATTTGGGCTGTTGTAACAGACTGGGTTTAAAAAACAAACATTTATTTTTCAAAATTCAGGAGGCTGAGAAGTCCAAGACCAAGGTGTGGGCTGACTGGGTTCTTGCTAAGGGTCCTTGTTCTGGGTGTGCGGACAGCTTTCTTCTCTCTGTGTCCTCATGTGGTGGAGAGAGATCACCTCTCCTATGTCTCTTCTTGTAAGGGTGCTAATCTAATTCATGAGAGCTCCACTCTCATGACCAAACTTCCTTCCAAAGACCCCATCTCAAAATACCATCGCATTGGAGATTAGTCTTCAAAATACAAATTTTGAGGGTGGGGGGTGGTATCACAAAAGGGGCCTCCAAGGTAGCACTAGTGGTAAAGAACTTGCTTGTCCATGCAGGAGACATAAGAAACACAGGTTCAGTTCCTAGGTTGGGAAGATCATCTGAAGGAGGGCATTGGCAACCTACTCCCGTATTCTTGTCTAGAGAATCCCATGGACAGAGGAGCCTGGAGGGCTACAGTCTATGGGTTGCAAAAAGTATGACTTAGCATGCACACATGGGAGCACAAATATTAAGTTCACAGCACAGACTTTTTTTTAAATTATTTCTTTTTAATTGGAGGATAATTGTTTTACAATATTGTGTTGGTTTCTGCCATACATCAACATGAATTTTCTTCTGTTTTCTGGCAGTTGACTGTCTTACATCTTTCCTAACATTACAGGAAAAAGATAACAATTGAACTGAAGCATACAAAATGAGTAAAAAAATCTCTTTAAGAAATAGTCTTATCTAGAAAGATGAAGCTGTTTTGATTAATTCACTCATTGGTTCCTTCGCGTGTTGATTTATTCAATCCATATATATTAAACCATTTTTGCAATTCCATGTGTGTATTGTGTGTATGTGTGTGTGTGTTGTTTGTTAAGGCTATACATCGACATGAGAAAAGCATCTTGCAAAAAACATAAAACATACATGTCCTTCTCTCACTTTTCATTCCTGTAATAACAAGATAACTGAAGAAAGAAATTAAATCCATCAGATGATGGATGATTACCCTAAACCTTAACTACCTTCTAAAAGGCTCAACTATGATTATTGTTTTGTTGTTGTTCTAACTGGAGAACTTACCTCAAGCTCCTAGAGTGTCTTCTTTTTCTTAACTTTGTGGTGTGCTTAGGAAGAAGCCTCATGAAAAGTTATTAACTGAGGCATAGGTATAGGTATCTGCAAGTCTGTTGTAAATGAATAAAAGTAATAGTTATGATAAAGCAACATAAATTAACCAAAATGCAAATTTAAATACATAAATCTCTGATCAAATTCCACTGACTAGAGGAATAAAAGATGAAATTTGTGTACTCTTTTGGATTTTTTTCGAAGTAATAATAGGCAATATTTGTTGAGACTTGATAACACTTCAGGCACTGTGTTACAGAGTTACATGAATGCTCTCATTTAATCTGCACAATATTCCTATAAGGAAGGTAATATAATTATTTACATTTTCATTCTGCAATTGAGGAAACTAAAGAATAGAGAAATTGAGTAATTTTCCCAAGGTCACACTTGTTGTATATTGCATAATTTATTTCCTTTTTATTGATAATTGGGAGATTGTTACTTTCCCTAGTAGTAGTAGTGTTAACCACTCAGTCGTGCCCAACTCTTTGCGACCCCAGGGACTGTAACCTGCCAGGATCCTCAGTCCATGGGATTCTCCAGACAAGAATACTAGAGTGGATTGTTAGTCCCTTCTCCAGGGGATCTTCCTGACTCAGATATCAAACTCAGGTCTCCTGCACTACAGGCAGATCCTTTACTGTCTGAGCAATAGTGTCAGCTGAAATAAAAAATATCTATGGGTTTTATGCCCCAAACTTCTCTTTCTCTAAACTAATCCTGCTGAAAACCCCTGAGTGATTTTATAAACTTAAACTTCTTAACAATGCGTTGGCGGATTTGCTTGGTCTTGATGCTGTAGACAATGGGGTTCATGAGTGGTGGGACCAGTAGATACACATATGACATGAGGAGGTGTACAGTGCGGGGCAGATGTTCACCGAAGCGGTGCACAAGAGACAAGCCAATCATAGGGATGTAGAAGAGGAGCACAGCACAGATATGGGAGACACAGGTGTTAAGGGCCCGAAGTCGCTCGTGGTAGGAGGCAATGCTTAACACAGTGCGGAGGATAAGGGCATAAGAGAGGAAGATGAGCACTGAGTCCACACCAACAGTGCAGGCCACGACAAAGAGCCCATAGATGTGATTGACCATAATGCTAGAGCAGGCCAGCTTCATGATCTCTAGGTGCAGACAATAAGCGTGGGCCAACACATGGGAGTGGCAGTACCGGAAGCGCTTAAGGAGGAATGGCAGGGGAAAGATGAGCAGCGCACTTCTGAACACTGAGCTCAGCCCCATCCTGATGATACGTGCAGGTGTCAAGACTGTGGAATAACGCAGTGGGTTGCAGATGGCCACATAGCGGTCAATGGACATGGATAACAGGACTGAAGACTCCACTAGGGACAAAGTATGTATGAAGAAGAGCTGAGTGAAGCAGGCAGGGATACCAATTTCTCTGGCATCAAACCATAAGATGCCCATCACAGTGGGCAGTGTAGAAAGGCAAAGGCCCAGGTCTGTGAGGGCAAGCATGGCCAAGAAATAGTACATGGGTTCGTGGAGGGTGACATCGGTACGGATGACATGGATGATGGTAAGGTTGCCTACGATAACTGTCAAATAGATGAAGCAGAAGGGAATAGAGATCCAGCCGTGGAGATCTTCCAGACCTTGGAAGCCCGTCAGGAAAAAAGTGGCTTTCTGGAGGCTGCTATTATATAGGATTCTCATGGCTTTATAACCTTGAATTCACCAACCTGCAATACAGAATGGGATTTCTGGAGAATGACGGGGTTGAATGCTCACTCACCTGTCCTGGGGTCAGTGATCCACGAAGGATCTGCAGATGAATTGGCAAAGAATTGGGGCACCTGATCTATTAGGCTTTTCTAGAAGATCTAGGAAGGTGATTGTCATAGGTGATTTCTATAGCTCATGGATGCTATAGATTTAGGATTTGTGGATTTATAGTTTTTTTATTTATAGATTTATGGATTTAGGCTTATGGTGATATGTCCATCTGTATTGGACTCTCAGTAGTTTAATGAGGTCACCTCAGATGGCACCTTTTCCATATGTTCCTCCCTCGGTAGGGGCGGGGGGGAATCTCCAATTCAATCCGCAAAGCACTTAAAGCTGCACCATCTATATGTGGAACTGGTACTATACACACCATTCTGCATAATTGTCTTCTACAATCAGCTGCATATCAGGAGCCTTCAAATGTATTTGTAACCTGGCTGGGGACTGTCGTTCATTCCACAGTACCTGGCCTGCATGGGAATGCAGGGGAAGCACTGAGTAAATATTTTTTGGACTATTTACGCTTGTAACTTGTGACCAGAGTGATCCCTTTCCTGAATTTACATTAAAAGCCTTTGATGGCTGCGGAGGCAAATGATGATGTGCAAATTTGAAGTCTGGAACTCAGAAATATCTGAAAAGGCAGTTTTCAAAAATAAAAAATACTTCTAGGACAAGGTGCTTCAGGGCTTAGTTCTGAGAGATATTAGGAGACATGTGTGTTTCTGTCATCACGGTGGTTAAGCTGAGGCTAGATGTAGAAATGGAGATACGGAAGCGGGAAACATCAGCTCTAAAACAGTGACAACAAAGAAAAACCTGAAAGAGTCAGGAAAAGCCTCTGATCTCTAGCCTAAAGAAAGTATATCTTGAGGCTCTCAGAGTGAGCTGTGCCTCTGGGGTTTGGATAATATGACACAGAGGTATAGTTCTGTCCTATAATACTTGAAACCAGGCTCTCCTTTACCTCTGCCTTCTGAACTTTTATTCAAGTATGTTTATTGTAAGCCACAGTCTAATGGGTTCTATGTATATTAATGTAGTGTGACTAGTATATTGTTTATCTGATGCATAAAAAGCTTAAAATAGCTAATTTTTAATATGTCATCTTTCTGTCACCTAAGTGCTTAGTGTTTATTATGCCATTCAACTCTCACAATGATCACATTATCAATAGATAGATTCTATTCTAAGCAGCATATTACAGGTGAGAAAACCATGGCCCGGAAAGATGAAGTGACCTGGGTAAATTTATGGAGAAAGTAAGGGTTGAGTATGGAATTCAAACTCTGATACGGTATTCGATATTCCAGAGTCTACATTATTGTCTTACACCATATTTCCTATTACTAGTACTGTAGTAGATAGTCCTACTACTACATAGCACTTTAGGTCTTACAAAAGTCAGATAATTTTTAAAAAATCAAAAAAGCAAAACAAAACTATACCAAGATATATGTATCGACAACCATTTCAGCTATGTACATGACAGATGAGAGGAAATGTGTTCTGGGGACTAAGTTCAGTTGGGACATGCTGAATGTTAACTTAAAAAGAAATTTTGAGGGAGATTGCCTAGAGGGTATTGTAGGTAGTGATCTTTGGGTTGAGTGGAGGCTTGAGTTTTAGGATATCTCCCAAGAATATGCAGAAAATTGCTAGGAGATGCAGTGTGGAAGAAAAGACAAGGTTCTGTTCATAATCCTGGAAACATTTTACATGAGAGTAGAACATAAAATTAGAACTAGAAAAGAGAGATTGGAGAAAAGAAATAGGATAAAAATAGTAGTGTATAATGTTACTGAAGTCAAATCACTACTGTTGACTAAGAAAAAGAGATGGTGTAAGATGTGGGTTTTTTAAAAGGCATTGCACTTATGATGGTGAGTTCATTATTGGCTTTTCAGAGAATATTTCCACAGATTGGAGAAAGACTATACAGGCTTACACTATCAGTGAATGGGCAGGAATATGTAAGAAGTGTGTGTTACTTATAATTTTCCTCCAGGAAAAAATCTACATGATAGGTGAAGATGGGATATTTTAAGGAAGAGAGATGGAAAGCTGAGGGTACTCTTTCAAAAAAGTTCTTTTATTAATAAATAAAGTGAAGAAGCATTGAATGGCTGAGAATAAAGAAAGACAAAATGTCCATGCCAAGGCTTTGCCATTCAAACTACAAATCAAAACAAGTAGTAAAACAGATAATAATGCAATAATTAATATAATACTGAAATTAATGTTGTTTTATGATCCCAAAGGAGAAACAAACAAACAAAAAGATATAAAGAAGCACTTCTAGCAAACAAGAGAAATGCGGGAGAAAAGTGGAGACTTGGAGAGAAGATGGGCTGTGAAGGAAGAAGAGAATATCATAAGTTTGAATAGCATGCTGTCGGTGGCACAGACAACAATGCAGTCTGACTCCAACACTGTGAACAGTGATGGAAGAAAAAAAGTTTCAACAAAACCTTAAAAATGAATGATAATAAAGCAGAGAAATTTTTCCATATGTTAAGTGGAGATACAAATAAGAGTTTAAACATATATATGACTTTTCAGCCAGCAGACTCAGTCAAGCTGGTTTCCATCCATTCCACGTTGAGAGATTTCAGAGAGTTTGAGAAATAGAAGAGGTAGAAACCATCTATTTCATCCTATATCTCCAGACAGAGAAGTTTTATCCTGCCTGCTTAATGAAAAGTTGCAGCCATAGTATCCCACACCAATTATTATCTCCACTTCCTCCAGATAAATGGATCAGAGAAGTGTCAGCTGACACTAGACAACATCATACACCCTTGAACCACCCTTCAGCTCTAATTTATTGGTGTAAAGGGATGTCATCCTAGAGTCTGCAGCAGAAATACAGAGATGGGCTAAACAGATTTCAATGATTTCTGACTCCCTCTGTCTCTTATTCTTCATATAATTGCACATAATGGTATTTACAATGATCAGCATCTGTGTTGGTGACAGTCAGCAAAATTACTCTGAAGGACAATTATGACCTCATATTAGTGTAAAGTGTTACACTAAATATTGATGTTAAACAGCATGATCAAATTCATTTTAATATTTAATTATCATAATATAGTTTTAAGGTAAGCAGAGATTGCTATTTTAATTTTAAAGATAGAGGAGCTATTAATAATATTCCTAATGAGGAGGAAAGAGATGAAAAGCAGCAAGAATTAAAATGGAAGATGAAGATGACTTTTACAGGGTCACAGACGCTAAAGCTGAAACTCCAGTACTTTGGCCACCTCATGCGAAGAGTTGACTCATTGGAAAAGACTCTGATGCTGGGAGGGATTGGGGGCAGGAGGAGAAGGGGACGACAGAGGATGAGATGGCTGGATGGCATCACTGACGTGATGGACGTGAGTCTGAGTGAACTCCGGGAGTTGGTGATGGACAGGGAGGCCTGGCGTGCTGCGATTCATGGGGTCGCGAAGAGTTGGCCACGACTGAGCGACTGAACTGAACTGAACGAGGAAGAAAGAGATGAAAGGCAGCAAGAATTAAAATGGACGGTGAAGATGACCTTTACAGGGTCACAGACAATGACAAAGTGAGGACTGACTATCCCCAGGCCATCTGCTTCTCAAAACTTCTTTGACTAATTTGGTGTGGGAATTCAGAAGCAACCAAGATTGAGAAGTCAGTGTCTAATTCTATGTGCCCCAGTAATTTTACTTTATTCATTTATATATTCTGCATTACATACCTGAGCAGCAACAGCTGGAGAGAAGAGTGAGTTGGGTGCATTACTTCCAGTCAGAACTCAGGAAAAATGGTAGCCCAACTACAAGAAGATATCCTGCTGGAAACACAGGGTTCTTTTGAAGAGCCCAGCAGCTTCTCCCTTGGGGCCTCAGCTGAGGTTGAAAATTCCCTGAAGAATTCTCAAAGTACTTGGCTAGAGAAGGAGGCTGTGAGAGGCTGAGAAACGCCAATCTTGTATGTAGGCAAGGGATATATTCAAAAGGATGTTTGTACTAACAGATTTCATTTTCTGAAATTGTATAAGAAAGCACTAGCTCAGATTGAAGAGAAGTATTACACAAGATAACATTTTGATTCAGATTCCGATAAAACATATAGTTGATCCTAACCTTATCTCTTCTCCAACACCACAGTTCAAAAGCATCAGTTCTTCAGTGCTCAGCCTTCTTCACAGTACAACTCTCACATCCATACATGACTACTGGAAAAAACATAGCCTTGACTAGATGGACCTTAGTCAGCAAAGTAATATCTCTGCTTTTGAATATGCCATCTAGGTTGGCCATAACTTTTCTTCCAAAGAGTAAGCGTCTTTTAATTTCATGGCTGCAGTCACCATCTGCAGTGATTTTCGAGCCCAAAAAAATAAAGTCTGACACTGTTTCCACTGTTTCTCCATCTTTTTCCCATGAAGTGATGGGACTGGATGCCATGATCTTCGTTTTCTGAATGTTGAGCTTTAAGCCAACTTTTTCACTCTCCTCTTTCACTTTCATCAAGATACTCTAGTTCCTCTTCACTTTCTGCCATAAGGGTGGTCATCTACATACCTGAGGTNCCATAGCCTTGACTAGACGGACCTTAGTTGGCAAAGTAATGTCTCTGCTTTTGAATATGCTATCTAGGCACTGTATTAGGTTGATGCAAATGTAACTGTGGTTTTGGACTGTTAATTTTAAATCGTTATAACTAGGCTCAAACACATCTTTATTAATCAAATTAGGAACCATTACAATCAACACATTTTTGCCAGTGAGAAATGTTTGTTTATTCCTGTAGCATAAAAATCCATGTTTCTGGATTCAATGAACTCTTAGAAAGCATTTTCTGCCTTCTACTGGTTATGGAAGTGTTTTCCCTGCAAAAAGTTGTTAAGATGCTTGAAGATCTGGTAATTGGTTGGCAAGAGGTCAGGTGAATATGGTGGATGAGGCAAAACTTTGCAGCCCAATTCACTCAACTTTTGAAATGTTGGTTGTGCAACGTGTAGTTGGGCATTATCGTGGAGAATTGGGCCCTTTCTGTTGACCAATGCTGGCTGCAGGTGTTGCAGTTTTTGGTGCATCTCATCGATTTGCTGAGCTCACTTCTCGGATGTAATGGTTTCACCAGGATTCGGAAAGCTGTAGTGGGTCAGGCCAGCAGCAGACCACCGAACAGTGACCACAGCCCTTTGGTTGGTGCAAGTTTGGCTTTGGGAATTGTTTCGGAGCTTCTTCTTGGTCAAGCCACTGAGCTCATCATTGCCAGTTGTCATATAACATCCACTTTTCATCGCGTATCACAATCCGATCAAGAAAGGGTTCATTGTTGTTACGTACAATAAGAGAAGACAACACTTCAAAAGGACGATTGTTTTGATTTTCAGTCAGCTCATGAGACACCCACTTATCAAGTTTTTTACCTTTCCAGTTTGCTTCAAGCACCGAATGACCATAGAATGGTCGATGTGGAGTTCTTCAGCAGCTTCTTGTGTCTCAGTTCTTTATGTGTAAGAGGATCAGCTTTGATGATCTTCTCAGTTGGTTGCTGTCAACTTCCAGGGGCTGTTCACTGTGCTTCTCACCTTCAAGGCTCTGGTCTCACTTGCAGTGATGGACACTTGCTCAGTGTCCATCTAGGTGAAAATCAGTGGAATCAAGATTCAAACCCAGATCAGTCTATTTCCATTTTTCTTTCCTTATTCTTTTCATTACTCCATAGCTGGGAAGTCTCATGGACTAGATTATTAGGCCCTTAGGTTTTCAAATATGAAAGCGCTTGGCCTACACAACGTTTGGCTCCAAAGGCAAACAGGAGGGACAGGAGCTGTCGTTTTGCAAGTCATATACCAACACCTTTGTTAGTCATTCAGTCATGTCCAACTCTTTGTGACACCATGGACTGTAGCTTGCCAGGCTCCTCTGTCCATGGAATTCTCCAGGCAAGAATACTAGAATGACTAGCCATTTCCTTCTCAAGGGTATCTTCCCAACCCAGGGATTGAACCTGGGTCTCCTACATTACAGGCAGATTCTTTACTGTCTGTGCCACCAGGGAAGCCCTACCAGCATCTTTAACCTTAGCATATTCTAAGGGTGATCATGCTGCATGGCTCTCTGATGGCCCCATTCATCTGGGGCCCTTTAGAGACCAGATTTGGGATTATAACTGTAACCTGGCAAGAGCAGAATTGGCTGGTAGGAGGGGACGTGAGGGCTGCTATTTTGCAGCCCTGATGGATGGTAATCACATACAGAGGCAATTGGCTAGGGTTAAGGATCCAGGAGTATGGAGGCAGCCAAAACATCCAAACTGCAGGGTGAGTCACTAGCTGAAGTTAGGTTGGCTATGANGCTGGCTGCAGGTGTTGCAGTTTTTGGTGCATCTCATCGATTTGCTGAGCTCACTTCTCGGATGTAATGGTTTCACCAGGATTCGGAAAGCTGTAGTGGGTCAGGCCAGCAGCAGACCACCGAACAGTGACCACAGCCCTTTGGTTGGTGCAAGTTTGGCTTTGGGAATTGTTTTCGGAGCTTCTTCTCGGTCAAGCCACTGAGCTCATCATTGCCAGTTGTCATATAACATCCACTTTTCATCGCGTATCACAATCCGATCAAGAAAGGGTTCATTGTTGTTACGTACAATAAGAGAAGACAACACTTCAAAAGGACGATTGTTTTGATTTTCAGTCAGCTCATGAGACACCCACTTATCAAGTTTTTTACCTTTCCAGTTTGCTTCAAGCACCGAATGACCATAGAATGGTCGATGTGGAGTTCTTCAGCAGCTTCTTGTGTCTCAGTTCTTTATGTGTAAGAGGATCAGCTTTGATGATCTTCTCAGTTGGTTGCTGTCAACTTCCAGGGGCTGTTCACTGTGCTTCTCACCTTCAAGGCTCTGGTCTCACTTGCAGAACCTCTTGAAGCACCATTGCACTGTATGTTCATTAGCAGTTCCTGGGCCAAATGCATTGCTGATGTTGCAAGTTGTCTCTGCTGCTTCACGACCTGTCTTGAACTCAAATAAGAAAATCACTCAAATTTGCTTTTAGTCTAACGTCATCTCCCTAGTCTAAAACAAATGTAAAATAAGCAGTAATAAGTCACTAGCAAAGAAACATAAAGTGACAAATGCACATTAAAATGATGTATAACATAGCAACATTTATTTAAGAATGTATTCCAGTATCAAACAGCAAAGTTCAACAATGCAATTACTTTTGCACCAACCTAATATGTCTAATTTTATGTCATCCCTCAACATTCCTACAATGCAGATACACAGGAGTGCACAGGAGTATGTGGAAAAAAAGAAATGGAGCCAAGTAAATAGAGAGATGGCAATGGGATCTTGTATTTTCTGATCATATTTTAGAGCATAATAAACCCATGAGGAAAATATAAATTTTGTTATTAACCACAAGAATTGAACACCTACAATCTATTGATCATCTTTTATAAAAATACCTAAAATGATGAACTAGAGAACATTTTCAAATAAAGCAATAAAAATGATAGTACTCAAAATAACCAGGGTTTCAGGTTTTCTGGTGCTTATGGTTTATAACAAGCCATGTAAGAATCACATAGTTTTTCATCATGAACACTGAGTCTCTTTCTACCTTCAGAATTCTTTACTTGTAAAAGGTGCTTTTCACGTTGGCCTGTCCTCCATCTCAGACAAATTATTAAGCACCTGGAATTCTTGTCTAAGACATACTGACTTAGGTTAGCTCTCAGAGTTCATGCTAGCACGGAGTTCCTTGTTACCAGTGTGGTTTGGATACCCGTCCTGCATATGCCTGCCTCCTCCTTCCCTTCTCCAATAGGCTCTCAGATGGGGGAAGGTAGCCATATTTAAACAGAACTTCAGTAGCTAGATTGTCATTTTCTGAGGCCATTAGAAATAGCTGTCTCCAACATTCTCTGGAATATCCTGGGAAGTCTCTAAGACTCCCATTTTAGCTCTGATACATGTCTCTCCTAAGCCAAGCTGCGGGCTTTGTTGGTCACTCATGACTAGGAGATGGTTCAGAAACTCTTAGCTGATTCAGGGGTCATTGTGGGAGGGTGAGGACTTCCTCCACTCTCAGCTTTCTCTGGGCATCTTTAGAATCTCCATCTTGGGTTCAGTATGTTTAGAATTTCTGGGCACTCAGCCATGGCTCCTAAAAAAGAGGCCCTGAATTTAAGCTTTAGCTGCTTCCTTAGACAAGTCTGGGGCCAGTTAGGATTCCTATTTGGAGTGTAGTCCTGAATCTGTTGGAGGATACCATCAACTTAAGGTGTGGGTGTTTCTAGAAATCCTTGCATTCACCTGGGGTTTCCTAAACTTGAATTGCAGCTTAGCAATGGGCGTCCTCACCTGGAAAAGCATTTTTGTCATCCTCTAGCTGCCTCTTGTTTTGGAGGATGGCCTCGTGCAGCACAATCCAGCCTTGAGGAGGATAGAATGCCAAGGTGAAGAATCTCTCTGGAAACTGTATAGCACTATCAAAGCCCCCAGGCTTCACATCTAGTGGTGTCACTCCTAGTCTGGCTTTTTCTAAATTATTCTCCACTGTGTAGGCTGTGTAATTTGAAATGCAGAGCTGACCATATCTTTCTTATACTTGAAATCTTTCAGTGGCTCCCATTGTCTGTAGCAGTTAAGATTGCTGAATCTGAAGATTCGTATTTTCAACAAGTTTCCCAGGTGCTGCTGCAGCTATTTCCCCTGGGACCACACTTAGAAAACTGACCTATAGGATGAAATCTCCCTCCTTAGCATGATGTAAAGAACTCCCTGACTTAGGTCCCACCTATCCTTCCATCATGTTGTCTTGGATTTTATGTTACAAAAGACTTGTTCTTATCTTTAATATGTATCAGAATTACTTAATATGCTTTACTCTTACCACTCTGGCCCTAAATCAGAATCATAGCCCCAAATCAGAATATACAGCCTTGACGTATTCCTTTCCCAATTTGGAACCAGTCTGTTGTTCCATGTCCAGTTCTCTCACTTTCATCAAGAGGCTTTTTAGTTCTTCTTCATTTTCTGCCATAAGGATGGTGTCATCTGCATATATGAGGCTATTGATATTTCACCCAGCAATCTTGATTCCAGCTTGTGATCCATCCAGCCCAGCGTTTCTCATGATGTACTCTGCATATAAGTTAAATAAGCAGAGTGACAATATACAGCCTTGATGTCCTCCTTTTCCTATTTGGAACCAGTCTGTTGTTCCATGTCCAGTTCTAACTGTTGCTTCCTGATGTGCATATAGGTTTCTCAAGAGGCAGGCNACGTGGGGTGGCTCGTCTGGGCCGCGCTTAGTGAGCCGGCGGCTCGCAGCCGCCTGCGCTTAGTGAGCCAGCGTCTCACAGCCCTCTGCTCATTTTTTAATCAGGTTGATTGTTTTATTATTATTATTATTGAGTTGTGTGTTCCTTATATATTTTGGAGATTATCACTTATTAGATATATGTTTTGCAAATATACTCTCCCACTATGTAGGCTGCCTTTTCATTTTGTTGATTATTTATTTCACTGTGCAAAAGTGTTTTAACCTGTCCTTCCACCTCTTGATTTTTCTTTTTTTGCCAGTTGGGAAGATCTTCAGGTGATACTTTGCCATTGGCTCATAGACAGACTTCATAATGGAGTTCACTACATAGTCATCAGGGACCACAGCCCTTTAATAACCTCTGAGAATTTCATCTGCCCTTCTCCTGATATTTTTCCTCTTTTCAGTCATGGAGCTTATGATTTGGTACTTTGGATGCTACATGAGAAATAAGTAACTTTTGTAGTTTCCTGCACAGCTGGGGAAGCTGGGTGTCAAGTCAACCATGCTCCCTTTCTCCTGCAGGGGAAATCAAGGGACTGAGAAGGTCTCACTTCACTCTAAACTTAGCTATCTTAGGAAGGGGTGATTCATAGAAAGTCTAGCTGTTCTTCTCATACACTCCAGGACATTGAAACTCATAAATTTTTTGCTCCAATGGCATGCTGGAACTTTTCTGGAAATCTGGACTTGCACAAAGCTCTCTCACTCATGGGGTGTCTATCCCAATCAGTGTTTTCCAAGTGCTAAAGGACAAAGGCCCAGAGAGACTGGAACTAGTTCATAGCTCTCTTGGAGACCACACCATATAGGAAGGTCTGTCTGCCTATTACAAATTCATGGCTACGTGTGACCCTTCTAGGTTCCTTGAAATGTGGTACTGGATTCCACAGAAGCACTTTGATATTCATGGATGGGTGATTAATTTTTGTTTTTGTTGCTGGAGAGAGGACAAATAAGAGGTGCCTTATCCCACCATGATTTTAAAGTCACTCTAAAAATCAATCAGTTATATAAGTTGATGCTAAAGTCACTCTAAAAATCAATCAGTTATATAAGTGGTATAAATAATGTTATTCCAAGTCATGATTCAAAGATTTTGAACATGTTTTGGGTTCATATTTTATTCTATAACACATGTGGTCCTATTGCAAATGCTATTTTGAATTCAATTAAGGAGCTCAACATTAGATATACATTAAAAAAATTTAGATATAAGTTCATATTTGTTAGAACAATAGTGTGGTAAAAACAATGCTCTTCCAAAATTAGGAAACTTTGTTCACAATGTTCTTGGGATAGTTGTGGTGCAGACATAATTCATGACTACATCCAGGCAATTCTTCCAGCCTATTTTCTTTTTATATATACATTTAAAATAACTGAATTAAGAAAATTTTAAGACAAATTTGATATTCAATTTAAAAAGAAAGAAAATCTTTAGCATTACAGTGAAAGAATAATCAGAATTCTCTTTTACTGACTAATCACTTTCAACCAAATTTTAAAGCTAGGTGAACCTATGA
Organism: Neotragus moschatus; assembly: GCA_006410615.1. NCBI lineage: Eukaryota > Metazoa > Chordata > Mammalia > Artiodactyla > Bovidae > Neotragus > Neotragus moschatus. The sequence continues at coordinate 42,086 of SJYA01002060.1, forward strand.
AGGAGTGTTTGGTAAACCAGATTAATTTGGTATTGAGTTCAGTTCAGTTGCCCAGTCATGTCTGACTCTTTGTGACCCCATGGACTGCAGCACACCAGGCTTCTCTGTCCATCACCACTCCCAGAGCTTGCTCAAACTCATGTCCATTGCATCGGTGATGCTATCCAACCATCTCATCCTCTGTCGTCCCCTTCTCCTCTTGTCTTCAGTCTTTCCCAGCATCAAGGTCTTTTCAAATGAGTCAGTTCATATCAGGTGGCCAAAGTACTGGAGTTTCAGCTTCAATATNCTGTCCATCACCACTCCCAGAGCTTGCTCAAACTCATGTCCATTGCATCGGTGATGCTATCCAACCATCTCATCCTCTGTCGTCCCCTTCTCCTCTTGTCTTCAGTCTTTCCCAGCATCAAGGTCTTTTCAAATGAGTCAGTTCATATCAGGTGGCCAAAGTACTGGAGTTTCAGCTTCAATATCAGTCCTTCCAATGAATATTTAGGACTGATTTCCTTTAGGATGGACTGGTTTGATCTCCTTGTAGTCCAAGCAACTCTCAAGAGTCTTCTCCAACACCACAGTTCAAAAGCCTAAATTTATCAGCACTCAGCTTTCTTTATAGATCAGCTGTCACATCCATACATGACTACTGGAGAAACCATAACTTTGACTAGACGGGTCTTTGTTGACAAAATAATGTCTCAGCATTTTAATATGCTGTCTAGGTTGATCTTCCCAGAGAACTCATCCTTTAAACAATTTTTATATTTTTGTTCGAAGTAGGTTAGACATCTTTAACCAAAGCATTGAAAAATTAGAGTATCAAAATTTTATTTTTGGTTTCTTTTAGCCAGCATAAACCATTGTCTAATTCAAAGCTTGCAAACAGAGCTTGTACAAGGATAGAAATTTGTTTACTTTCAGAGAAAATTTCATGTTTGAAATCATTTTTGTTTAAAATGATTTGATTGGCCAACCAATATTCTAAAAATATTTGCTAATGAATATATTTTAATGTGTATTATGTATGAGATTTCATATGAAATATGTATATAAAGTTATAAACAATACAAAATATTTATATATGACATTCTACATCAATTCCATCTTTGTTTATTTTCAAAAGTGTCTGATTATTAACTCTAAATGTTTTAGTTATTAAAAAAAATATGTTTCAAGAAATTTTAAAAAACTAACAGAAAATATGTGCAGACAAAATTAGAGGTAATTATCTGATAAAGTTGAAGGTGATTAGTATTAGAAAAATATGTATTAGTATTAGTATTAGAAAAATATGCACCAGAAAGATAAATGCATATATATTACATAAATGCCAAAAAAAGAGACTATTGCAAATAGTTATTTGAGAAATGCAAATCATGTTCAATAGTGGTAATCCCATCAACGTACATGTCAGTCTATGACTGTATGAAAGAAAGGATTCACAACCATTGCTAAAGGTCTGAGTGAACTATTGGCAGTTAGTTCCTGAGTTGTTAAACATCCTTCAGTAAGCACAGCATTCCCATCTGGCATTTTCCTGACTCAAATGTAGGTAGTACAGTCTTTACAGAAATATGTTTACCTACGAATACTAGTTGCCTGAAGGACTAGAGTGATTTACACATGGCTGATAGACAGAAGAGAAGAGGAAAAGAAGAGCTAAGAAACAACAACAACACAAAAAGTTGCATGCATTTAAATATACATGCACACAGATTCTTAAATCAGAGAACATGTATACAGAGCTTTGGAATTCAGGAATTAGATATATAAACTGCATTATTATGAACTAAAAAGGGAAGAAACACTCATTCTTTCCTCTAGTGTACTATTATTAGCTAGGAAAGTGAAAGTATGAAAACTGTATATTTTTCTTTTAACATAGACATTGATATAGGTAAGTTCTCTTATTTTATTGGCATGCATTTTAAAATTCAAGAAGTAGAGGCTTCCAGTCATCATTGAAGTCTTGAATTTTTAGATGTTCAATCTGAGAAAAAGAATGGAAGTAATTTTCCCAAGATCTCAGGGACACTGAGGGTACTAAGTATACTCAGTATTAAAGCCATTTACTCTATGAGTTCTAACCATAAAACACAAGATGATCCCTCTAGATCATGCTTTCCCCTGGCTATATATTCAAGTTTATTTATTTACCACTTATAAGTTTGTTCCCTTTCTTAATGCATTGGTAAACTTTTTCAACAAAATTTCCCTTTAACCTTTTCGCAGATCTGATGGGTCTTCAAACAGGACACAGTGGGATTCATCAGGAGAGGCACCAGTAGGAAAACATCAGCCATGAGAATGTGGATCACAGGAGACACATCACTGGCAAATTGGTGGAGCATGGCTGCACTCACCACGGGCACATAGATGATAAGCAGAGCACAGATGTGAGAGATGTGGGTGTTGAGGGCCTTAGGCTGCTCTCTGGGGGTTGCAATGCCCAGCAGTGTTTTTAAGATCATCATGTAGGAGAACGTAATAAACAGAAAATCCAAATAGTAGAAAGGGCAGCACAGAGTCCATAGACAACATTGACTCTGTTTTCAGAACAGGCCACCTTCATGACACCCTGGTGGAGACAGTAGGAGTGTAAGAACAGGTTTTGATGACAGTATGTCAGCCTTTGCAACAGAAAGGGCAGTGGAAAAATCAACATAATATTCTTGGCAGTCAGCAAGACCCCTGTTTTGATGACTCGGGAGCTGGTTAAGATTGTGCTGTATCTAAGAGGGTTGTGGATAGCCACATACTGATCAAATACCATTACCAAGAGCACAGAGGCGTCAGTGACTGTGAACAGATGGATAAAGAATTCCTGGGCAAAGCATGCAGCTGCATGAATTCCATGGACACCAAACAGGAACAGTCCCAAAGTGGTGGGTAAGAAAGACAGGGACAACCCTAGGTCAGAGATGGATAGCATGCAAAGGAAATAGTACATGGGTTCATGGAGGTTTGGCTCTGTCTTAAGAAAGAAAAGAATGGTGAAGTTACCAAGGAGAGAAAGAAAGTACACAAATGAGAAAGGGATGGATATCCAGAAGTGACTCCTGCAGTCCAGGGATCCCAATAAGGAAGAACCTAAGAACTTCAATGTTGGTGTTGTTAAGAGGAGCCATGACATATAAAAAAGATACTTAACTAGGTGCTTGCCTCAGCGGAGATGGAAATTTCCTAAATAAAGAAGATATTCTTTTTTTTGTAAAATGTAGGTCATAGAACTAAGACAACTCAGAAACTTCTTAAGGTAAATAGTCTATTTAAACTGTCAGTTCAGGCTGTAAGAAAAGTCAAACAAACAAACAACAACAACAAAAAATAAAAACAAGAAGAATCTGACTTGCTTCTTCATCCAGCTATTTGTTTCATTTTGTGAAAGTCTCAGTCAATTTGGATTTTATATAACTAAAAATTCCAAACAACCTTTTGACCAGATGAAGCTACTCACAGCTGAATTTCATAAAATCAGATCTCCAATTTTATGGTTCTCTTAGTTTTATAAAAACAAAATCTTGAAGGGAAAAGCAAACTTTACTATGGGTAGGGGGATTCATAAATTAACTCATATCTATAATCAAATCTGGAGAAGGCAATGGCACCCCACTCTGGTGCTCTTGCCTGGCAAATCCCATGGACGGAGGAGCCTGGAAGGCTGCAGTCCATGGGGTCGCTAGGAGTCGGACACGACCAAGAGACTTCACTTTCACTTTTCATTTTCATGCATTGGAGAAGGAAATGGCAACCCACTCCAGTGTTCTTGCCTGGAGAATCCCAGGGATGGGAGAGCCTGGTGGGCTGCCGTCTATGGGGTTGCACAGAATCGAACACGACTGAAGCGACTTAAGCAGTAGCAGCAGCATAGTCTGTATAGCGCTGGTGGTGGCGATGACGCACAGAGCATGGCTGAGAGGTCAGGGACAGTGGCTGGGAGGAGCTACCCTATTTCTGAGGTCAGGGGTGGCAGCCAAGAGGAGCTACATTGCATCCGAGGTCAGGGGCGGCAGCCGAGAGTGCCAGGCTGCGACAGCACAGGAGCAGCTGAGAGAAGCTGCCCCACACCCGAGGCCAGGGGCAGTGGCCAGGAGGAGTGACCCCATGTCCAAGGAGGTGTGGCTGCGCTGGTGCCAGGGGGCCTAGAGGAGCTATTCCATGTTCAAGGTCAGGAGGGGCGGTGGTGAGGAGATACCCCTTGTCCAAGGTAAGGAGAAGCAGATGCCTTTTGCTGGAGCAGCCGTGAAGAGATACCCCACTTCCAAGGTAAGAGAAACCCAAGTAAGACGTTAGGTGTTGCAAGAGGGCAGACACACTGAAATCATAATCACAGAAAACTAGTCAATCTAATCACACTAGGACCACAGCCTTGTCTAACTCAATGAAACTAAGCCAGGCTCTGTGGGGGCCACCCAAGACAGGCAAGCATGGTAGAGAGGTCTGACACAATGTGGTCCACTGGAGAAGGGAATGGCAAACCACTTCAGTATTCTTGCCTTGAAAATCCCATGAACAGTATGAAAAGGCAAAATGATAGGATATTGAAAGAGGAACTCCCCAGGTTAGTAGGTGCCCAATATGCTACTGGAGATCAGTGGAGAAATAACTCCAGAAAGAATGAAGGGATAGAGCCAAAGCAAAAACAATACCCAGTTGTGGATGTGACTGGTGATAGAAGCAAGGTCTGATGCTGTAAAGAGCAATATTGCATAGGAACCTGGAATGTCAGGTCCATGAATCAAGGCAAATTGGAAGTGGTCAAACAGGAGATTGCAAGCATGAACATTGACATTTTAGGAATCAGCAAACTAAAATGGACTGGAATAGGTTAATTTAACTCAGATGACCATTATATATACTACTGCGGGCAGGAATCCCTTAGAAGAAATGGAGTAGCCATCATGGTCAACAAAAGAGTCTGAAATGCAGTACTTGGATGCAACTCAAAAACGACAGAATGATCTCTGTTTGTTTCCAAGGCAAACCATCCAATATCACGGTAATCCAAGTCTATGCCCCAAGCAGTAATACTGAAGAAGCTGAAGTTGAACGGTTCTATGAAGACCTACAAGACCTTTTAGAACTAACATCCAAAAAAGATGTCCTTTTCATTATAGGGGACTGGAATGCAAAAGTAGGAAGTCAAGAAACACCTGGAGTAACAAGCAAATTTGGCCTTGGAATACAGAATGAAGCAGGGCAAAGACTAATAAGAGTTTTGCCGAGAAAATGCGCTGGTCATAGCAAACACCCTCTTCCAACTACACAAGAGAAGACTCTACACATGGACATCACCAGATGCTCAACACCAAAACAGACTGATTATATTCTTTGCAGCCAAAGATGGAGAAGTTCTATGCAGTCAACAAAAACAAGACCAGGAGCTGACTGTGGCTCAGATCATGAACTCCTTGTTACCAAATTCAGACTTAAATTGAAGAAAGTAGGGAAAACCACTAGACTCTTCAGGTATGACCTAAATCAAATCCCTTATGATTATACAGTGGAAGTGAGAAATAGATTTAAGGGACTCGATCTGATAGATAGAGTGCTTGATGAACTATGGACAGAGATTCGTGACATTGTACAGGGAACAAGGATCAAGACCATCCCCATGGAAAAGAAATGCAAAAAAGCAAAATGGCTGTCTGAGGAGGACTTAAAAATAGCTGTGAAAAGAAGAGAAGTGACAAGTAAAGGAGAAAAGGAAAGATATAAGCATCTGAATGCAGAGTTCCAAAGAATAGCAAGAAGAGCTGGTTTGGTGGTGCTGAATTCTCTCAGCTTTTGCTTGTCTGTAAAGCTTTTGATTTCTCCTTCATATTTAAATGAGATCTTTGCTGGGTACAGTAATCCGGGCTGTAGTTTATTTTCTTTCACCACGTTAAGTACGTCTTGCCATTCCCTCCTGACTTGAAGAGTTTCTATTGAAAGATCAGCTGTTGGGGTTCAGGATGGGGAACACGTGTTTACCTGTGGCAGATACATGTTGATGTATGGCAAAACAAATACAATATTGTAATCAGCCTCCAATTAAAATAAATAAATAAATAATAGCAAGAAGAGATAAGAAAGCCTTCCTCAGCAATCAATGCAAAGAAAAAGAGGAAAACAACAGAATGGGAAAGACTAGAGATCTCTTCAAGAAAATTAGAGACACCAAGGGAGCATTTCATGCAAAGATGGGCTCAATAAAGGACAGAAATGGCATGGACCTAACAGAAGCAGAAGATATTAAGAAGAGGTGGCAAGAATACACAGAAGAACTATACAAAAAAGATTTTCATGACCAAGATAATCATGATAGTGTGATCACTCGCCTAGAGCCAGACATCCTGGAATGTGAAATCAGGTGGGCCTTAGAAAGCATCACTGTGAACAAAGCTAGTGAAGGTGATGAAATTCCAGATGAGTTACTTCAAATCCTGAAAGATGATGCTGTGAAAGTGCTGCACTCAATATGCCAGCAAATTTGGAAAACTCAACAGTGGCCACAGGACTGGAAAAGGTCAGTTTTCATTCTAATCCCCAAAAAAGGCAATGCTAAAGAATGCTCAAACTACCACACAATTGCACTCATCTCACACGCTAGTAAAGAAATGCTCAAAATTCTCCAAGCCAGGTTTCAGCAATACATGAACTGTGAACTTCCTGATGTTCAAGCTGGTTTTAGAAAAGGCAGAGGAACCAGAGATCAAAGTGCCAACATCTGCTGGATCATCAAAAAAGCAAGAGAGTTCCAGAAAAACATGTATTTCTGCTTTTTTGACTATGCCAAAGCCTTTGACTATGTGGATCACAATAAATTGTGGAAAATTCTGAGAGAGATGGGAATATCAGACCACCTGACCTGCCTCTTGAGAAATCTGTATGCAGGTCAAGAAGCAACAGTTAGAACTGGACACGGAACAACAGACTGGTTCCAAACAGGAAAAGGAGTACGTCAAGGCTGTATATTGTCACCCTGCTCATCTAACTTATATGCAGAGTACATCATGAGAAACACTGGGCTGGAAGAAGCACAAGCTGGAATCAAGATTGCCAGGAGAAATATCAGTAACCTCAGATATGCAGATGATACCACCCTTATGGCAGAAAGTGAAGAGGAACTAAAGAGCCTGTTGATGAAAGTGAAAGTGGAGAGTGAAAAAGTTGGCTTAAAGTTCAACATTCAGAAAACGAAGATCATGGTATCTGGTCCCATCACTTCATGGGAGATACATGGGGAAACAGTGGAAACAGTGTCAGACTTTATTTTGGGGGGCTACAAAGTCACTGCAGATGGTGACTGCAGCCATGAAATTAAAAGACGCTTACCTCTTGGAAGAAAAGTTATGACCAACCTAGAAAGCATATTGAAAAGCAGAGACATTACTTTGCCAACAAAGGTCCATCTAGTCAAGACTATGGGTTTTCCTGTGGTCATGTATGGATGTGAGAGTTGGACTGTGAAGAAAGCTGAGTGCCGAATAATTGATGCTTTTGAGCTGTGGTGTTGGAGAAGCCTCTTGAGAGTCACTTGGACTGCACAGAGACCCAGCCTGTCCATTCTGAAGGAAATCAGCATGGGATTTCTTTGGAGGGAATGATGCTGAAGCTGAAACTCCAGTACTTTGGCTACCTCATGCGAAGAGCTGAATCATTGGAAAAGACTCTGATGCTGGGAGGGATTGGGGGCAGAAGGAGAAGGGGATGACAGAGGATGAGATGATTGGATGGCATCACTAACTCGATGCACATGTGTTTGAATAGACTCCAGGAGTTGGTGATGGACAGGGAAGCCTGGCATAATGAGGTTTATGGAGTTGCAAAGAGTCAGACACAACTGAGCAACTGAACTGAATTGAGCATTGAAACATACATTACCACATGTAGAATAGATAGTCAGTGGAAATCAATTGTATGAAGCAGGGAGTTCAAACCTGTGCTGTGTGACAACTTAGAGGGTTGGCATGATGTGGGAGGTGGGAGGCAGTTCAAGTGGGAGAGGACATATGTATACCTATGAGTGATTCATGATGATGTATGGCAGAAGCCAACACAATATAGTAAAGTGATTGTCCTCCAATTATAAATGAATAAATAAATAAATAAAGTGATGTGGTTTGTGGAGAGGACTTAAGTCAATGAATTGAAATAAGAAAAAGCTAGAAATTTATTCTACAATCTACATTGATTTTAGGTCATATTAGGAAGGGAAGTTGGACTATTTGTCACAGATCAAATATAAGACAGTAAATTCCTCCCTAGCCTCATATAATTTTTCTGTACTTTCAAAATCTTTGAGCATGTATGATATGCTTACTTTTGAAATACAGACTTAAGAAAGTTATATTCCATCTGAACAGAGTATTGAAGAAATCTTCTTTAATTTCATTTACCTAAAACATACTCTCATGTGAAAATAATAATATTATTTGTTAATAACTATTTACTGGAGATCTACTCTGTGTCAGAAATATCCTAGATATTAGGCAAACAGACATAAAAAAATAGGTATGCTTTCTCCTTTCAATGATAGCACACTCTATTTAGGAAATAGGGAAAAAAAATCAAAGAATATGTGTTTAATTACCTGATGTGAAGAGTTGAGACATTGGAGAAAGATCTTGATGGTGTGAAAGACTGAAGGCAAAAGGAGAAGGGGAAGCAGAGGATGGGATGGATAGAGTATCACTAACTCAATGAACATGATTCTGAGCAAACTCCAGAAGAAAGTGGAGGACAGAGGAACCTGGTGTGCTGCAGTCAATAGGGTTGCAAAGGGTCACACACAACCTAGTGAGTTAACAACAACAATATATTTAATCACAAATCATAATAGTAAATATGATATAATAATAAAGAATAAGAAGCAATAAAAGAGGTTAAAAAAGAGAAGTCTGTGATTTGAACTGAGGGTTTAGGGTAATCTATAATAAAGCTGAAACTTCTAAAAATTGAATAGAAATGAGTAAAACTGAAGCCACCAGCATCCTAAGGGAAGGGTTCAGATCTGAAAATTTGTAAAAAACAGAAAACTTGGCAAATTCAACAAATTTTGAGAAGACCAAGGTGACTAGAATTTCATTATTTGACAATATTGGAGAGTTGGAGAGGGTAAAGAACATGTATCAACTTATAGTAGGTACTTTATTTCTTTAATTCTATTCCCAAAGAAGTAATAGTCTATATTTAAAATAAAAATTATATCATTAAATTTGTCTTTTTTAAAAGATCACTGTTATCTTGCATAGAGAATCAGTTAGAAAGTAGCAAAAAGTAGATATTTAAAAACTAAAAAAGGTATTTCACTAAAGAAGTGCTGGTAACATACTAAGATGATTAAAAGAGATAGTGAGAAGATGTAATTAAGATATAGGTTATGCTTAGAATCAAAAGAATATAGTATGGATAAACTGAATGTGAAGATGAGGAATTCATTTTTGTTACAAGGATAGGAGCTACCATTTGTCTGTCTTGATTGAAATTTGGCTCTTTTATAAAAGGTGACATCATCAGGCATCATTTTTTTGTTAATTTGGATGGAGACCCCCTTAAAATACACACCATTCTTATTTTATGCCATGGAGAGTAATCAGTTTGAATGAAATAGATCTGATGATAATAAAAATATATATATTGATTATTTGTGACAAATATTAGGTTTTCTCAAACACATCTTTAATCTTTTATGCAAGACATTCCACCATTATTGCCTATTACCTATGACTGTTATTAATATATTTGTTTCTGACATAATTTTGCTACAACTTTTACTCTAATCTGCCTGGTTTTTACACAGTACACAATGGGATTCATCAGTGGAGGCACAAGTAAAAGAACATTTGCCATAAGAACATTGAAGAGGGGAGAGACATGCTGGACAAAACGATGAACAATGGCAAGGCTGATGATGGGCAGATAGAAGATGATCACTGCACAGATGTGTGAAACACAAGTATTGAGGGCCTTGAGCTGTTCCTTTTGGGATGCAATTCCAAGCACGGTCTTGAGAATTAGGATGTAAGACACAGCAATGAGCATAAAGTCTACCATAAGGCAGAGTGCTCCAAAAAAGCCATAAATGACATCAATTTGGTTGTCAGAGCAGGCCAGCTTCATGACATCCTGGTGGAGACAGTAGGAATGTGACAGTTGGCGTTTCTCACAATATTTCAACAGTCTCAAAGTGAAGGGAAAAGGAAGAACCAGGAGGAAGCTCTTGAAAAAGCATACGATTCCAATTTGGGCAACTCTGAGAGTTGTAAGAATGGATCTGTATCTCAGAGGGTTGTGGATGGCTAGGAAGCGATCGAATGACATGATCAGGAGCACTGAGGATTCCAGTGCTGTGAATCCATGGATGAAGAATTGCTGAGCAAAGCAGGCATTTACAGAGATTTCAGAAGCTTTAAATAAGAAGATCCTCAACATAGTGGGAAGAGAGGAAAAGGATAGGCCCATGTCAGACAAACTCAACATGGAAAGGAAGTAGTACATGGGCTCATGCAAGGATGGTTCTGTCTTAATGATGAAAAGAATGGTGCAGTTTCCCAGAAGAGCAATAAGATACATGCTGGATATTGGAATAGAGATCCAGATCTGTGCATATTCCAGCCCCGGCATCCCAACCAAGATGAAGGTGGTGATTTCAGCATGTGATATGTTGATAATGGACATGATGCATTTAGAGGGCTCTGCAATGATACATAGAGGCTTGAGTTAAAAAAAAAAAAAAGAATATCTGGAAATTTAGCTGAAAAAATGCAACTCTTAAGTTCTGACTGTTTAGCTGTCTTTTGATAGAACAAAGCATTTATGTGACTATCATATTGTGAGAAGTGTTTTCCACTTTAGAATAGAATCGACCTGTATCACAGATTAACAAAATGACTTCTGGGCAAGTTTTCCTTAAATAGAGAAACGAGAAATATATTTTGCATTCAGATGAAAACTTGGTTTCTTTTTCCATGTGAAATATTAGTAAACCTTAGTCAGTTAATCTAGAAGCCTCTTCAGTTTCTTTCTTTCACATTCTAGATGAGATGTGTGGGCAGAATGTGTGATTTCTAGAATGACACTAAATGAAGGCAAAGGAGTCTCACAACTTAATTTCTGTGTACCTCTTGGAACTCCCAAAGAAATACAGTCTTCTTGAAACCAAACTACCCTTTGTTCCATCCCTTGCTATCTGAAGATTGTTGGTTAAATACCCTTTTAAAAACCCCATGGTTTTCAAATCATTTATATATTTGAAAGGGCAGTTACTACTGATTACTGATAAATTACATCCCATTTTCTCCTGGCCTGGAATGTGTGATGAATTGTGTCATGTTTACAGGAGAACAATAATCTGAATAGCTCAGTATCATGATTTAGGAGAATTTGAATTCTGTTAAAGACTGATATCTTAAAAAGTGAATAGATCATTTACATAGTTTCTGAAATGAACAATTTTCCAAGATATATGACATTTGAAGATGTATTCTGCTCCATATAAAGTTCTAAATGGTTGATTTCCAAAGAAGAGAAGTAAAGTGAACACAAAGTAGATAAAGATAATCTGAGAGTTTACCAGAGAATGGGATATTTTGCAGAGGACTCTTGAGAGCAGCTGAAGGATTCATTTGTCTCTTACCAAAGTCTCCTTATATTTGAGGGTTTGCCTCTTCTTTCCAAGTCACCTCCTCTATGGGCATTGAGTTCTCTGGGGATTTCAGCTAAGCTGGATCTATTCTGAGAGTAAAAATAAACATGTGCAGACGTAGTAAATCCATAGAGATGGTTAACAGTAAAGGAAGTAAATGAGAATCTAGACTTTGCTGCTGCTGCTGCGAAGTCACTTCAGTTGTGTCTGACTCTGTGTGACCCCATAGACAGCAGCCCACTAGGCTCCCCTGTCACTGGTATTCTCCAGGCAAGAACACTGGAGTGGGTTGCCATTTCCTTCTCCAATACATAAAAGTGAAAAGTGAAAGCGAAGTCACTCAGTCGTGTCCGACTTAACGACCCCATGAACTGCAGCCCCCCAGGTTCCTCCACCCATGGGATTTTCTAGGCAAGAGTACTGGAGTGGGTTGCCATTGACTTCTCCATCTAGACTTTGAGCTAGCTAGGGTTTATTTCAGTTGGAGAGAGGTCCTTTATAACCGAGCATGATAGAGACATGGTAAATCTTAAATAAAGTCTCCTGATATTTCTGTTGAGTGTTTGACTCAGATATTGCTTCTCTGCCATGGACAATGTCAAAGCAGAGATGCTATGAGTTGAACCTTAGCATTCAGGAAAGTGATGTAAGTCAAACACCATATGACATACATTTTGGCCTAGCCTTAACTCTTGAACCCTAGATCCATCCTTCTAAATGTTCCTGAACACTGTTAACTAAATATCCCTTAAAATCAACTTGCTTAAATTAGATGTAATTTTCTCCCTTTACAAATCTGTCCTTTATGTAGAGCATGTTAATCCTTTATACTTAATATATCAAAAGTTCAAAATCTGAGCCCTTTAAACTCTTCTCTCTCACATTTTGCACATAGTAGTAGCCAAAATTTAAATTAAGAATCTAAACTGTTCCATTTATTGAGTTTCACCCATTGCTGGATAGTGATTTTGAGTCTTTTGAACAATGGTAACTATAATTATTATCTTCATTTTATTGATCAAGAAAATGTTTCTCAAGGAGATCAAGTAGTCTGTCCAAGGTCATATCAGGGTTGTACATTAGAGATAAGGTAGGAGCTGAGGTCTGATTCCTGATAACTAAACATATATTAAGCAATTGGAATGGTCAATATTTAAGGAGTTAGGGATTGAATGGTTGTCTGGAATTCCATACTATTTTCAGCATCCTAAGTTGTCTACTAGTTAATCTGGGGACTAATACAGAACATGTGATGTTATCCTTGTTGTACTTTTGCAAGGAAAGAAAATGGCAGTTTGAGGATCCTAATAGCTTTTGGATAAGAGCAAATATTGAACTGACCAAAAAGAGGAAGCACAACAAAATTTTACCATAATTTTCTGGAATAAGTTCTTTCTAAATTTTGTCATAATAATTTTATTTTACCAATGTCCTATTGTTTTCATCCCCTCAAAAGAAATCCCCTTGGCTAGATAGTCAAGAATTTTCTAACTCCCACTCTTTCTTTATCTCTGAATGTTCTCTGGGTCCTTCTTATAAAAGAGATAGAAGGATTAATCTTGGTTCCTTGTTATTAGTGTGTGCATGTGTGTGTGTGTGTATGTGTGTGTGTATAATAACTGTGATGATGGTTGTATGCGTTTATTTATTGTCCAACTTTGGAGACTGATCCCTTTTGTCCCAAGTGAAGTCACTCAGTCATGTCTGACTCTTTGCGACCCCATGGATACCAGGCCCCTCCATCCATGGGATTTTCTAGGCAAGATTACTGGAGTGGGTTGCCATTTCCTTCTCCAAGGAATCTTCTCGACCCATGGATTGAACCCAGGTCTCCTGTATTGTAGACAGACGCTTTACCATCTGAGCCACCAGGGAAGTCCTAATGATGATGCAATTAACCTTCAATGGGGCGCTTAGGGCGTTTGTCCTTTTTATTTTGATATGTCCAATCAATAGCACATTGAATGACTTGTGGTAGCTTGTAAATGTTTCTTGAATGAATGAGGGGATTGCATTTTTTAAACTGGAATCATGTAACACCTACCATTTTTATCTTTTTTATCTTTGGTATGGTTTCGATTTATTGATAGCTATGTCTGTCATAGAGTAAAGGGACAGATTTTGATAAATGTAACGTCTATTCATATGAATTTTTATTTTGTAAACTGACACCTATTTTTGCATGTTTAATTTATGTACTATTACAAAGTTGTACTTGTATATAAAGTATATTTGAAGCATAACTATATTATAATAAATATGCATTATGCAGTATATCATAAATGTTTTGTGATACAACTTTGATGTAATTTTTTATGATAAAACAAAACATTACAGTCTAGTTGAAGTTTTTCTTGGTCTTATGTACTAAATGTTAATAAAGATATGCATATCAAATAGATGGGATGTAGCTTAAGCAGTACCTCTGTGGTAAAATACAGGTGAAGTTCATTTATTAGGAAAGAAGAATAGGTTGAAAACAAAAGTATAACATCCATTTCAAGAAGATATTAAGAGAATGATATGTTAAATCCAAAGGAAAAAGAAAAGTAAGATCAGAAGTCAATGAAATGGAAATCTATCACAAAATAGAAAAAGTCAACAAAGCAGAAATTTGATAATTTGAAAAGTTTAATAAAGAAAATCCATTTAAAATTTTAGGAAAATTAATCAAGAGAGAAAACAAAGTGCATATTAATAATGAAAATAGGAACATAATATACAGATCTAACAGATATAAATAAATATGATGAATATAATAAACAACTATTTTTACTGTACATAAGATAACTTAAATGGAAAATGCCTTTGAAAAACAGTATCGAGAACTCAAACAAGAAAGAGAAAATCTGGATTGTTTCATATCTGTCAANAGTGTGTGCATGTGTGTGTGTGTGTATGTGTGTGTGTATAATAACTGTGATGATGGTTGTATGCGTTTATTTATTGTCCAACTTTGGAGACTGATCCCTTTTGTCCCAAGTGAAGTCACTCAGTCATGTCTGACTCTTTGCGACCCCATGGATACCAGGCCCCTCCATCCATGGGATTTTCTAGGCAAGATTACTGGAGTGGGTTGCCATTTCCTTCTCCAAGGAATCTTCTCGACCCATGGATTGAACCCAGGTCTCCTGTATTGTAGACAGACGCTTTACCATCTGAGCCACCAGGGAAGTCCTAATGATGATGCAATTAACCTTCAATGGGGCGCTTAGGGCGTTTGTCCTTTTTATTTTGATATGTCCAATCAATAGCACATTGAATGACTTGTGGTAGCTTGTAAATGTTTCTTGAATGAATGAGGGGATTGCATTTTTTAAACTGGAATCATGTAACACCTACCATTTTTATCTTTTTTATCTTTGATATGGTTTCGATTTATTGATAGCTATGTCTGTCATAGAGTAAAGGGACAGATTTTGATAAATGTAACGTCTATTCATATGAATTTTTATTTTGTAAACTGACACCTATTTTTGCATGTTTAATTTATGTACTATTACAAAGTTGTACTTGTATATAAAGTATATTTGAAGCATAACTATATTATAATAAATATGCATTATGCAGTATATCATAAATGTTTTGTGATACAACTTTGATGTAATTTTTTATGATAAAACAAAACATTACAGTCTAGTTGAAGTTTTTCTTGGTCTTATGTACTAAATGTTAATAAAGATATGCATATCAAATAGATGGGATGTAGCTTAAGCAGTACCTCTGTGGTAAAATACAGGTGAAGTTCATTTATTAGGAAAGAAGAATAGGTTGAAAACAAAAGTATAACATCCATTTCAAGAAGATATTAAGAGAATGATATGTTAAATCCAAAGGAAAAAGAAAAGTAAGATCAGAAGTCAATGAAATGGAAATCTATCACAAAATAGAAAAAGTCAACAAAGCAGAAATTTGATAATTTGAAAAGTTTAATAAAGAAAATCCATTTAAAATTTTAGGAAAATTAATCAAGAGAGAAAACAAAGTGCATATTAATAATGAAAATAGGAACATAATATATAGATCTAACAGATATAAATAAATATGATGAATATAATAAACAACTATTTTTACTGTACATAAGATAACTTAAATGGAAAATGCCTTTGAAAAACAGTATCGAGAACTCAAACAAGAAAGAGAAAATCTGGATTGTTTCATATCTGTCAAAAAATTTTAATACTTAAAAAAAATGTTTCAAAGAAAACTTAAAGTCAAGAGGGTTTCATATGAATTCACTGCATGCATTTAAGAAAGAAATAATATCAATATTGTACCTGCTCTTTCAGAAAATAGACCAATTTCTAATTGGCTTCATGAGTGACATCTGAACAAGACAATTATAAGAAAAGGTGATTAATGGCTAATATGGCTATGAACATAGATCCATACATTTAACAGTAAATAGTATATATAGTGACTTATAAAAAAGATAATATGTCTTGATAAAATACAGGTTATCCCAAGAAATTATACTTCAAATAAATTATGAATGTGCCTTATTCTAGTAGACAAAAGGGATAAAAACCATATGATTATCTCATTAAATAAAATTAAAATATTTTTTAATTACAAAACTCTGACTAAATTAGAAGAGTGGTTCTTTAATTTGAAAAAGACATATAGAAATAGAAAAGCTGGGTTTCCCAGGTGGCTCAGTGATAAAGAATCCACTGCCAATACAGGAGACACAAGTTCAATTCCTGGTCCAAGAAGGTCCCACATGCCATAGAGCAACCAAGCCTGCATGCCGCAACTATTGAACCTGTGATCTAGAGCCCAGGAAATCACAACGACTGAAGCCCATGTCCCCTGGAGCCTGAGCTCAGCAACAAGAGAAGCCACTGCAATGAGAAGCTCACACACTGCAACTAGAGATAGCCCATGCTCGCCAATGGCATCCCACTCCAGTACCCTTGCCTGGAGAATCCCTTGGATGGAGGAGCCTGGTAGGCTGCAGTCCGTGGGGTCGCTAACAGTCAGACACGACTGAACGACTTCACTTTCACTTTTCACTTTCACGAGTTGGAGAAGGAAATGGCAACCCACGCCAGTGTTCTTGCCTGGAGAATCCCAGGGACGGGGGAGCCTGGTGGGCTGCCGTCTATGGGGTCTCACAGAGTCGGACACGACTGAAGCGACTTAGCAGCAGCAGCAGCATGCTCGCCACAACTAGAGAAAAGACCACACAGTAGTAAAGACCCAGTACAGTCAATAAATAAATAGATTTTAAACAACTTAAAAATACAAAAGCTAACATTATTTTAATGAAATAAATATTGAACATTTTCCCACTGATGTAAAGAAAAGTCAAAGACGCTTCTCGGTATTTTTGTCCAAAATTATATGAAATGTTCAAAAAAGAAATGAAAGTATAACAGTTTTAAAGGATAAAGCAAAACTATCTGTGTTTGCAAATGGTTAAATGGTAAATATGACATATATAAACATTAAACATAAGTGAAATTAGAAAAGCTGGCCTGATATAAAAAACATATACAAAACTGAAATTCTGCATAATTGAAAAAATCTGAAACTTAAAATTTTAAAGTCATGTACAATAGACTTCAAAACATCAAATATATAAAAATAAATGTAATAAAATACTTCCAACATTTTAAACTAAAATCCACAATAATGCAAACAATTTCTAGAAGATCTAAATAATAGATATATATTATTTTTTAGAAAACTCTATGATGTTAAGATGACAATTCTTCCCAAAATGATGTGTTGATTTAGTAAAATTCTAATCCATCTAGTAGATTTTATTGGGAAAACTGAACACTATTAACTAAATATCCCTTAAAATCAAGGGATTTTTGACAAATTGATTGTAAATTTTACATAAGATCACAAAGAGCCAGGATATGTAAAATAAGAAAAAAAAGTTGGATGAATTAAGCATTACATTTCATTACTAACTCTTAAGTTGCATTTATTAAGCAGTGTGGTATTAATATGAGAATTAGACAAAGTAATGGAATAAAACATTTCAATACTGACACATACATTTAATATCACTTGATTTATGACAGTGACATAATTCAAAAGGGAAAGGAAGGTCCATTTCAAGAAATCGAATAATGTATAGACAGTGAGAAAAAGTCTTAGACTTTACCAAAAATTAAGTTAGATAATATAACTAAGTACTAAATACAAAAAGAAAAAGATTATAGAAGAAAAAATTATAATATTTTCATGAGCCCGATAAAACCAAACACATAGAAAGATTAATTCTGAAGCAAAAATAATTGATCATTTGCATTTAATTAAAAAAAAGAACTATTCACTGAAAGACATTTTTATGACGCTGAAAAGGCAAACCATCCACTAGGATAAATACTCTCATTACATATATCTGACAAGAATATATAAAGAATTTCTACAGATAAATAAGGAAAAGAGCATTAAAAATAGGCAGTGTATTTGTTTTTTTTTTTTTTTTAATAATAGTTGGAAGGAAGGAAAGTAAGAAGATAGAAAAGAGAAAGAAAGAACAGACTTCAAGAAGGCAAAAGAGGAAACAGGAAGATCAGAGCAGCTTCAATAATTTATCTTTTTTTTGAACTGGCATTTCCAATTTGCATTTAGAAAAGCAAATTAATATTAAATGAGATACTATGATATGCATACTAGAATAAATAACATTAAAAGGATTAAGAATCACAAATTTTGGTAAAAATATGAAACAACTGACACTCTAATACTTTACTGGTGACAGTGTAATTTGATACAAATTATTTGATGACAAAGAGTTTGGCATTATCTACTGTAGCTAAATAAATACCTAACTCAGTGGTGTAAAAATCCCATTTCTAAGAAATTAGTTCAGTCAACTACACATATCTCTAAGGATCCTTATTAAAACTTTATAGCCACAATATGTATATAACTTTAATATTCATAAACAGGAGAACTGCTTAAAAACAGTTTTGCATTCTGCTTTAATTGGCCTGTGATGTTATACTATGATCCAGCTTTTAAAAAGCTTCCCATGTGATTCTTGTGCCTTGCCAAGATTGAGAAGAGGGCTTTCAGTAGCTCCTATATATGTGCCATGAGTTAAGATGACATATACCTGGTGTCTGTCTCTATACTTAAGCATAGCCTTCTGAAGATGACTTTATTTTTCTATAATGATTCAAAAATTATTCTTAATACATTGGTTTGTAATCAGTGGTTTAATGATGGCTGTATTTTATAAGATCTGAAATAATGAGGCTACTGCATGAGTTAATTTCTTATGTACCTTTTACTAATCATTTTCCTTAAGTAATGGTCTTGACATTATTTCTCACTGGTGTCAGTTTGCCATATTTGGCAGTTTTAGTAGAGAATTATTGGGTTTCCTTGGTCTATTTTAATTTGTTTATTTTTGTCTGGTTTATTCCTATCCAATATTTCACCAACTTTTCTGGAAATAGAATTTCCTTATTTTTTATATGGCTTATAAATAAACTTACTTTATATGCTAAATCACAATGATTGAAATAGTGGGGTGGAGACTTGTACATGGCCAATTTTCCAAATCACATTAAATTTATATTCACTATATGGGTATAGTGATCAGTTCTGCTTCAGGATATTAACAAAGCTACATTCAATATTTTCCCTAGATCTCTAAATGGAGCTGATAGTGAAAGTTCTCTTTCCTCTGTTAGGTGAAGTGAAAGTCCCTGAGTTGCGTCTGACTCTTTGCGACTCTATAGACTAGACAGTCCATGGAATTATCCAGGTCAGAATACTGGAGTGCGTAGCCTTTCCCTTCTCCAGGGGATCTTCCCAAGCCAGGGATCAAACCCTGGTCTTCCTCATTGCTGGCAGATTCTTTACCAGCTGAGCCACAAGGGAAGCCCAAGAATACTGGAGTGAGTAGCCTATCCCTTCTCCAGCAGGTTTTCCCAACCCAGAATCAAACCAGGGTCTCCTGCATTGCCGGCAGATTCTTTACTAGCTAAACTATCAGGAAAGCCCAGTTAAACAAGAAGTAAAAAGTGTCCCAACTGCCTATTTATCCAATTTTTGTCTATTTAGCACACCATGTGGGAGCTCCATCCAGAACACTGATAGAAGTAGGAAGACAGGAGGAAGAGAATGAGAGTTTAATGATGTTGATGACCTTTTGCTGCACTTAGTTATGCTAAGGCCCCCCAGGTTCCTACGTTTCACATCTGTGAGCCATTGTAATATCTCACCTAAGAAAATTTTGCTTATTAGGACAATATTGTATTTCTTGTCACTTGCAATAGAGTATATGTCTCATTTACTAAAGTAGGCTTTATTTTTCAGAGTTTGAATTAATGATATTAGTTCTGATTACAGGCAGATTTAAATTCATTTAGGAACTTTCAGTGAGGATCTGATTAGATCCTATATCTACATGGTATTATTTCATTTAAAAATAATGTCCAAGTGCTACTTTCACTTGCTTTTATTTTCTTTTACGCCCCAAGAAATTGATTTGTAGAACAAGCGAGCTCTACATTAATGGGATTTCTCATAGTTTACTTGATTCTTTGGCTTTACAATTATGAATTTTATTCATGTCTTTGAAACTGATTAAAATAATGAGGTTTTTAAACCCAACAAATAACTGATATGTCTTACCTGGAGAATCCCATGGACGGAGGAGCCTGGTAGGCTGCAGTCCATGGGGTCACTAAGAGTCGGACATGACTGAATGACTGCACTTTCACTTTTCACTTTCATGCATTGGAGAAGGAAATGGCAACCCACTCCAGTGTTCTTGCCTGGAGAATCTCAGGGACAGGGGAGCCTGGTGGGCTGCCATCTATGGGGTCTCACAGAGTCGGACATGACTAAAGCGACTTAGTAGAAGCAGCAGCAGCAATGGGTACTTTGCTGGGTACTGACAAAGACAAAGATGAAAATCTGCTTCTTAAGTCACTTGCACATTGATTTAGGTGATTTGGGACACAATTAAAAAATAATACTGTTTAAAAATAGAAAATAACATTGCACATACTTGGAAAAAGAATAGATAATGTACATTTAAAGGAGATAATTTATGAAATCTATTGCAAACAAATGAAAATATAAATGAATATTTGCTTATCTATTATTTTTTGCATTTCATTTAAATTATTTTATGTATATGAGCCTTTTATCTCCAAATGCACTTCATAGTACTTTAGGAGAGGGGAATTTTTAATAGTTTATTTGAATTGTTAATGACTAACATGCATACACATACAAGTAAGAGATGTTTTGTTTATGTGGGGATATGTATGGTTAATCTCATAGCACACTTCAGATACTGCTAACCATGCCTAAGTTCATTAGAGCCATAATTGGCTTCTTCTTTATTCTGCAAAGGAACATATTATTTTACTGTTTTTTTCTTTTTGTTTAGAATAATACCTTGAAAATCTATTTAGTCCTAATTGAGACTGTATTGCTGTAAGGTTGATATATACAGCTGGCTGCCTCTAGAGAGAAAAACCGGAGAAGAGGTGGAAAACTTAGTCATAAAAAGATCATAATTCCAAGCCTAACTCCTAAAACATCTAATCTAGATTGTTGTTAATGCTTAGTTGAATAAACAACTTGATATTTGATGGGCCCACTAAGTATGTACTGTGTATCCTTGTATTCAGTTTCTATTCTTTCATTTCCATCTTCAGATTTCTACAGTTGCTTAGAAATTACCAAGTAGTGGAGCTTCCACTGCAACTTTAATTGCCCATCAACTTCGTTTCTCACATAATTTCACCAGGATTTGATTTCTAATCTGCTGACTTTTCACAGAGTACACGATGGGGTTCATTAGAGGGGGAACCACCAGGAAGATACCAGCTATGGTGGCCCTAATAACTGGAGAAGCATTTTTGGCGAAGTGGTGAAGGGCGGCCAAGGTGACAGTAGGCACCTGGAAGATGAGCACAGCACACATGCGGGAGATGCAAGTGCGGAGGACCTTGAGGCTGCCTTTGTGTGAGGTGATGCTCAGAACAGTTTTTAGGATTAGCATGTAAGATGCAGAAATGCACAACAAATATAATAAAGAAGTAAGAGCCATAAGCAATCTGAGGTGATATTGACCCTGTTGTCAGAACAGGTCAGCTTCATAACACCCTGGTGGACACAGTAGGAGTGGGATAGAAGGCTTTTCTTACGAATTTCAGCCTCTTTACAATAAAGGGGAAAACAACGACAAAAAAATCATAATGCTGTGAATACAAGGCCAACTTTAATGACTCTGGCACTGGTTAGAATTGAGAAGTATCTCAGAGGGTTGTGGACGGCCATAAGGTCATCTATGGACATGATAAAAAGAACTGATGACTCCATAGCTGAGAATCCATGAATGAAAAACTCTTGGGCAAAACAGGCATTAGGGGAAATTCCAGTGGCATTGAACAAGAAGATTCTCAGCATGGTAGGAGGAGAGGAGATGGATAATCCTAAATCAGAGAAGGCCAAAAAGGAGAGGAAATAACACATGGGCTCATGCAGAGAGGTCTCTGTTTTTGTGAGAAAGAGGATGGTACAGTTCCTCAGGATAGCAGCAAGGTGTATAAGGCAGATGCGGACAGAGACCCAAATGTGCACATGCTCCATCCCAGGGATCCCCAATCAAGAAGAAGGCAGAGATTTCCCCTTCAGAAATGTTAAAGATGGACATTGCAGGAGTACAAAAGAATCACAATGTGGATCTTGCAAAGGCCTTCTTGCCAAGGAAGAAACAGATTAGTTCAAATGTACATGCTTCAGTCAACTGCTTGGTACAAATCCTGGGACTGCAGCTATTTTCCTGTAATTCACAGTATGAAGATAATATTTCATAACATGTAAATAGAAGTAGTATCAGGACCCATACATATAAGTAGGATATCCAGAGAAACATAAACAAGTAGTCACCAACAGTTAGCTATAAATTTCTTCCCCCTTAGATTTAGCAGACATAAAAGAAGCAGTAAATTTCACAAGTTCTATTTCCTATCCCATTCTTTTTTAGATAGTGATGGCCTTTAGTTGGAACAATGTATGGATAAATATAGGATCATAGAAGGGCATCACTTACCACAATTGCATTGCACTTGTAGTTGCTGAAGAATATTTAACTTTAAGAAACAGTTTTCTTAAAAAAAAAAATAGGGCTAGGACAACTGGATATCCACACCCAAAATAATGACATTAGACCTCTATTTCACACCTTACACAAAAATTCTCTTAAAATATACCATAGACATAAGTTCAAGAGCTAAAGTATTAAAGGTGTTAGACGGAAACATAGATAATGAATTTTTGTGACCTGGGATTAAACAATGTATATGACATCAAAGGCACAAACATAAAGCTAAATATGAATTTTGTTACATAAATATGCACATATGTAAGAAACAATTCATCAACATTAAAAAAAATTTCAAATGACATCAACAGGAAAGTGAGAAAAACAACCCACAGAATAAAAATATTTGCAAATAATATATCTGGACTTGTATCCAGAGTATATGAAGGACTATTACAACTCTACAATGAAGATAAGAAGATCCTTAAGATCATTAGTCATTAGGAAAATGCAAGTCAAAATCAAAATCAGACAGCAATTCATGTACACAGATGAACTAAAATACAAAAGACAATTTTAACTGCTGGCAAGAATGTGGAGAAAGTTAAAAGTGTTGTTGGCTGCTCAGTCATGTCTGACTCTTTGCAACCCCATGGACTATAGCCTGCCAGGCTCCTCTGTCCATGGAATTCTCCAAGCAAGAATACTGAGGTGGCTTGCCATTCTCTTCTTCAGGAGCTCTTCCCGACCCAGGGATCAAACCCGGATCTCTCACAGTGCAAGCAGTTTCTTCACTGCCTGAGCCATGATTCTGCTCAGAAAGTTGAACTCTTGTACATTTCTAGAAGGATTTTAAAATGGTTCACCAACTTTGGAAATCATTTTAATAGTTTTTGAATATTATGATATAACAACAGTATCTCAGTGGAGCTGTTAATATAATAAAATGAAACTACATCCCAAATACTTACCTTAATGTTTCTCTTATATAACATACTAAAATATGGACTTTTTTTTTTTTTTTTCTCTTACCAAGAAAACCTACTCGGAACACTTGATGCAGCTTTAGTATAGCTGAATACAGAGTACATTTGTCTGACTGCTACCCAGGAAATTTTGAGGATAACTGAAATGGCTAGCTAGCCTCTTTAGGCTAAAAGGCACATGGATTTAGGTACCAAATGTGGAATAAAATATAGGAGTGCCAACTTGGGGTCATTTTAAAAGAGATCCTATCAAAGCAATGAGAATATGAGAGGAGGACTAAAAGAGAAACACAGGTCACAGGAGAGCAGCACTGAAAACATTCAGCAGGGAAGACAATGAAGACTGAACAGCTACCCTAAAGAGAAATAAGGAGCTTTAAACATCTACAAAACCTGAAAAGCCCGAAGTTACTCTATGACAAGACTAGTCAAAGATTTTCATGCCTCCACTGATTTTATGAATCAGCTAGATAAAAAGAAAAAGTTATAGCAGAAGCACAGTTAATATTTTATATTTGTTTGATTGTATTTACTGTCAAAGTGGTAAATACAATGTGTTCCATAATCATTGTTAAGGGGGTCACAAATGGAAACTTAAAATTCATATTCAAACTATAGAACAGCCCTCATGATATGGTAAGGGCATCACCATTCTAGATCAAGAGAAATGTTACTTTTCCTGAAATGAATTGTTGAATTCCAGTAGGAAAATACATAATGTGAATATTTTTTTCATGTAGTGAACATAAGCAGATAAAGTATGAAATTAATCATTCATTAGTGATCACAGTGTAATTCTGGCCACAAAAGGACATTAATTACCATCCTCCTCCCTCTCTGTGCTCAACTCCCCTGCTTATGTTCCAGCTACCTTTTAATTTCTGCAATACTATGCTTTTTCAAGTCTCTTCCTTTTGCAAACAGTAAAAATGTTCTCCTTTGCCTTGACTTTTCTTTGTTCAAATGCTTGGTTAGTTATGATGTCCTTTGCCATCCTTTTCTGAGACTTCTGTACACCTGCCATTCAAAATAAACTGGAAGCAGTGACAGGTTTTATTTTCTTGAGCTCCTGAAACATTGCAGATAGTGATTGTAGCCACAAAATTAAAAGATGCTTTCTCCTTGGAAGGAAAGCTATGACAAATCTAGACAGCATATTAAAAAGCAGAGACATCACTTTGAAGGAAATGGTTCATATAATCAAAGCTATGATTTTTCCAGTAGTCATGTATGGATGTGAGAGCTGGACCGTAAAGAAGACTGAGTGCTGAAGAATTGATGCTTTCAAATTGTGGTGCTGGAGAAGACTCTTGAAAGTCCCTTGGACTGCAAGGATATCAAATCAGTCAATCCTAAAAATCAACCTTGAATATTCATTGGAAGGACTGATGCTGAAGCTGAAGCTCCAATTTTTTGGCAACTTGATGCAAAGAGCTGACTCACTGGAAAAGACTCTGATGCTGGGAAAGGTTGAAGGCAAAAGGAGAAGGGGGTGGCAGAAGATGAGGTGTTTAGATAGCATCACCCACTCAGTGGACATGAACTTAGCAAACTCTTGGAAATAGTGATGGACAGAGGAGCCTGACATGCTGCAGTTCATGGGGTTGCAAAGAGTCTGACATGACTTAGTGACTGAACAATAACAATGGCAAAAAAAAAAATAATAATAATCTCCTAGTAGTCACTCTTGCTGTCTCACTGATGTTCACTGCAAACTCAGTGGTTTCACATATCGGCATCCAGAAACAATGCATAGTGATGTGTACGTTGATAACTACCATTTAAAAACATGTCACCCAAGAGTCAGGTCTGAGTACCTGGCTTTGAATTTCTTTCTGTGCTCACTCAGTGATTCTGGCCTAGATTTGTTTAACTCTGGCCTTCTACTGTTCATTTACAGAATTGTTGGACTTCTCAGAAGATCAGGGTAATACCATTCATTTCTAATCACTTAGTGACTATAATCAGTCAAATACTATGCAAATTATTTTGCTTGAGATGGTACAAAGGCATGTGGTAGCTATGAGCATCAGAAAACTTACAGTAAGTTGTTAAGTCTTTGGACCCACATGTCCAAGTAAAGAGGAAATGGAGGTGGCAAGCAATCACCAGAATTTCACTGCTTTGTAGTCAGAACCATTTATCCTATCCTGCAGAATCTAGTCCTGCCTCCCTGATGCTTTCTTACTGACCCAGAATACTTTGGGGATTGCAGATCAGCAGGCCACACTCAGAGAAAAAGAAAACTCCCTGTAGGTGAAACTCAATGGAACTGGAAACAAGGAGAGTCATCCAACCTCCTGTAAACTGGAAGAATTAATTCATTGAGGAAAACATCTCCTAAGCCTCCTCAGATCCCTCTGGCAGAATTAATGTTTCTCTTTACTTTGATTGACAGCACCATGTGAATAATCTTAGAGCAGTTTCAAAGGATATGATAACCATGCTTTCTAAGTGAAGTAAGTCAGAAAGAGAAAGACAAATACCATATCACTTGTATGCAGAATCTAAAATATGACATAAATGAACTTGAAATAGACTCACAGACATAGAGAAGAGACTTGTGATTGCCAAGAGGGAGAGGTGAGGTGGTGGGGGAAGGAAGGATTGTGAGTTTGAGGTTAGCAGATGCAACGTATTATATATATCCAATGGATAAACTAGTCAGTCCTACTGTATAGCACAGGGAACTACATTAAATATCCTGTGATAATCCATAATGGAAAAGAATATGAAAAAGAATATACATGTTTATAATGGAACCACTTTGTGGTGCAGCAGAAAGTAACACAGCATTTATACCAACTATCTTCAGTAAAGATTTTAAAAAAGAAAATTTAAGTGTATGCATGTCTTTATGTGTCTGTCTCTTCCTCTAGAGTTTAATCTCATGAAGTTATATGTCTTCTTCTAGAAATTCAGAAGGACTTGAAAATTTAATTTTCATCCAGCATCTTCAAGGGCACTTTTCAACCTGGGATGTACATAAGAATTCCTTATGGAGTTTTATAAAAATGCAGTTATCTATTCACTTAATCTCTTTATTTGGTAGTTTTGGTATTTTTTTTGTATATTATGTATATCATTTCCCATGATTATCATATGATGTATCAATGTTGTTTCCGTGGTAAAAACTATGCTAATTATTTTTGTATATCAGATATAACATTATTGCACTTAGTCAATATAATTACCCTTAGAGACATCCTGCTTGAAATCTCTCTCTCTCTCTTTTTTTTTTTGTAATAGCTTTATTATCTTGTTTTGCATGCCATGGAAACAACCAGATCTACTTGTCAGTTGCATTATTTGTGTTCTCAACGCTCATCTGACTTTTTACATTTGAAAGCGTAAGTAATAAATTAACAATGACCACTTAAAGATAAATTTAACCATCTTAAGTTAGCTTAACTCTTTCAAAATAATAGATAATGTTTGTTTAACTCTGATATGCATTCATGAAAGCTCTGCAATCAACAACAGAGCTGGAGTTTTGCTTTCAACACAAAAGGAACTTGCCAGAACCAACGAAAAAGGACTGAATCAATGACTTCAAACTCTTATGACTCAACTCCTGGGTAACTTTCAGGCTGTTACAGTGGACTGAGTCATGATTTCCATAACTCTTTTTTAGTCAATAGACAAATAAGTTCATGAGACTGCTAAAACAAGATCGAGTGGAACAAGAATAAATAGCATAGAACTGGATGAACTGATGAGTAACATTTTATTGTGTTTGGAATACTGTCAATGTGATTTATGTTCTACTTTCTTAATATATAATGAGGCTTTATCTCATTCTCTTAAGTTATAATAATCTAATAGACTCTGCTTTTACGAATTGAATGAAACATTATGAAGTCATAGCTGATTCTCACTGAATCCTCTGAGTTCAAGAAACTCTTACTGAGGGTCTTTAGTTTTCAGTACAATATATTACTTTTATAGGTATAAAAAGAACCTGCCCTCCTTTTAAACATGACATAATTTGAAAAGTTGATTATAAAACATTGAAAATGTTACTCATTTAATCAGGTCTGACCAGTCAGTCTTAGGGAACAAAGGTTGACTTTGCAATGTTTATGCTGACAAAGCCCACCTAGGTAAATTAGCTTGTTACTTGACTTATAAGTAGCCGTAGAGATAGTACAAGAGATCGGAATGGCAGGTCAGAATGGTGGGATGTGTTGCAGAGTGCAAGAAAATAAAATGCTACCCATATGTTTGGATACCTGAGAAGTAATCTGAGCAAGGTTTGTTTTTTTTTTTTTTTTTGGTTATAGCTTCCTCTCTTTCCTCTTTTGATAGAATACAATAGCAGTTTTAAAACATCCTGTCTGAGATTCTATGTGGAAATTTACAGCACTACAGACTTAGGAAGTCCTATTTGATAAATTAACATTCTTTCTTCATCTGCATAAATAATGAAGCCAAATCTAATGAGGAGAGCCTTTTCNGTTTGTTTTTTTTTTTTTTTTTGGTTATAGCTTCCTCTCTTTCCTCTTTTGATAGAATACAATAGCAGTTTTAAAACATCCTGTCTGAGATTCTATGTGGAAATTTACAGCACTACAGACTTAGGAAGTCCTATTTGATAAATTAACATTCTTTCTTCATCTGCATAAATAATGAAGCCAAATCTAATGAGGAGAGCCTTTTCTTGGATCAAGAATGATTTTTCGTTGAAATAATATTTCATGAAAATGGGAAAGGCTATATGAAAAAAAAGGTATTCTTCAATGAAAAATTCTTCATTGTTCACAGTCCACTCTGATGGGTTATTTACTTCTCATCATGTGGGGACATGGAGTTTTCATTGTCTTTGATCTATTTTCCAACTCTGCAAGTTGTAGATACTAATAGCAGTCAAAATAATTTATATTGGTAGACATTCACATAAATTATCTGGTGGAAAGTCAATTGTCATGTGTCCTATATGATGGAAGAAGTCATATTTCAACTCATTTGCAAATCAATGTAAATTTTTAATTCATAAATGTATCTTTTTTTATTTGGTCTCCTTTGTACTGAGTGTATCATTTGCCTGGTCTTTCATTAAAAATGAGTTAAATTATATCTTTAATAGATGTTATTTTATTTCTTTGTGAGAGCTGTTATTTTATGAAAATTAATCCTTCTCAAGGTTTATATTCTTGCATAAGAGAAAAAACAAATTATTTAATGTAAAATGAGCTATGGCCTTAGGTAAAACCTGGAATACAGAAAACTTTCTGCCTTATATAACTTAAAAATGATATTTTAATACCCATGGAAGAAATAGTAAAATGAAATAAATGAATTAAATTATTCCTGTATTTTTATAAACTCTGCACGCATGCATACTTGTTTGTTTTGTTGGCTCCATGTGTGCATTGTCATTGCCCTTTTCAATTTCAGTTCCTGAGAGCACAGGTATACATCATAAAAGTGAAAAACCATGTATTGAAAAGGGATATTTTAAATGAATAATCAACCATGTATTGAAAAGGGATATTTTAAATGAATAATCAACCATGTATTGAAAAGGGATATTTTAAATGAATAACCAATCTTCTGTCACTTCTAATCACTGACATTTGTATATACATATAGAATATTACATTAAACATGATCAAAATGGCAAGTGTATATTGTGTTCAAAAGGCTAGTAAGGAAAGCTGAGTGAAAAGAGAGCTTAGAACATTAAGAACTCTAATCCTAAATCCTTAACCAGGAAGGCTGAGTCTTCAATCTTAATAAACACATTGAGAGAAGATATTGTATATTGTAAAGTGATTAATATATGGCGTGATTGATTAACTCTGTTGCTCCATGTCCTGTACTGACTGGATTTACATTGTGGTTAAGAACCCCTGTCAGCTGTATTTTTGACACAGTTTCACTAAAATAAAATTTCTTATCTGCTGGTTCTTCGCACAGTATATAATGGGGTTCATCAATGGAGGTACCAGCAGGAATACATCAGCCATGAGGATTTTAACAATTGGGGGACTGTCTTTGGCAAATTGGCAGATGACAGATAGGGAGAAAATGGGAACATAGAAGATGAGCACAGCCGTGATGTGGGAAACATACATATTGAGAATCTTGAGCCTTTCATTCTGTGATGCCATGCTCAACACTGCTTTAAGTATCAGCATGTAGGACATGAAAATACATGTTATGTCTAGGATGCCTGTGAGAGCCACAAACAAGCCATAAATGACATTAACCTTGTTGTCAGAGCAGGCCAGCTTCATGACATCCTGATGGAGGCAGTAAGAATGGGAAAGGAGGTTCTTCTTACAGTATCTTAGATGTTTCAGGGTGAAAGGGAAAGGAAGGATCAACAAAACATTTTTGAGAGAAAAGACAAGGCCTGTTTTTATGAGTCTGGTACTGGTTAGGATAGAAGCATATCTCAGAGGATTGCAGATGGCAATAAAGCGATCAAAAGACATGATGAGAAGTACTGATGATTCCACAGCTGAAAATCCATGAATGAAAAACTCTTGGGCAATACAGGCATTGCGGGAAATTCTTGGAGCATTGACAAAAATATTCTTAGCATGGTAGGGAGAGAGGAGAAGGACAATCCCAGGTCAGAGACAGCCAACATGGATAGAAAATAATACATGGGTTCATGCAGAGAAGGCTCCATTTTTATGAAAAAGAGGATGGTGCAGTTCCCCATGATGGCAACAATGTACATGAGACAAATGGGAATGGAGACCCAAATGCTGGCAGACTCCAGCCCCGGGATTCCAATGAGGAAGAAGGTACCGATATCAGTTTCAGAGGTGTTGAAGATGGACATGCCAGAATATGAGGAAATCAAGATGAGAGGCCCAGGAAACACTTTCTGCAGCGATGAAAACAGATTGGCAGCTTAAATGCCTGACTCTAGCTTACTGCAATCATTTAAGGTCCTGTGAATCCAACGGCTATTCATACAGTTCTCATGCATAAACCTAAATGGGTAAAAATAGATACATATAGAGTTAGATGTCAATATCCAGCTAAAGATGAAAACTGAGAGCAAAAGAAAACAAATTGAAACCTACAAGAGATATAGTTTATAACAGACATACATTCAACACAAAGACTGATGGTTCAACTAAATAGTCATACAGACAATATTTTATACAAATGAATATAGTTACATATAATTATCTATTTTCCAAATAAAGAATTTGAGACTTTTGCTTTTCTTGTGTAAATACAACACTCTCCACTGTTCAGGCAGAGAAGGTGATGGCACTCCATTCCAGTACTCTTGCCTGGGAAATCCCATGGACAGAAAAGCCTTGTAGGCTGCAGTCCATGGGGTCGTGAAGAGTCAGACACGACTGAGCGACTTCACTTTCATGCATTGGAGAAGGAAATGGCAACCCACTCAGTGTTCTTGCCTGGAGAATCCCAGGGACGGGGGAGCCTGGTGGGCTGCCATCTGTGGGGCCACATAGAGTCAGACACAACTGAAGGGACTTAGCAGCAGCAGCAGCAGCAGCAGCCGCCACTGTTAAGGACTTCATTAAAACATCAATGAATTTACATAAAATTCAGGGACAGTGTATTTTCCCAAGTCTTCTTATGTAAAACAAGGGTTTCATTTTCTTTTCCTTGAGTTTTTTTATTTCTCTCAGAAAATTTGGTCCTTTTCTCCACATAGAGTTTTATATCTTTTGCAAAATTTATTTTTAGATTTTACATGGTTGTTATTATTTATAGAATCATTTATTATCTATTACTATTCTCTCTTTTTTAATGATTACTCCAGTACTTTTGCCTGGAAAATTCCATGGATGGGGGAGCCTGGTAGGCTATGGTCCATGGGGTCGCAAAGAGTCAGACATGATTGAGCAACTTCACTTTCTTTCTTTCTGTAGTTCCTTTTGAAGTAGGAAATGGCACCCCACTCCAGTGTTCTTGCCTAGAAAATCCCATGGACAGAGGGACCTGGTGGGCTGTGGTCTATGGAGTTGCAAAGAGTCAGACACGACTAAGCAACTAATACACACACCGGTCATATAGAAAAATACCATAAATTGTTGTCATAAAAGCCTGTTATCAGACTATATTGGTTATTTTATTTTTGTATCTTCTCCTCCTACCACAGTTCTGAATGTTCCTTCATCATCTTTCTTCCCCTTGATCCTTTATGCGAGTGTGCAGGCTAAGTTACTTCAGCTGTGTCTGACTTTTTGCAGCCCTAGGGACCGTAGCCTGCCAGGCTCCTCTGTCCATGGAAGTTTCCCAGAAAGAATATTGGAGTGGGTTGCCATGTCCTCCCCCAGGAGATTTTCCTGACCCAAGGATCAAACTGTCTCCTAAGCCTCCTACATTGCCAGGTGGGTTCTTTACCACTAGCACCACCCAAGAAGCTCCTACCCTGTATACACCTCTGTAAAGAAATCCTTCAAAATCANGTGATTGATTAACTCTGTTGCTCCATGTCCTGTACTGACTGGATTTACATTGTGGTTAAGAACCCCTGTCAGCTGTATTTTTGACACAGTTTCACTAAAATAAAATTTCTTATCTGCTGGTTCTTCGCACAGTATATAATGGGGTTCATCAATGGAGGTACCAGCAGGAATACATCAGCCATGAGGATTTTAACAATTGGGGGACTGTCTTTGGCAAATTGGCAGATGACAGATAGGGAGAAAATGGGAACATAGAAGATGAGCACAGCCGTGATGTGGGAAACATACATATTGAGAATCTTGAGCCTTTCATTCTGTGATGCCATGCTCAACACTGCTTTAAGTATCAGCATGTAGGACATGAAAATACATGTTATGTCTAGGATGCCTGTGAGAGCCACAAACAAGCCATAAATGACATTAACCTTGTTGTCAGAGCAGGCCAGCTTCATGACATCCTGATGGAGGCAGTAAGAATGGGAAAGGAGGTTCTTCTTACAGTATCTTAGATGTTTCAGGGTGAAAGGGAAAGGAAGGATCAACAAAACATTTTTGAGAGAAAAGACAAGGCCTGTTTTTATGAGTCTGGTACTGGTTAGGATAGAAGCATATCTCAGAGGATTGCAGATGGCAATAAAGCGATCAAAAGACATGATGAGAAGTACTGATGATTCCACAGCTGAAAATCCATGAATGAAAAACTCTTGGGCAATACAGGCATTGCGGGAAATTCTTGGAGCATTGACAAAAATATTCTTAGCATGGTAGGGAGAGAGGAGAAGGACAATCCCAGGTCAGAGACAGCCAACATGGATAGAAAATAATACATGGGTTCATGCAGAGAAGGCTCCATTTTTATGAAAAAGAGGATGGTGCAGTTCCCCATGATGGCAACAATGTACATGAGACAAATGGGAATGGAGACCCAAATGCTGGCAGACTCCAGCCCCGGGATTCCAATGAGGAAGAAGGTACCGATATCAGTTTCAGAGGTGTTGAAGATGGACATGCCAGAATATGAGGAAATCAAGATGAGAGGCCCAGGAAACACTTTCTGCAGCGATGAAAACAGATTGGCAGCTTAAATGCCTGACTCTAGCTTACTGCAATCATTTAAGGTCCTGTGAATCCAACGGCTATTCATACAGTTCTCATGCATAAACCTAAATGGGTAAAAATAGATACATATAGAGTTAGATGTCAATATCCAGCTAAAGATGAAAACTGAGAGCAAAAGAAAACAAATTGAAACCTACAAGAGATATAGTTTATAACAGACATACATTCAACACAAAGACTGATGGTTCAACTAAATAGTCATACAGACAATATTTTATACAAATGAATATAGTTACATATAATTATCTATTTTCCAAATAAAGAATTTGAGACTTTTGCTTTTCTTGTGTAAATACAACACTCTCCACTGTTCAGGCAGAGAAGGTGATGGCACTCCATTCCAGTACTCTTGCCTGGGAAATCCCATGGACAGAAAAGCCTTGTAGGCTGCAGTCCATGGGGTCGTGAAGAGTCAGACACGACTGAGCGACTTCACTTTCATGCATTGGAGAAGGAAATGGCAACCCACTCAGTGTTCTTGCCTGGAGAATCCCAGGGACGGGGGAGCCTGGTGGGCTGCCATCTGTGGGGCCACATAGAGTCGGACACAACTGAAGGGACTTAGCAGCAGCAGCAGCAGCAGCAGCCGCCACTGTTAAGGACTTCATTAAAACATCAATGAATTTACATAAAATTCAGGGACAGTGTATTTTCCCAAGTCTTCTTATGTAAAACAAGGGTTTCATTTTCTTTTCCTTGAGTTTTTTTATTTCTCTCAGAAAATTTGGTCCTTTTCTCCACATAGAGTTTTATATCTTTTGCAAAATTTATTTTTAGATTTTACATGGTTGTTATTATTTATAGAATCATTTATTATCTATTACTATTCTCTCTTTTTTAATGATTACTCCAGTACTTTTGCCTGGAAAATTCCATGGATGGGGGAGCCTGGTAGGCTATGGTCCATGGGGTCGCAAAGAGTCAGACATGATTGAGCAACTTCACTTTCTTTCTTTCTGTAGTTCCTTTTGAAGTAGGAAATGGCACCCCACTCCAGTGTTCTTGCCTAGAAAATCCCATGGACAGAGGGACCTGGTGGGCTGTGGTCTATGGAGTTGCAAAGAGTCAGACACGACTAAGCAACTAACACACACACCGGTCATATAGAAAAATACCATAAATTGTTGTCATAAAAGCCTGTTATCAGACTATATTGGTTATTTTATTTTTGTATCTTCTCCTCCTACCACAGTTCTGAATGTTCCTTCATCATCTTTCTTCCCCTTGATCCTTTATGCGAGTGTGCAGGCTAAGTTACTTCAGCTGTGTCTGACTTTTTGCAGCCCTAGGGACCGTAGCCTGCCAGGCTCCTCTGTCCATGGAAGTTTCCCAGAAAGAATATTGGAGTGGGTTGCCATGTCCTCCCCCAGGAGATTTTCCTGACCCAAGGATCAAACTGTCTCCTAAGCCTCCTACATTGCCAGGTGGGTTCTTTACCACTAGCACCACCCAAGAAGCTCCTACCCTGTATACACCTCTGTAAAGAAATCCTTCAAAATCATTCCTGAATCAATTCTTTATGGACATCTATTTCTTGCTGGTACACAGTCTTTTGTTCCTTCTAGTTGAAGTGTTCTTCTTCTTTTTAGTCCTTACAATGTTCTCTTTATCATTGATGTTCTGCAGTTCAATATGAAACACAGAGGTAGAGATTTACAATTAATATCTTCTACTTGGAGATTGATATTTTCAACCTGATTTCTCAGTTTTGAATGTCCTCTGCCATTATAACTTTCAACATTGTCTATTTAGTAATAACTTCTTGTTAGATTGAAAAAGTTCAACATTTTCCAGCTAACTTACTAGATAGATTGCTTCATATTTTCCAACTCTTCCTTTATTTATGTTGCATTTGATATATTCTTTATTATTACCTTCTAATTTATCAATTATTAATAAATAAATAATATTAAATACATGAATTAAAAAATCCTTTATTTATGTTGCATTTTGGTGCATTCTTTAGTACTGCCTTCTAATTTATTAAATATTAATTTATTATTATTAATTCTGTTTTAAAAAAGAAAATTTTAAAAAGCACATAATACACTCATCATTATCAACCTCTACTTGTCCTGAATTATCAAAAAAACAGAAGTATGCCTCTCTTTAGGTAATACTATACTTCTCTGGAAAAGCTATTTTATTATTTTTTAAGAGACTTTAGAGGAAAGCAGAATACTGCACAGAAAATTTTCCAGTATGTTTTCCTTTCAGAAGGGCCTAAACAATCCAATTCTCTGGTTTTCAAAAATGTGAAAAATGTAGTTTAAGTAACACATACAGAATGGCTTTAAAGTTAGAATAAAGTTCACTATTTATATGGGAGCTATTTAATGAGACTGTTTGCTTGTTCTTTGTATTAAAAGTAGAGTGATATTTATGTAGTCGGTATGGTAATATTACCCAGACTGTTTCAGGTCTTGAGTATATCCTAAGACTGAAGCAGCTATTAAATAGTACAATCATAACAGCTTATTAGGAATAAGATACACATCTTCATGTTCTTCATTGATAAGATTCATAATTTGAACATGACAGTTTTCAAGTACTTACATATCAGGGTTAAACAAGAGGTGAATTTAGGATGAAGCTACTTCAGTCCCAGTTGTTAGGGACAAGGGTTGATCATGACAGTATGATTCTAGTTCTCCTATGCTGTGACCATTTTAGTAGAACGGAGGCCTCTGGAGATGATAAATTGGGAAAGAGTACCCAGAGACTGAAAAGCCCTCAGGTAAGTCTTGAAATGAGTTAATTCACAGAGAGGTCAACTGAATTCCCATTATGCGTATGCATTAGCCATTTATGGTTAACGCCCTACAAGGCTTCCGTATTCCATGAAGCAGAATGATCAGACAGAGCTGGAGCTATATCATGGAGGCTGCTTTAGGGTCTGTAGTCAGATCCATGTTTTCTTAAGCACATGCAAATTTATAAAATCTGTTTGTGTTCTTTTGTGTATGTATATGTATTACAGATAAAAACTGCATACTCTAATAGTTAAAGCTTCCCAACTTTGGACAAATGATTTAACTCTGAGTTTTAATTCCCTAATCTATAAAATGAGGAAAAGGACAAGAACTCATGCAACTGGCTTGTGACACTTAAAGACTGATAAAAGTGGCTGCTCTTACTATTGCAGTTATCACCTTGACAATTATTACCATGCCTATTTTCAAGGTTTCCTGATGCTTCTTGATGAGGGTGCTTTGCAATCATATTGGAATCACAAGGGCCAGTCCCAAACAACACTGGTTATCAAAAGTCTGAGACTGTCACAAAACATCAATAAATATAATAAAAGACACAATGTTTGGAAATAAGGGATAAAAAAGCTAGCATTACTTCTGAAGTTGTGATTGGTACAAAGTAAGGCCTAAGTGTTACACAAAAGATTCATTAGAAATAAAAATAATAATTATTCATAAAAAGACAAATTATAAATTGATTTTACTTTTATATATCAGTATCAAAGATTTACAAAAAGATAATTTAAATGCTCTTCACATAAGGATAAATTGGTACAAACACTTAATAATAAATCTAATATAAGAGGTGGTGCTAATGATAAAGAACCCTGCCTGCCAATGCAGGAGGCGTAAGGGACGCAGATTCAATCCCTGGGTCAGGAAGATCCCCTGAAGGAGGAAATGCAACCCACTGCAGTGTTCTTGCCTGGAGAATCCCACGGATAGAGGAGCCTGGCCGGTTACAGTCCATAAGACTGCAAAGAGTAGGACATGACTGAAGCGACTGGGCACACACACTTGCACAATATAAGATATATATTATCTTTTTAATGTTGACCTGAAATAAATGATCTGACAAGTATTTTTTCCAGCCAAAATGAGTTTGTTCAGGATCAGCAGAAAATTGTGATTCAGGGTCTTCAACCATGGTGAGCCATGTGCAAATTTCCATATGGCAAGAGAAGAAAAAATCTTTTATAAGAGAGAAAAAGGAAAATGGGAAAGCTATCAGAAACAAAGAGTCCATGAGTTTTCATTAGTTAAGTCCTTGTCAGAAAAGAAGAGTAGTGTTTCTTTTTCCTCTTGGGCTCTCCTATCATTGCAAGGCAGGAGAGCTCCCCCCTCCAGTCTCCCAGCTCTATTTAATTGAGTTTTCTGTAGAAAATTTTTTATATAGCAGAAAACTATAAAATGGCACTGAGAAAAAATAAAAACTTTAATTAATTGAGGTTTATATTCTTGGATTCAAATTTTGATTCTTCCAAAATTGGTTTATAGATTTAATGCATTTCAGTAAAAGTCCCCATATATATCTTGTGTAAATTGATCCTGTTTCTAAAATCTATAAATAAATTCAGAGGTAGATAAAGAAGATATAAGCTAAGAAAAATAATGGATTGGAAAACTGCTCCATGCTAAATACTATGGAAATTGTAATGAACCAGAGAATGGAATTTGCCTTTACAGAGCTCAGTGTGGAGACTTGAATCCTCTTAGGGCTTAATGCATGATTATGAAACACATAGCTAATGAAAAACTCTGTTCAGTGAGAAGCAGGAAATACCTCATAACAGAAGGGGGTTAGAGTATTATCATGAATTTATTCTCATATGCTCTTTAGAAAAGTGAAAACTACTAGATTTTAAAGGACTGGGAGAGGTATGTGGATAACCGTAGTGGCACATTTTTACAAATTTCCGGATCACATGCTTTTGATACAGTTAAGGGCTGTTTATATTAATTTCATCTCTAGGGATCCAGTTGACTCTGAAACCAATCCCTAAGCTTCTATCTCAGGTAAAACCAGGAATATATAGAGAGATGGTATAAACATTTAAGCCTCATTATTTACAGAATCAAAGGTTTCCAATACCTCAGGTATGTGGAGAATCAAAATTATAGCCACTGGATCCATTCAAGTTTGATCTTCAGACAGAGATGAAAAGTCTTCTTGGGTGAGAAATAAAGCAAAGAGAGCAAAAAATAAAAGCACAGAAATACAAAGAGAAATGAGAAGAAATATAAAGATAATAGCAAGGCTGAAAAAAAAAATAGAGAAAACAACCAAAATAGAATGTGACTTTACCTGCAGTGGAGGAAAGTTTAGGCAGAGAAAATCAGTATGGAACTGAAACATTGGGAAATGAGTTACTGACTGTATGATTAGGGATTCATATTGATATAATTGGCTTACTTATACATTTTGAAATTTTTAATTACAAATAAATAGTGGGTAGATTTTGGCACAGTTTGAGATACAAAGATTAAAGAGAGCAAAAATCATTGAAAGAACAACGTGTAATTTATGAAGAATGAAAACAGGAGTGTCACTGTCTTTAGAGGTAAATAATTTTGAAGTATATGACATATTTTAATATCCTACTTCAATATTTACCAACAATTTAGGTTGGTCAGTGAACAAGTAATTGAAGACTATAGGCAAGATGTTAGAGAGGCTATAATAAAATGGTTTTCTTTTCCTCCGTGGTTCTCCCTTAACTGTTTGGAATAGGTAACTATATTCCATGAGTCTTAGCTGCCCTTTGAAACAATCTTGTCATTGGTCCAGTCTCTTCCTACTATTTATTTTTCAACTTAGTGTGATTAACTTGCATTAAAATAAACAAAATGACCCAAAGAATTATGTTTAATGAAATGTATTGAATGTCAGAAGAAAATATACAGAAAAAGGGCAATAATGAAGGGACTGAGAAAAAGAGAAACACATCGTAGGTGAGTGAGTAAGAGAAAAGGGTAGGAAAAATAGAGTATAAATAGGGATATTCTTGCCTGTTCCAAAATTAAATCTATGGACTGGCCAATCACTGAAGTTTTCTAAAGCTTCAGTTTGCATTGAGAGGATCTTGAGCATGGAGAAAAATATTTTAAAAGAACAATGATTCACCTTACTTTTTGTAACTTCTCTGAGAATTAAAGAAAACGTGATTTATATTAAGGTTAGAAAAATAAAAAGAAAATGCATAGAATAATTTTTGGCATGAGAAAAAAATAAATCACCTTCTAATATGACCATAATATAATCTTGTATGTGTGCATTCTATATTTCTACTATGTTAATATCTAGAGCCTTTTGATATGTTGAGATTTAAATAGAAATTAAAGCAAAATTTCTGAATAAGGAAGAAGAATAAAGAAATTCAATGAGAGATTTTAGTAGATTTTGCAGATTAAGCAAAAAGTGTTGTTTGAAGGTAAACAAAAATAAATGTGTTGGACAATTATTGTGACTGGTAAATGCAGAGCATGGTGAGTGGCTGACTGCTTCCTCTTAGACAACAGAGCTAGCAAAGGTTCAATGTAAACTGCTTGGGGCTGGAAAACAGGAGCAGAGAGATGTCCAACTCTAAGAGGACAGAGATGACTGCCTTGGCGGAAAAGGGAGAAGGTGACAAATCTTTCTTATCCCACAAAGAGCAAGTTTGCTTGGTATTTCCTTCTGTTCCTCATCAGTGATGCCAAGCCAAAGTTCTCTTTAGAATTACAGACTGTTGAACCCGAGAACTTTCAGTTTTTAGGCTGTCAGACACTAAGGGTCTACAAAGAAGCATGAGGTCTCATTGTAGCAAAGATGTCTGAAGCTGACAATATCTAGACTCTAATGGATGAGGCAAGTGAAGAGTCTTCTCAGGACAGCCAATAGGCTTAGACAGGGCAAAAATAAAACAGAGAGCTGAAGGGGTTGATCCCATAGGGCTTAGCTTCTGTGCCCAATGCCATCAGTCAAGGGTATGGCATACCTAGCATTAGGAGAGGCAAGCACAATGAAGATTGTTCAGAGAAAGTAAAAACAGACGTTAAAATTGCATTTTCAAAAGGGAAAAAGAACTTGTTTGTTATTTAAAGCCAAAGCCACTGATGGTAAATGCCTTGGGCTGCGTTGATGGGTTTGCTATGGGTTCTCAGAGGTAGGTGCCAAAGCATCATAAGATTAGGAAAACAGTTACTAAAATGTTTTATGGAAGTCTAGTTGAGTTACAGTGTTGTTTAATTTCAAGTGTTCAGTGAAGTGAATCAATTACACATATACATATATCCACTCTTTTTTCTTTTTTAAAGATTCTTTTGCCATATAGATTATTACAGGGTATTGAGAAAAGTTCCCTGTACTATACAGCAGCTTCTTATTAGTTACCTAGTTTATATATAGTATTGTGTATATATCAGTCCCAAGCTCCCAATATATCCCTTCCCCTCACTTATCCCATGGTAACCATGTTTGTTTTCTATATCCGTGCCTCTACTTCTGTTTTATAAATAAGTTAATTTGTACCATTTTTTTCCCAGATTCTGCATATAAGAAGTACGATATTATATTTGTTTTTGTGTCTAATTTACTTCACCAAGTATGCTAGTCTCTAGGTGCATCCATGTTGCATTATTTTGTTCTTTTTTAT
This sequence comes from Neotragus moschatus, assembly GCA_006410615.1. Taxonomy (NCBI): domain Eukaryota; kingdom Metazoa; phylum Chordata; class Mammalia; order Artiodactyla; family Bovidae; genus Neotragus; species Neotragus moschatus. The sequence goes on from SJYA01002060.1 coordinate 82,650, forward strand.
GGCCGAGTGATATGGCATTGTACCTATGTACCATATCTTCATTATCCAGTTATACTTGATATAATATTTTGTAAAATGTGATTATGTAGAAAGCTCATTTACAGAAAAAAAGCAAGAAATGATACATAGAAATGAAGAGGATATATTGCAAATTATTACTAATTAAAGACACATGACATGTGCTAGATGTCTGAAGTAAATATATTTTAATATTATTTTGTGGGAAGGCATATAGGAAGAGATTCAAAAATTACAGTGACCTTATTTTATGTATATATACATATATATTCCCTCTTACATATATATACATATATATATATATATATATATGAAGAGAGGGAATAAAAGGGAATATATATATATATGTATCCTATTCCATTCCCTCTTTCCATATAATGTGTGCTTATTTTACTATTAGAATGTTACATATTTTCAACTTAAAGTATTATACATTATTAAATAAATATGAATTTAAATTAATGGTGAGTCTTTAGGGCCAAATCAGCTGTCAGGGACTAAAAGATAACCTAGGAACAATAAGTGATTAATTCAAGAACATTACTGACAGGAAGCTTATGAAAATCCATAGACATCTACTCTGAATTTTCTCTATTTTTATTTTATAATATATAGTAAATATTTCTTTCTCTGCTCTTTTGCTGTTTAATTTTTTAGTGTCTTCAATGCAAATCCATCAATACTCTTGTCAGAGATGACCAGACTTGAGGGGTACACACTGTTGTTCTAGAAATTGATGCTTTTGGCTACTGGGAAATGTATCTTACATAAGAACTGTAAGAGGTAACTCCTTCCTTCTTCTATGAGATTAGAGGAAAGGTGTATCATATACTAATTGTTCTGCTTATGTTCATCAGGGATAACTTTGATAAAGCAGGATAACAGAAAATTTTCCTGTTTGTCAAGAGTCACCATGGTGGTCTGGAATAACAGTGATACTATGGAACCTATATTTATTCTGAGGGGTTTTCCTGGACTGGAGTATGTTCATTCACATCTCTCCATTGCATTATGTCTTGCATATTTGTTAGCATTTGTTGGTAATGTTACCATCCTCTCTGTTATTTGGACAGAGTCCTCACTCCACCAGCCCATGTATTACTTTCTTTCTATGTTGGCACTAACTGACCTAGGTATGTCCTTGTCCACACTGCCCACCATGCTTGCTGTATCATGTTTGGATGTTCGGGAGATCCAGGCAAGTGCTTGCTACACCCAGCTCGTCTTCATCCACACTTTCACATTCCTGGAGTCCTCAGTGCTGCTGGCCATGGCCTTTGACCGTTTTGTTGCTATTTGCTGTCCACTGCGCTACACCACCATCCTCTCCAACAGTGTAATAGGCAAGGTTGGTTTGGCCTGCCTGCTAAGAAGCATGGGAGTTGTACTACCCACACCTTTGCTGCTGAGACACTATCACTACTGCCATGTCAATGCCCTCTCCCACGCCTTCTGTTTGCACCAGGATGTTCTGAAGTTATCCTGTTCAGATGCCAGGATCAGCAGTGTTTATGGACTGTGTGTAGTTATTGCCACACTGGGCGTGGACTCTGTGTTTATACTTCTTTCGTATGTCCTGATTCTGAAGGCTGTGCTGGGCATTGCCTCTCATGAGGAGCAGCTAAAGGCACTCAACACATGTGTATCTCATATCTGTGTGGTGCTCATCTTCTTTGTACCAGTTATTGGGGTATCAATGGTCCATCGCTTTGGGAAGCATTTGTCTCCCATAGTCCACATCCTTATGGCTGACATATACCTCCTTCTTCCCCCAGTGCTTAACCCTGTTGTCTACAGTGTCAGGACAAAGCAGATTCGTCTAGGAATTCTCTGCAAGTTTGGGCTAAGGAAGAGGTTTTAAGTACCTCTAACCTTTGGTTGGAGAAGGCAATGGCAACCCACTCCAGTACTCTTGCCTGGAAAATCCCATGGATGGATGAGCATGGTAGGCGGCAGTCCATGGGGTCATGAAGAGTCGGACACTTACTGAGCAACTTCACTTTAACTTTTCACTTTCATGCTTTGGAGAAGGAAATGGCAACCCACTCCAGTGTTCTTGCCTGGAGAATCCCAGAAATGGGGGAGCCTTGTGGGCTGCCATCTATGGGGTCCCACAGAGTCAGACACGACTGAAGCGACTTAGCAGCAGCAGTCGCCACCTTTGGTTTTCCCACTGAAAATCATAGGCAGCCTTTTAAGTAGATGAGAAGTACATTATTAAAGTCTGGTCATCTGGTTAAATTCCTAATTCTTTCCCTTCCTATATACATTATCTGAGATAATCATTAACCCTTATGAAATTCACATTATTCATAGCAAAATTGTAAGTATGACCTTTTCTATCCCCAAGGTAATTATGAGATATACAATAGACAATGTATATAAAAGAGATTATTTTGAAAAAGTTTACTATTTGTTCAGCTCAGTTCAGTTCAGTCACTCAGTCGTGTCCGACTCTTTGCAACACCATGAATCGCAGCATGCCAGGCTTCCCTCTCCATCACTAACTCCCGGAGTTCACTCAGACTCACGCCCATAGAGTCCGTGATGCCATCCAGCCATCTCATCCTCTGTCGTCCCCTTCTCCTCCCGCCCTGAATCCCTCCCAGCATCAGAGTCTTTTCCAATAAGTCAACTCTTCGCATGAGGTGGCCAAAGTACTGGAGCTTCAGCTTCAGCATCATTCCTTCCAAAGAAATCCCAGGGCTGATCTCCTTCAGAATGGACTGGTTGGGTCTCCTTACAGTCCAAGAGACTCTCAAGAGTCTTCTCCAACACCACAGTTCAAAAGCATTGATTCTTCGGCGCTCAGCCTTCTTCACAGTCCAACTCTCACATCCATACATGACTACTGGAAAAACCATAGCCTTGACTAGACGGACCTTAGTCGGCAAAGTAAAGTCTCTGCTTTTGAATATGCTATCTAGGTTGCTCATAACTTTTCTTCTAAGGAGTAAGCGTCTTTTGATTTCATGGCTGCAATCATCATCTGCAGTGATTTTGGAGCTCAGAAAAATAAAGTCTGACACTGTTTCCTCGTCTATTTCCCATGAAGTGATGGGACTGGATGCCATGATCTTCGTTTTCCGAATGTTGAGCTTTAAGCCAACTTTTTCACTCTCCTCTTTCACTTTCATNCTACTGGAAAAACCATAGCCTTGACTAGACGGACCTTAGTCGGCAAAGTAAAGTCTCTGCTTTTGAATATGCTATCTAGGTTGCTCATAACTTTTCTTCTAAGGAGTAAGCGTCTTTTGATTTCATGGCTGCAATCATCATCTGCAGTGATTTTGGAGCTCAGAAAAATAAAGTCTGACACTGTTTCCTCGTCTATTTCCCATGAAGTGATGGGACTGGATGCCATGATCTTCGTTTTCCGAATGTTGAGCTTTAAGCCAACTTTTTCACTCTCCTCTTTCACTTTCATCAAGAGACTTTTTAGTTCCTCTTCATTTTCTGCCATAAGAGTGGTGTCATCTGCATGTCTGAGGTTATTGATATTTCTCCCAGCAATCTTGATTCCAGCATGTGTTTCTTCCACTCCAGCATTTCTCATGATGTATTCTGCATATAAGTTAAATAAGCAGGGTGACAATATACAGCCTTGACATACTCCTTTCCTATTTGGAACCAGTCTGTTGTTCCATGTCCAGTTCTAACTGTTGCTTGCTGACCTACATACAGATTTTTCAAGAGACAGGTCAGGTGGTCTGATATTCCCATCTCTCTCAGAATTTTCCACAGTTTATTGTTATCCACACAGTCAAAGGCTTTGGCATAGTCAATAAAGCAGAAATAAATGTTTTTCTGAAACTCTCTTGCTTTTTAGATGATCCAGCAGATGTTGGCAATTTGATCTCTGGTTTCTCTGCCTTTTCTAAAACCAGCTTGAACTTCTCGAAGTTCACAGTTCACGTATTGCTGAAGCCTGGCTTGGAGAATTTTGAGCATTACTCTATTAAATTTCTATTAATGATTATAATAAGTTTCATTATGTAATATAACTAAGTTCATATGTTTTTCATGTTTATGATCTAAAATTCAGAAAGCAATCTCTCTTTCTCCATTTTATTTTGCTTCTCATGCCAAAATGTCACAATATTGTAACAAAAATATTTCTGACTTTTGGGGTAAGTTTGGAATTTGTCTTCCTGGGAGAAATCTGAACTGCTACAGTCACTGTTGGTTATGAAATAAGTCCTCACCTCATCACTGGTTGGCACTAACTGACCTAAGTATGTGCCTACCCACACTTCCCATCATGCTTACTGTGTTATGTTTGGAGATAATGTTTGGGAGATCCAGGCAAATGCTTGCTATGTCCACCTCCTTTTTATCCATACATTCACATTCCTGGAGGCCTCATTGTTGCTGGCACTGGGAGAAAGGTGGGTTCTTTCTCCCAACCCCACTGTAGGTCTATCTGCTCCTTCAACTTGCCATCAAATGCTGGGGCAGATACATGGAGTTGCCCAAGAAATCCTGATAGCACATGTCTAAATACCTGAGCAAATGTGTAGGTTTCCTGTTCATTACTATAGCTCAGAATTCCATGTCTAAATCTGTGAGTGGATTGGGATTGGTGCATGATAATCACTCTCATTTTTTAGTAGTATTCTTTCCTCTTCTTCATATCTGTGTGGATTGCTAATATTCATGTCATTCTCATTTCCCTTATTGTCATTAATTTACTACTTTTGTTTCATTAAGATGACATACATATGGTTTCATCAGTGGTATTTTATTATTCTTATATATTCAGTTTCTTTTTAGCTGTATTGCAATTTTTTTTTTTATCATGGGATCATTACTAGTATAATAACATGTCACCATGGGGCTGGTATTCCCCAATCAGCATGAATGTTCATAAAAATCTTTGTTAGTATAAACACTGCTGTCTTTTCATGCTATCAATAAATATATAATGAGAAACATGAAACTCATGTCATAGCAATTACTGCTTTCAAAACTGTGGGTATATAAAAAATGGAATGGATGATCTAAATATTAAGAAGTTAATATTTAATAGAATTATACATGTAGAAAGCTTAGAAAAATTAACAGAAGTCATTGAAATATTGTTATTAAAGAGTGGGCAATTTTACTTGAGGATTAAGGAATCAGGTATTGTGGTAGCTGACACTCAGCAGTGCCTCATGGGTCAAATTCAGTCCTATGTCCTGAACAAAGTGTGAAACAAATTGTTATGCTTAAGCTGGCTTGTTTTGCCTTATGAAAGCTAACTCTGCATATCTCATTTCAACTCCATGTTCTTGTAAGGCTCAGAGAACCGCACTCTGAAAAGGACCCTCAGGGACAGCCTCTAGTGGACTGGCAAAGTTTATTATCTAATTGCACAGTTTTATAATTCTCAGGGAATAGAGCATAAGGCAGACTTGCAGGTAGCCATTCCAGATAAACATTAAAGCATTCAAGCATAAAATACAGTTCCCATCGCCCAAGACATAACATAGCTTTGGTGAAACTCTAAAGAGAGTTTTATTGTGAAACAACAGTCCTAGCTCTCAGAAACAGGTGGTCAGAAGGAAGCCTCCGAATGCCTCAAGGCCGGGCGTCTAACCCTTCGTTATCCGTTCCCAGCCTACGGCACTCAGTGAACACTCATAACCCTTTGTTATGCTTGTCCCAGCTTCCAACCTTCATCATGAGTGGAGCAAATACATTCTCAGTATATGCTTAAAGCCTTCTAGCTCCTCCACAGTTCTGTAATGTCACATTGGTAGTTTGAAGTTGGTCATGATGGGAGTATTTCCACAACAGAAACTGACAGACACTACACATCAGGGCTTTTCAAAACTTTCCTAGAGAATGACAGTCCCTTTGCAGTTTGCCTGAAATTATTACGCACTGTTGATTGGCTATACTCCAATGCAAACTAAAAAGCTAAAAAAGAAAAAGAAAAAGAAAAAAAAGATCTCACATACATTACTCTAGAAAAGAAAGTATTTTGTATTTTACTCTTAATGACTGGTTAAGTCATTGTTTACCAGCACACCACTAGACAAGGTATTCTAAGAAGAAGAGGCAGCATGAAGAAAAATAAGAGCATGTGTTAATAACATTCTCCAACTTCCAGGAGAAGTTTAAGACTTGGTGCAGCCACTACAGAGAACAGTATGGAAGTTCCTTGAAAAACTAACAATAGAGCTACCATTTGACCCTGAAATGCCACTCCTGGGCATATATCCAGAGAAAAACATGATCCAAAAGGATACACTCACCCCAGTGTTCACTGCAGCACTGCTTGCAATAGCTAAGACATAGAAACAACCAAAATGTCTATCAACAGAGAAATGGATTAGGAAGATTTGGTATGTATGTCCTTAGTCACTCAGTCACGTCCGGCTCTTTGTGACCTCATAGATTGGAGCCCATCAGGTTTCTCTGTCCATGGGGATTCTTCAGGCAAGAACACTGGAGTGGGTTGCCATGCCTTCCTCCAGGGGATCTTCCCAACCCAGGGATCGAACCCAGGTCTCCTGCATTGTAGGTGGATTCTTTACCATCTGAGCCATGAGGGAAGCCCAGAAGGTGTGGTATATATGCATATACACAATGGAATATATTACTCAGCCATTGTGATAAATGAAAAAATGCCTTTTGCAGCAACATGGATGGAGCTTAGCTTCCCTGGTAGCTCAGCTGGTAAAGAATCTGCCAATAATGCAGGAGATCCTGGTTCAATTCCTGGGTCAGGAAGATTCACTGGAGAATGGATAGACTACCCACTTCAGTATTCTTGGGCTTTCCTGGTGGCTCAGCTGGTAAAGAAGCCACTTGCAATGTGGGAGACCACCTGCAATGGGGGATGGACCTAGAGAGTGTCATACTGAGTGAAGGAAGTCAGATAGAGAAGGAAATCCCTTATATGGGTAATCTAAAAAGACATAATACAAATGAACTTAATATGCTTAGTAAGTTCATTAAACTGAAACAGAAAGAAACTCACAGATTTAGAGATCAAACTTATGGTTGCCAAGGTAGGAGCAGGAGGGAGGGAATGATGGGGGAAAGTGATAGAGAGTTTGGGATGAACATGTACACTGTTATATTTAAAATGGATAATCAACAAGAACCTACTGTATAGCACATGGAGCTCTGCTCAATATTTTGTGGTGGCCTGGATGGGAGGGAAATTTGGGGGAGAATGGATACAGGTATATGTTTGATTAAGTCCCTTTGCTGTCCATATGAAATTATTACAGCACTGTTAACTGGCTATACTCCAGCGCAAAATAAAAAGCTGAACAAAACAAAACAACAAAACCCTCTCTCACATACATTACTCCAGAAGAGAAAGGACTCTGTATTTTTTTTTCTTGATAGCTGGACATTATGTGTCAGGTAAAAGGAACAGGTTTAAATAGGCCCTTGTTAATGTGTGGTAAGGCATGGGGGAGGGAAAGCATGCTGTAGTCCTGTGATTAGTTCTCAGTCTTTTAGTGAGTCTAAAGAGTTCACAGAGCCCCTGGACTGAGAACTTCACAAGTGTTTCTTGCTTTTTTTTTTTTAAATTATCTCCCTTACATGGAATAGGAAGGCTAGTNTCAATAAATATATAATGAGAAACATGAAACTCATGTCATAGCAATTACTGCTTTCAAAACTGTGGGTATATAAAAAATGGAATGGATGATCTAAATATTAAGAAGTTAATATTTAATAGAATTATACATGTAGAAAGCTTAGAAAAATTAACAGAAGTCATTGAAATATTGTTATTAAAGAGTGGGCAATTTTACTTGAGGATTAAGGAATCAGGTATTGTGGTAGCTGACACTCAGCAGTGCCTCATGGGTCAAATTCAGTCCTATGTCCTGAACAAAGTGTGAAACAAATTGTTATGCTTAAGCTGGCTTGTTTTGCCTTATGAAAGCTAACTCTGCATATCTCATTTCAACTCCATGTTCTTGTAAGGCTCAGAGAACCGCACTCTGAAAAGGACCCTCAGGGACAGCCTCTAGTGGACTGGCAAAGTTTATTATCTAATTGCACAGTTTTATAATTCTCAGGGAATAGAGCATAAGGCAGACTTGCAGGTAGCCATTCCAGATAAACATTAAAGCATTCAAGCATAAAATACAGTTCCCATCGCCCAAGACATAACATAGCTTTGGTGAAACTCTAAAGAGAGTTTTATTGTGAAACAACAGTCCTAGCTCTCAGAAACAGGTGGTCAGAAGGAAGCCTCCGAATGCCTCAAGGCCGGGCGTCTAACCCTTCGTTATCCGTTCCCAGCCTACGGCACTCAGTGAACACTCATAACCCTTTGTTATGCTTGTCCCAGCTTCCAACCTTCATCATGAGTGGAGCAAATACATTCTCAGTATATGCTTAAAGCCTTCTAGCTCCTCCACAGTTCTGTAATGTCACATTGGTAGTTTGAAGTTGGTCATGATGGGAGTATTTCCACAACAGAAACTGACAGACACTACACATCAGGGCTTTTCAAAACTTTCCTAGAGAATGACAGTCCCTTTGCAGTTTGCCTGAAATTATTACGCACTGTTGATTGGCTATACTCCAATGCAAACTAAAAAGCTAAAAAAGAAAAAGAAAAAGAAAAAAAAGATCTCACATACATTACTCTAGAAAAGAAAGTATTTTGTATTTTACTCTTAATGACTGGTTAAGTCATTGTTTACCAGCACACCACTAGACAAGGTATTCTAAGAAGAAGAGGCAGCATGAAGAAAAATAAGAGCATGTGTTAATAACATTCTCCAACTTCCAGGAGAAGTTTAAGACTTGGTGCAGCCACTACAGAGAACAGTATGGAAGTTCCTTGAAAAACTAACAATAGAGCTACCATTTGACCCTGAAATGCCACTCCTGGGCATATATCCAGAGAAAAACATGATCCAAAAGGATACACTCACCCCAGTGTTCACTGCAGCACTGCTTGCAATAGCTAAGACATAGAAACAACCAAAATGTCTATCAACAGAGAAATGGATTAGGAAGATTTGGTATGTATGTCCTTAGTCACTCAGTCACGTCCGGCTCTTTGTGACCTCATAGATTGGAGCCCATCAGGTTTCTCTGTCCATGGGGATTCTTCAGGCAAGAACACTGGAGTGGGTTGCCATGCCTTCCTCCAGGGGATCTTCCCAACCCAGGGATCGAACCCAGGTCTCCTGCATTGTAGGTGGATTCTTTACCATCTGAGCCATGAGGGAAGCCCAGAAGGTGTGGTATATATGCATATACACAATGGAATATATTACTCAGCCATTGTGATAAATGAAATAATGCCTTTTGCAGCAACATGGATGGAGCTTAGCTTCCCTGGTAGCTCAGCTGGTAAAGAATCTGCCAATAATGCAGGAGATCCTGGTTCAATTCCTGGGTCAGGAAGATTCACTGGAGAATGGATAGACTACCCACTTCAGTATTCTTGGGCTTTCCTGGTGGCTCAGCTGGTAAAGAAGCCACTTGCAATGTGGGAGACCACCTGCAATGGGGGATGGACCTAGAGAGTGTCATACTGAGTGAAGGAAGTCAGATAGAGAAGGAAATCCCTTATATGGGTAATCTAAAAAGACATAATACAAATGAACTTAATATGCTTAGTAAGTTCATTAAACTGAAACAGAAAGAAACTCACAGATTTAGAGATCAAACTTATGGTTGCCAAGGTAGGAGCAGGAGGGAGGGAATGATGGGGGAAAGTGATAGAGAGTTTGGGATGAACATGTACACTGTTATATTTAAAATGGATAATCAACAAGAACCTACTGTATAGCACATGGAGCTCTGCTCAATATTTTGTGGTGGCCTGGATGGGAGGGAAATTTGGGGGAGAATGGATACAGGTATATGTTTGATTAAGTCCCTTTGCTGTCCATATGAAATTATTACAGCACTGTTAACTGGCTATACTCCAGCGCAAAATAAAAAGCTGAACAAAACAAAACAACAAAACCCTCTCTCACATACATTACTCCAGAAGAGAAAGGACTCTGTATTTTTTTTTCTTGATAGCTGGACATTATGTGTCAGGTAAAAGGAACAGGTTTAAATAGGCCCTTGTTAATGTGTGGTAAGGCATGGGGGAGGGAAAGCATGCTGTAGTCCTGTGATTAGTTCTCAGTCTTTTAGTGAGTCTAAAGAGTTCACAGAGCCCCTGGACTGAGAACTTCACAAGTGTTTCTTGCTTTTTTTTTTTTAAATTATCTCCCTTACATGGAATAGGAAGGCTAGTGTGGGCTGGAGTTGGGTATTCCTTCCCCCAGGACAGTTAGGAGCTGATAATGCCCTGGCAGTTTAGCCTCTGATTAACTAGTTTCTCCCTACAACTGTCCTTCTTGAAAAGAACAAGTGCTCTGGCATATTTCAAAATGGTCCCTTTCCCCTTCTCCCTACAGGGAGCACAAGGGAATTTTTCTCACGTTTACTATGGAAACTTTGAAAAACTCTTGAAGGTAAATATCACAATATTTTAGGGAACCCCTATTACAAGTTTCCCTTGGGTTTTTTTTTTTTTTTAACTCTCAGACTTATTCACTCTGAGTCCCTAGCACTCCATCAGTAACAGCTCAGGTTTCCTACCCCACCAGTTGTTCTCAGTTGCTGCTGAGCCTGGACTCCCAGATTGGGAATTTGGCATGATCATCTCCTTTTCCAGAGCAGAAGACAGTCTTCCAATGGCAGTGACATCATTTATCTTCCCTGGAGTTCACATTAAGAAAAAAAAAAGTCCTGAGGGAATAGACTAGTCAAAGGGGGACATGCCCTTTAGAGTATTCAAAGCACCAAAGTGTAGTGCTGATCAAACACCTAGCTGGGCAGAGCCAACAACTTTGAACACAAAAATATGCTATCTTGGCTCTGGAGTTGCACATGCCCTGCTCAGGACACCTATGCTTCCCTGAAGAACTATCTGCATCAAGATCCACTGTGATTTTATTATTCTCTTATGCCCGTATTCAGTGGCTTTGTCTACGTATAAGAAATTCCCGTGCTTGGCAGACTGGAGATCCAGCCAACCTGTCTACACCTGAAAGAAGTCTTCAAAGGTGAAAAAATGGGCAACGAATTAATATTTAATATATTTGAAGAATTTAGGAAGTAGAAAGAGAAGTCAAGTGATAAGATGACCATAGTTTGTGTGAAATCACTGTTTTGGGATAGGTCAGAGGTACAGATTGCCATGTCCCTGAAAGGGACAATTGTCCCAATAAATTGTCCTCAGAGGCTTCTCAGAAGAGCTCTGGGATGGTATTATTAACTCATGTCCAGGCATAGGTAGAACATATGATGGGGACCCATATACTAAAATCTCTGGTCTCTGAAAACACTGCTATCTGATATTAACTAAAAACAATAATGTTAAAAATGACAACAATAATAATGTGAGTATCCCCTCTATCTCATTCTCAAGTAAATCATGCATTGCTGCTGCTGCTAAGTCGCTTCAGTTGTGTCCAACTCTGTGTGACCGCATAGACGGCAACCTACAGGGCTCCCCCGTCCCTGGGATTCTCCAGGCAAGAACATGGGAGTGGGTTGCCATTTCCTTCTCCAATGCATGAAAGTGAAAATTGAAAGGGAAGTCATTCAGTCGTGTCCGACTTTTTGCGACCCCATGGACTGCAGCCTACCAGGCTCCTCCATCCGTGGGATTTTCCAGGCAAGAACTGGAGTGGGTGCCATTGCCTTCTCTGAAATCATGCACACTTAGCAATATTATTGGGTTGGCCAAAAAGATCATTTAGGTTTTTCCATAAGCTCTTAAAATACAAGCCAAAAAGAGAATTAAGCAAAATGATTCTGAAGAAAAGCCCTGAGGAGTAGCACTTATAAGTGATAACTTGGGCACTCCAGGTTACACCTGATTTTGGTTACTGGTGCACAGGGCTGATATGCTTAAGATTGTGGCTACTTCAGCATTTCCTATACCATTTTGCTTCACTTAAGCCCCAAATGTCTCCTAGGTCTTGGAAACTGTGCCAAAATTTCAGATATATTTTCTTAAATCTCTTAAACATTATATAGTGAAAGTGAAAGTGAAGTCGCTCAATCGTGTCCGACTCTGTGCGACCCTGTGGACTGTAGCCCACCAGGCTCCTCCATCCATGGGATTCTCCAGGCAAGAACACTGGAGTGGGTTGCCATTTCCTTCTCCAGGGGATCTTCCCGACCCAGTTATACAATTCCCAATTTTAAGCTCAAAAATTTTCTTAACCTTCCAAAGTGACAGAACAAGTGAACGACAATTGTCTTCGGACTTTCTGTGACTCTGGAGAAATAGCCACTGGGAGCTGACTGCTTACATCTGTTTCAGACGGACTCCTCTATGGAAGATGGATTAGGAATATCCTAAGTCAGAGACTTTTCTACAAAGTAGGAGAAAGTGATCTTAGAGGGAAGACCTGGAATATGTAGGCAGCATTGAATTTCTGAAGGTATTCAAAGATTTGAAGAAGGATATCAAGGACAAAGAAAATAATTGTGTGTAAGACTCAAAGGGATGACAATTATCATTCAGTGATGATAAAAGAGATCAGGAGAAATTGGTGATATAAAAAGCTAGAAAATAAAGGGAGATGTAAAAGACCAGTATTACCTAATATGCTATGATTAGCATAGTATATAAACCACAGGACAAGAATATATAAAGCAGTTATTCTAATTGAATCTGTTCTTGCAAAGGAAGGAAAATGATATCAGAGAGAAAATTTCCTTTGATCCCTATAGAGAAATAAGCAATTACTTACTTTTTTTTTTTTTAAATTGTGTCAGAGGAAACTATAAAGTGTAATTGAATTAGTGCAACAGGGTAGATTGGGGATCATATGACAGTAATTTAGTACAAATATGGTTAAATTTTTCACTTTTTGTTAAAATGTCTTTCTTATGTCTTTTAAGATTACGTCCAAGATCTTTATATATATGCATAAATTCCTCCTGAAATTTTGGTCCATATATGCAGCCTTAATTCCAATAACCGTCTGAAAGCCTACCTACCCTATGCATGCGTGCTAAGTTGCTTCAGTCCTGTCCAACTCTTTTTGACTCTATGGAATGTAGTCTGCCAGACTCCTCTATCCATGGATTCTACAGGTAACAGTACTGGAGTGGGTTTGCATGCCCTCCTCCAGAGGATCTTCCCAGATCAGGGATTGAATCTGCATGTCTTGAGGCTCCTTCGTTGCAGGCAGATTCTTTACTGCTGAGCCACGGGGCACTTCTGTCCCTAACCTATAGCTTTATTCAATTATATTCACTTACACTAATACCTCTCTGCATTTACATATGTGTTGATCAGCATAGGCCACCCAACACAGTCCTTTGTTTCCATCTAACTCTTGTTTGTCATTTGAGACCTAATTCAAGAATTACTTTTAGCAAATCTCAGACCTCTCTTCATCACTAGTTTCCTCTTTCTGTATTTTAAAGGACCTTGCATTAAACTAACACTTTAACTCTCTCTATCCACTAGATTGTAAGTATCTGAAGGCATTTCTCATATTTAGGTTGGCCAAAAGGTTCATTTGGGTTATTTTGCAAGATGTTAGGGAAAAATCTGAATGAACAATTTCTCCAGACCAATATATTTCTCTATATTTTAGCTTACCCAGATTTCCTTTTAATAAAATATGTTCTTAATAAATGCACAATGAAGAAAATTAAATAAGTTGTAAAATAAGAAATACAGGTGGTAACTATACATAATGAGCATAAGAGTGATTGAAAATAGTAAACAGAGCAAAATACACCAGAGTGTTGTTTCTTTGTGCATTTCACCCTAATTGTTCTGTGTTTTTGTCTCCCCATCTAGACTGAAGGTGCCTCCATCAGCACAATGTCTGTCTTCAATGACTCTGTCCTATACCCCTGCTTCCTCCTGACAGGCTTCTCAGGCCTTGAAAGCAGATATGGCTTAATTTCCCTCCCTATTTTCTTGGTTTATGCCACCTCAATTGCAGGGAACATTACCATTCTATTTATCATCAGAACTGAGCCTGCCCTCCACCAACCAATGTATTACTTTCTATCAATGCTGGCATTTACTGATCTGGGCCTATCCACTACAACCTTGCCTACCATGTTCAGCGTTTTCTGGTTCCATGCCCAGGAGATCTCTTTCAATAGTTGTCTGGTCCAGATGTACTTCATTCATGTTTTCTCAATTATTGAGTCAGCTGTGCTTTTGGCTATGGCCTTTGACCGCTTGGTAGCAATCCGAGCACCCCTGCGTTATGTAGCCATTTTAACCAATGATGTAATCATTGGGATTGCTTTGGCAATCACCGGAAGGGCCTTGGCTCTGGTCCTTCCAGCTTCCTTCCTCTTAAAAAGGCTTCAATATCGTGCTGTCAATATTCTCTCCTACCCTTTCTGCCTGCACCAAGACCTCATCAAGACAACTGTATCCAGCCGTCGGGTCAGCAGCATCTATGGTCTCATGGTGGTCATCTGCTCGATGGGACTTGATTCAGTCCTCCTCCTCCTTTCCTATATCCTCATCCTTGGCACAGTTTTGAGTATTGCCTCCAGGACAGAAAGAGTGAAAGCTCTTAATACCTGCATCTCTCATATCTGTGCTGTACTCACTTTCTATACACCAATGATTGGACTATCTATGATCCATCGCTATGGGCAGAATGCTTCCCCATTTGTCCATGTGTTCATGGCCAATGTCTATTTGCTGGTGCCACCCCTCATGAACCCCATTGTCTATAGTGTCAAGACCAAGCAGATTCGTGACAGAATCCTCAAGAAATTCAACCAACAGAAAGTTTGAAAGAAACTCTAAAACACACCTTTCTCTTCCCCCTCTTTATGTTAATGATTTCTTATTAATGTAGATATTTGATTTTAAATATTAAAATTGATAATTTGTTTTTAAGATGATAGTAGTATTATGTGAGTGCGTGCTCAAATGTGTCTGACTCTGCCATCCCATGGACTGTAGCTCTCCAGTCTCTTCTGTCGATGATATTATCCAGGAAAGAATACCAGAGTGGACTGCCATTTACTGGGTTTCCCTGATAGCTCAGTTAGTAAAGAATTAGCCTGAAATGCAGGAGATCTTGGTTCGATTCCTGGGTCATGATTTGCTGGAGAAGAGATAGGCTACCCACTCCAAGGGATAGGCTACACACTCCAGTATTCTTTGACTTCCCTTGTGGCTCAGCTGGTAAAGAATCTGCCTGCAATGCAGAAGACCTGGGTTCAATCCCTGGGTTGGGAAGATCCCCTGGAGAGGGAAAAAGCTACCCACTCTAGTATTCTGGCCTGGAGACTTCCACGAACTGTATAGTCCACAGGGTTGCAAAGAGTCAGACACAACTGAGCAAATTTCACCTTCACTTGCCATTTCCTACTCAAGGGTATTTCCTTGACCCAGGGATCAAACCCACATCTCATGCATCTCTTTCATTGCCAGGTGGATTTTTTACCACTGCGTCACCTGGGAAGTCCAATAGTATTATAGTAGTGTAATACAATAATAGTAACTGGCATTTTTTCACTATACAGAATAAAAGCATAATTTTGATTTATATTCATATTGACATACTAGAGAATATGCTCACTAAATCCAGGTTAGACTATTCTTAACAGAACTGTGATTTTAATAATTAGCAGTAAATGTTTATGAGACTAAAAGGGTCATCAAGACAACATTCTAGTGAAGTTATTAGTTATAACTTGTAAAAGTCCTTACTTTATGAAAAGGATTTGGATTTCAAGATTACTTCAAGTATAATATAGGGGCTTCCCTCATAGCTCAGTTGGGAAAGAATCCGCCTGTGATGCAGGAGACCTTGGTTCAATTCCTGGGTCAGGAAGATCTGTTGGAGAAGGGATAGGCTACCCACTCTAGTATTCTTGGACTTCCCTTGCAGCTCAGCTGGTAAAGAATCTGCCTGCATTGTGGGAGACCAGGGTTCAACCTCTGGGTTGGGAAGATCCTCTGGAGAAGGGAAAGGCTACCCACTCTAGTACTCTGGCCTGGAGAATTCCTTGGACTAAGTTCATGGGGTCGCAAAGAGTCAGACATGATTGAGTGACTTTCACTTCAAGTATAATATAGACTATAGTCCACATCAAAAATATTTCCCACAAAATTGACCTTAATCTAAAAATATTTTAAAGTCTTTGATCAAGAGAAAAAAAAATTCCATCAGGAAAGACTTCTATTAAAAGAAAATTATAACTGAATGAACATCAGTACNACTTTCACTTCAAGTATAATATAGACTATAGTCCACATCAAAAATATTTCCCACAAAATTGACCTTAATCTAAAAATATTTTAAAGTCTTTGATCAAGAGAAAAAAAAATTCCATCAGGAAAGACTTCTATTAAAAGAAAATTATAACTGAATGAACATCAGTACAGTTTCATAAACATAAAAGAAAGAAAACTTGAGCCAAAGTAATTGAATTGATTTGGTTAGCTCTCAAATAATCCAGAAACCATAGGTTCTGTGTGTAGGAACCAGGAAGGCCTTTCTTCACTGAGTGATATAGATACTTCTGAGACCCAGATTTTCATCCATTTTCTGCTTGTTTTTGACCTATTAGTTATTGCAAAAATATATTAAAGTTCCCAAATATCATAGTGGATTTCTCTATTTCTCCTTGTCATTCTATCAGTTTTACCTCAGAATTTAGAGGTTTGTTGTCTGGTGCATAGATGTTAAGATTTATTATCTTTGAAATTATTTTATCAAAATATAATATCCCTGATATTTATCCCTGATACTTGTTCTCATTTTCTAAAATTAATATAGCTTATCCCATTTTCTTTGGATTAGCGATAGCATTGCATATCTTTCTCCACTTCTTTACTTTAAAAAATGTATGTATTTAGTATGGAAGTTTTTTAAAAAACTAAAANAATATAATATCCCTGATATTTATCCCTGATACTTGTTCTCATTTTCTAAAATTAATATAGCTTATCCCATTTTCTTTGGATTAGCGATAGCATTGCATATCTTTCTCCACTTCTTTACTTTAAAAAATGTATGTATTTAGTATGGAAGTTTTTTAAAAAACTAAAAATAGAGTTACTAGATGATCCAGCAATCTCAATCCTGAGCATATATCTGGAAAAGATGAAAACTCTAATTGAAGAAGACTCACGCATCTCAATGTTCATAGCAGCACAATTTACAATAGCCATGACATGGAAGCAACTTAAATGTCCATAGACAGAAGAGTGGATAAAGAAGATGTGTGAGATATATATATATATATATACACATACACACACATATAATGGAATATATACTAAGCCATACAAAAGAATGAAATCATGCCATGTGTAGNAGTTCAAGAAGGTCTTGTAGGTCTTCATAGAAACGTTCAACTTCAGTTTCTTAAGCATTAGTGATTGGGACACAGACTAGGATTACTGTGATATTTAATGATTTGTCTTGGAAACGAACAGAGATCATTCTGTCCTTTTTGAGATTGCACCCAAGTACTGCATTTCAGACTCTTTCGTTGATTATGAGGGCTACTCCATATCTTCTAAGGGATTCTTGCCCATAGTAGTAGATATAATGGTCATCTGAATTAAGTTTGCTCATTCCAATCCATTTTAGTTCACTGATTCCTAAAATGTCAATGTTCGCTCTTGCCATCTCCTGCTTGACCACTTCCAATTTACCATGATTCATGGACCTAACACTCCAGGTTCATATGCAATATTGTTATTTATAGCATTGGACTTTACTCCCACCATCAGTCACATTTACACCTGGGTGTTGTTTTTGCTTTGGCTCCATATCTTCATTTTTCTGGAGTTATTTCTACACTCTTCTCCAGTAGCACATTGGGCACCACCAGCCTGGGGAGTTCATCTTTCAGTGTCATATCTTTTTGCCTTTTCATACTGTTCATGGGGTTCTGAAGGCAAGAATACTGAAGTGGTTTGCCATTCCCTTTTCCAGTGGATCACATTTTGTGAGAACTCTCCACTATGGCCCGTCCATCTCGGGTGGCCCTATGCAGCTTGGATCATAGTTTCATTGAGTTAGATAAGACTATGGTCCATGTGATCAGTTTGATTCATTTTCTGTGATTGTGTTATTCATTCTATCTGCCCTCTGAAGGATGAGGATAAGAGGCTTATGGAAGCTTCCTGATGGGAGAGACTGACTGTAGGGGAAACTGGGTCTTGTTCTGATCAGCAGGGCCATGCTCAGTAAATCTTTACTTACTATCTCTTAATAACACATTAAGTAAAAGTAACTCTAACTGGAACAATGGGATAAAGACCTCAGAGAAAAGATGTACGACCTTACCTAATGTTTCTCAGCTTTTGTTCTGAAATTAACTCTTACTAAACTTATCTGTTACATGCCCATGATTTCCAAGAAATTGCCATATTTGAATATCTGTATATGGAAATGATTTAGAATATATATATACATGTAGACATATATATGTATATGAAAATGATTTAGAATATATATATATATGTAAACATATATATACTTAAGTATGTACATGCAGATACACACATATTTTTTCACTTCATATGATGTATGAAGTTTTATATTTCCAGAGATTTAACTTTAAGATTTATGTGATATAACTGAAAGACAAGACTCAAAAGAAATATTTAACTTCATTCTTTGTAGTCTATGCTTTATATCTTAAACCCGATCATACTCTTTCTTAAGTATTATCTAAGATATCTGCTTAAATCTAAAGAGATTCAATTTTTGCACTCAAATCCATTTCAGTCAGAATAAGAACTATGTGTACGTTTGACTCAGCATTAATGGATAAATGTTACAATAAATGAGAACTTTCACCAAATGTTACAGACTGGTGGCATAAGAGATTTTTCAGTATAGTTTACATAGGCCCAGTGTTTACAAAGGTGGTGCTGTGAGCTAAATTTTATTTTAATTAACCTTTTAAAATATGCCAGGAATTGTATGGATTGCCTGATATCTAGTACTTAATTTATATTCAAAATGCTTTATGCTCTTGGTCCTTAATTTTCAAGTTGAGGAAACTGAGGCATTGAGATAATTAGTAAATTACTCATGGTGATATAGTCGTACATAGGTAGTCCAGTATTTGAACTGATTCACATCAATCCCAGGGTTGGCTATTTTGATCATTTGTCTCTATGACTTCTGTGACATATATATGAACAACTGTAAAAGGGGAACGATCATGGACAGAGGATAGTGGGTCAAAAGACCCCTAAAGCTAAGCATTCAGTGAACTGAGATACCTGGTCAGTGAAGGGAGTCAGGGAGAGATAAGGCTGTAAATGGAGTCTCCAATGCTAGCTTAGTATGTTTGAACTTAGAATATGAATTGGGTGCCATTTTGTCTAGAAAACAGCAACCCATAGAATTTGACTACATTATCTTCCCTAGAGGAACATGAATACTTCTCTCCTTGGCATATACAAATGATAATATCCGTGTTTTTGTCCCACATTCATAACTTTCTATAAATCCCTAACCATGTTACTTTCTCTTGGGTTTCTCTTTTTCTAAATCATAGTCTGAGGATTTTGTCATCAATCTCAGAGGAGTTAATCTCAGAGCGCAATTTATAAGATAAAGCTGAATTAACTCATTTTTTTCCAAACCTATAAGCAGCTACAACCTTAATATAAAACCTCTCTCTATGGAGTGTATGAAAAAACAGACATAGAGTTTTACTGTTTGATAGTTATCATGTGTCTCTCTATGGAAAAATGAAGCATCACGCATGAATTTCCTTTTTATTTAGGTGTGTACTGAACTCAAATGAAAGAGGCATGATCCATCCAACGTGGCTGAGAGCTACTACTTTGATATGATATGCTTGATGCAGTAATCCATTTCAGGTGGGAAATCTTGCAACTTTTAAATAGAGATTAGGTATCTTTAAAAATATCTAAAAGATCAAAGGCATTTAAAATCTACTTACAAGAATAGTCATTTAGTTGGTTGGTAAAGTAAAATTTCTGCTTCTGGAATAGGTTATAGGGATTGGATGAAATGCATTTATGAAGCAGGATGAAAGTCTGAGGTTAACAGTGGCATGTTATTGAGTATTTATTTATAGAAATGAACCCAAAGTAGGCATCACAATGTCTAGAAGGTTTGCTCTTCACTTCACCCTGACAGGGGCCACTGGCAATTACCTAGAAGTTTCAGTTTAAACACACACACACACACACACACATACAGGAGCATTGCAAAATACAGCTGTTCTCTATCTCTATCTCTCCATCTCTCTTTTTTCTTTCTCTCACAAACACATACACCAATTTTAGAATGTATACAACATTTATTTTATTCATTCAACCTGATACATTTCCCATGGAAATATGGAGTTATACTAAGGTTAAAAACAGGAGTCTATGCTACTTTATCCTGAACTTGAAGCACTGTGCCTCAAGTTGGGAACCCAGAGAAAGTGTCTTAGCTTTATTATTTGAGTTTATGTGGTTTCCTCCTGATTGCGTCTTCATCATTTTGAAGGTATTGCAAAAGTGCTCCTATTTCCTTTAGACAATGATGAAAAGCAATTTTCTCTTCCATTAGATTTTGCTGTTCCAGACTTTTTGTGATGCTCAAAAATATCTTCCACAGATCCATAATGACCTGAAGCCTTTTAGGCTGTACTCTACCCACACTTCCAGTGTCTTAGCCCGGCAGAAGAAGTGAATAGATTACATGCCAGTTCTGAAGCAGTGATAAAATTATCAGGTTTTCTCAGAGGAGCTGATGTAGAGTGAACAGTGAATGCAGAATTTGTCACATACCACTAGAAACCAACATATTCATAACAATCAAAAATGAACCACTATTAAATGAAATGACTGAGAAAATAGAGACATCAATGAAAATCTACAGAAGTTTATTATCTTTTTATTATTATCTTTTTTGCTGGGATCTTTCAAGTACAGAGGTATGTGTCCACTTGAGTCTGCTCTTGGGCAGGTATCTCAGAATGTGTGTGTGTGTTTTTTTTTTTTAATGATAATATATATCTCTGATATTTTGCTTCTGTCATTTTACAGAAAACTCTTTGATATTGAAATATTCTGTATGTCAAAATGATAAATAAATCTTTAGAGAAATTCTGCCTTTTCTAATTATGGAAGTGTGTGCATTCATGCCTATGACTACTTTCTCATCTGCCTATCTCTTTTTGGGTTATGTCCGCATTCTCATATGTGTATCCTTGGTTTTTCATGTGTCCCTTTTCCATATCGGATTTCAAAAAAGATATAGAGAATATTAAATTATTCCATACTTCATGCTATGGTTTATGTTTTCTATTCTGCCCAGGGCTTGGTGATAAACCTTAGATGGTAAAAAAAAATAGTATTAAATGTTTATAAGGATTACATATTTTGAGACTGGACCATTCAAATGAGTATGGCTTGATTTAGAATATGAAAAAGAATTAATAGATCTTCCAAAGCAAAATTTTTCATTTCACATTATATTGAAACACTAAGCTAATCATTTTCATAACCAGTACTTACTGAAATTTCTTTTTTTCTTCCTCCTTCTAGGAGTGACAGCTTCTTCTACTCTGTGACTTGGAAGGATGTTTTATCACAATAGAAGCATTTTTCACCCAACCACATTTTTCCTCATTGGAATCCCAGGTCTGGAAGAAGTCCATGGCTGGATCTCCCTACCTTTCTGTTCTGTTTACCTTGTGGCTTTACTGGGAAATGTCACAATTCTGCTGATCATCAAGACAGAAAAGACCCTGCGGGAGCCCATGTTCTACTTCCTGGCCATTCTTTCAACAATTGATTTGGCCCTTTCAACAACCTCAGTACCCCGTATGCTGGGTATCTTCTGGTTTGATGCTCATGAGATTAATTTTGGAGCTTGTGTGGCCCAGATGTTCCTGATCCATACTTTTACTGGCATGGAAGCTGAAGTCTTACTGGCGATGGCCTTTGACCGTTATGTGGCTATCTGTGCTCCACTCCACTACACAACCATTTTGACGTCCCGGGTGCTCATGGGCATCAGTGTGTGCATTGTAATTCGTCCAGTTCTGCTTACACTTCCTATGATCTATCTCATCTATCGCCTACCATTTTGCCAGGCTTATATAATACCTCATTCCTACTGTGAACACATGGGAATTGCAAAACTGTCCTGTGGAAATATCCGAATTAATAGTATCTATGGACTTTTTGTTGTTTCCTTCTTTGTCCTAAACCTAGTCCTTATTGGCATCTCCTATGTTTATATTCTCTGGGCTGTCTTCTGTCTCCCATCCCAAGATGCACGACTAAAAGCCCTAAGCACATGTGGGTCCCATATTGGGGTCATCTGTGTTTTCTATATCCCCTCAGTCTTCTCTTTCCTTACCCACCGATTTGGACACAAAATACCTCGCTATATTCATATTCTTGTTGCCAACCTCTATTTGATTATCCCACCCTCACTCAACCCCATCATTTACGGTGTAAAGACCAAACAGATATGGGAGCCTGTGCTCCGTGCCTTTATTAAAAAATAAGACACTTACCACGTTGTTTTATTAAGAATTTTGATCTCTCAAGGAAGATATGTGTATTCTTGCTTTAACAAATATATCTCCTGGTCCTGACCTATTGCTGCCAGATTGCAACACAAGTTGATTTATTCCTAACTGCTGACTAATGGGTTCTAAGACTTGTGGAAACTTTATTGGAGCTTCAGTTCAAAAGTTAATAGGCTTTCTTGAAAGGAAGCTGTTGTGGTCTCTATTTGTATGTCATTATACTTTGTTCTTGATAGCATGAAACTACTTCTCTTTTAGGCGAACAATGTATATATGGTGTGTTTTTAGCTCTTTAATTAGAGAAATGTGGTACTGGGACTTTGACCCTGTAGCCTGTATCCATTCACTCACTTATTTATTTATTTTTTTATTCTCCTAATTTACATTCATTTTGTGTTTATTGTATGTATTGAATCATTCTTATCATTGTTGTTGTTCAGTCGCCAAGTTGTGCCCGACTCTTTGTGACCCTATAGACTGCAGCATGCCAGGCCTCCTTGTCCCTCACCATCTCCCAGAGTTTGCCCAAGTTCATGTCCACTGAATTCGTGATTCTTATCATTAAGGATGATAAATGAACCAAAATAAAATGAACGTCTGTTCTTATGGAGCTTGCATTCTCTTGTGCTCTTAAAAAAAGCCAAGTTCATGGGCTTTGGCAACCTACGAACTAAGGAAGGAGAGAGGTGATCACCAGGGAATGACTGACTCATACTGCTCATTGCCAGGCCTGCCTATTGCCTATGCTCTGTCCAGTTCAAAATAAAATCATTACTAAATTTGTAGCTGAAGTGGAAAGGTCAGCCAAATAGGTAAGATTCAAAGAATTGATAGCCAAAACAAACATAAAATTTCAACACTCTTTCTCACTAATACCATCAGTGTCATTTCAGTGAACTTCTCTCTATACTCAGACCCATAATATAAGGGTGGTATTGTAGTTAAATTACATATAGCATTTCTATCTATGTGATACATGCTGGTCTTTATCACTTCACTGCCTGTTCTCTCAGTCTACACTTCATCATAAAATACTCCATCCTCAAGTTCAAGACTTCTCATATTAAACCCATGATCTATTTCTAGTGCCTTCTTGATTAACATTCAAGTTATCCAATCAGTCGATGATTAGTCAACTTCTTCATGACCAAGGACTTTCAACTGATTCTACAATAAGATTTCCTTAGACCAAACAATGGGGTTTTGCAGCATCCAACTTGTCACATTATTTTCTATTGTTAACAAATCATTTTCTTTTTCAGACTTTAAAAAAATTAAAGTAAAAATGTAATAAATATACTTCTTCCTGCAACTCATGAATTAATGAATTTTAACATTGCAGTAATCTCAAAGGTAATTCTTGTTAAATTAAAGTTGAAATCATTTTTAACATGGTTCCAATAGATCTTCTCTCCTATTTTTCCAGCGGCAAATTTTATCGTGTTTTTTGACATTACAGTATGTGAATTTTTTGCTTTATAATCAATCGTGTTATTTTAGTTAGATCATATTAAATTAGTTAGAAACCTTACTATGCATTTTGTTTAATAGCATTGATTTCATTTACATATTCCTCTATGAATAGATACTGATATTAAATTTTAAGTAGAAATATACTACCTATGCTTTCATTTTCTTCTTGGTACATTTTTAGATCATTTATCCAGGTTGTATAATTTAATATAGAATTACTGGGTAGAAGGATTGTAATCAATTATAACATAATTCTGCTTTCTTGATCTTAGCCTTTGATCACTTTTTAAATTTTTCACATTTTCAATACTTTCCTTTTTACATATTTTCATGCTTTCTGATTTAACTTTCCTAAGATTAGTTAATAAAGTGTTCATTTTCTAAGTACATTTGTTTGTAGTTCAGTTCAGTTCAGTTGCTCAGGTGTGTCTGACTCTTTGTGACCCCATGAATTGCAGCATGCCAGGTCTCCCTGGCCATCACCAACTCCTGGTGTTTACCCAAACTCATATCCATCGAGTCAGTGATGCCATCCAGCCATCTCATCCTCTATCATCCCCTTCTCCTCCTGCCCCCAATCCCTCCCAGCATCAGAGTCTTTTCCAATGAGTCAGCTCTTCATACAAGGTGGCCAAAGTACTGGAGTTTCAGTTTTAGCATCATTCCTTCCAGAGAAATCCCAAGGCTGATCTNATCCCCTTCTCCTCCTGCCCCCAATCCCTCCCAGCATCAGAGTCTTTTCCAATAAGTCAGCTCTTCACACAAGGTGGCCAAAGTACTGGAGTTTCAGCTTTAGCATCATTTCTTCCAAAGAACACCCAGGACTGATCTCCTTTAGAATGGACTGGTTGGATCTCCTTGCAGTCCAAGGGACTCTCAAGAGTCTTCTCCAACACCACAGTTCAAAAGCATCAATTCTTCGGCGCTCAGCCTTCTTCCCAGTCCAACTCTCACATTTACCCTACCCTAAACAAAACAAAAATTGTAGGCTTCTTTGATTTTTTCCCATGGTTTGACTTTAGGAATTACATTCCAGCAGGTTAACATAGTGAATTGGACTCCCTTGGAACTCCTTTCCTGACCTTAAAGCAGCACTGTCTTCAGCCTAGCATTTTATCTCAGTAGTACAGCCAGAGTGAGAATCAGAAGGCTTGGCTGGTTGAAAAAATAATACCTCACTTAACATGGACATTCCATCAGTTTCTTCAAGTGAGAAATTTTAGTTATCGCTATACAAGTACTTCTCATTCACTTTTCCATAATACTTTGCCACAAGTTCCAGAGTTCCTATTCTAAATAAGAAGTGGTGGCAGTATAGAACAAGGTGGCTTGACTTCAGGTGGTATCAGAGTAAGCCTGGAATTGTCTTCTGCACCCAATAAGTGAGAACATGAAAAAGAGACACCCACACATCATGAGTCAGATTGCAGCTTAAAGCAGAACCATGCAAACAAATTGATTTTGTGGATATCAACTCCTCAGCCTGGCAGCTATATCTGAAAATTAGAAACCAAGACTATTCTTATGGTTAGAGAGACCCATACACTGAAATGAAAAGTAGGTATGAAGTGTGTTCTTAGTAGGCATTCCGAAGAAGCACTTCCTACCCCTCATCTATGTATTTTCAGGTGTGTATGTAGTTACATGCAAAGGTATAAGTGAAGACTTTATAATACACTTCAGTAAACTTTAACATGCTTGTTGGAACATGAAATAAGCTCAATATCTAAATACAGAGAAAGAAGGCAGTATAATACATTGAATAATAATACAGATTTTGGAATAAGACATTTGAGTTAAATTCTTTGTTGTTGCTAAAATTTTCTATAGCTAAAGTTTTCCATATATATAATAGAAGTAAACATAGTATCTATATTGTAGGGCTGTTTCAAAGACTAAAAACATTCAGTTCAGTTCAGTTCAGTCGCTCAGTCTCAGACTCATGCCCATCAAGTCAGTGATGCCATCCAGCCATGTCATCCTTGGTCGTCCCCTTCTCCTCCTGCCCCCAATCCCTCCCAGCATCACAGTCTTTTCCAATGAGTCAGCTCTTCCCATTAGATGGCCAAAGTACTGGAGTTTCAGCTTTAGCATCATTCCTTCGAAAGAAATCCTATGGCCGTTCTCCTTCAGAATGGACTGGTTGGATCTCCTTGCAGTCCAAGGGACTCTCAAGAGTCTTATCCAACACCACAGCTCAAAAGCATCAATTTTTTGGCACTCAGCCTTCTTCACAGTCCAACTCTCACATCCATACATGACTACTGGAAAAACCATAGCCTTGACTAGATGGACCTTAGTCAGCAAAGTAATGTCTCTGCTTTTGAATATGCTATCTAGGTTGGTCATAACTTTTCTTCCAAGGAGTAAGTGTCTTTTAAGTAAAATACACTTTGAAAATACCTCTCACCTAATACCACATTAAATAATATCAGTCCTAACTATAACAATGTGATAAAGGCTTCAAATAGAAAGGTCTTATGGGGGGAGGGTGGAACTTAAGTATGATCAGTGGAAGAAAATAGAAAGCCCAGAGATAAATCCATGCACCTATGTACACCTTATCTTTGACAAAGTAGGCAAGAATATACAATGGAGAAAAGATAATTTCTTTAACAAGAGGTGCTGGGAAAACTTGTCAACCACTTGTAAAAGAATGAAACAAGAACACTTTCTAACACCATACACAGAAATGAACTCAAAATGGATTAAAGATCTAAATGTAAGACCAGAAACTATAAAACTCGTAGAGGAGAACATAGGAAAAACACTCTTTGACAGAAATCACAGCAGGATCCTCTATGACCCACCTCCCAGAATATTGGAAATAAAAGCAAAAATAAACAAATGGGACTTAATTAAAATTAAAAGCTTCTGCACAACAAAGGAAGCTATGCTGCTTCTGCTGCTGCTAAGTCACTTCAGTCGTGTCCAACTCTGTGCGACCCAATAGACGGCAGCCCACCATGCTCCTCTGTCCCTGGGATTCTCCAGGCAAGAACCCTGAAGTGGGTTGCCATTTCCTTTTCCAATGCATGAAAGTAAAAAGTGAACGAACGTGAAGTCGCTCAGCCATGTCTGACTCTCAGCGACCCCATGGACTGCAGCCTACCAGGCTCCTCTGTCCATGGGATTTTCCAGGCAAGATTACTGGAGTGGGATGCTATTGCCTTCTCCTAAAGGAAACTATAAGCAAGGTGAAAAGACAGCCTTCAGAATGGGAGAAAATAATAGCAAATGAGGCAACTGACAAAGAATTAATCTCAAAAATATATAAGCAACTCCTCCAGCTCAATTCCAGAAAAATAACCCAATCAAAAAATGAGCCAAAGACCTAAACACACATTTCTCCAAAGAAGACATACAGATGGCTAACACATGTAAAGAGGATCAACAACACTCATTATCAGAGAAATGCAAATCAAAACCACAGTGAAGTACCACTTCACGCCAGTCAGAATGGCTTCTATCCAAAAGTCTACAAGCAATAAATGCTGGAGAGGGTGTGGATAAAAGGGAACCCTCTTACACTGTTGGTGGGAAAGCAAACTAGTACAGCCACTATGGAGAACAGTGTGGAGATTCCTTAAAAAATAGAACTGCCATACAACCCAGCAATCTCACTGCTGGGCATACACACTGAGGAAACCAGAACTGAAAGAGACACGTGTACTCCAATGTTCATTGCAGCACTGTTTACAATAGCCAGGGCATGGAAGCAACCTAGATGTCCATCAGCAGATGAATGGACAAGAAAGCTGTGGTACATATACACAATGGAGTATTACTCAGCCATTACAAAGAATACATTTGAATCAGTTCCAGTGAGGTGGATGAAACTGGAAAGAAAGAAAGTGAAGTTGTTCAGTCGTGTGTGACTCTTTGAGACCCCAGGAACACCAGGCTCCTCTGTCCATGGGATTTTCTAGGCAAGAGTACTGGAGTGGGTTACTTTGGAGCCTATTATACAGAGTGAAGTAAGCCAGAAAGAAAAACACCNTCCAGTGAGGTGGATGAAACTGGAAAGAAAGAAAGTGAAGTCGTTCAGTCGTGTGTGACTCTTTGCGACCCCAGGAACACCAGGCTCCTCTGTCCATGGGATTTTCTAGGCAAGAGTACTGGAGTGGGTTACTTTGGAGCCTATTATACAGAGTGAAGTAAGCCAGAAAGAAAAACACCAATATAGTATACTAACGCATATATATGGAATTTAGAAAGATGGTAATGATAAGCCTGTATTCGAGACAGCAAAAGAGACACAGATGTATGGAACAGTCCTTTGGACTCTGTGGGAGAGGGAGAAGGTGGGATGATTTGGGAGAATGGCATTGAAACATGTATAATATGAATAAAAACTTATTAGTACTGAAAAAAACACTTAAGTATGTATCTTTACATAATTTTGAATTATAAGTAAAATAAAATCAAACAAAAATCCCCACTAATCTTACTTAATTTACTTAAATATTAAGGGAGATTTTCTCTCACCTTAAAACAAAGTACAATAAAAATATTGGTCTGAGTTCCTTGTTACCAAGAAAAAGTTGTTCTGATATTTTTTGATAACTAGGCAATACATTTTTTAAAGTATTTCAGAGCTGACATTCTGTGACTCACTTGTGTCTAAGGTTGCTCTTGTTATGATTCTAAAACATCTAACCAGCAACTCCTCAAAATAGATGTTCTTCATTCCCAACTAGCAGAAAAAGGGGTATGAACTTCCCTAACATTTCTCAGCTTATGTTCAAAAAGTAATTCTGACTGAACTTATCAGTTACATGTCCATGATCTCAAAGAAAATGCTATGTTTTAATATGCACATATTAAACAATTTCAGAACATATATTTATGGAGATATATACACACATACACATATACATATATAGATATGTGTAGACTTCCCTGGTGGCTCAGATGGTAAAGAATCTGCTTGCAGTGAAGGAGACCTGGTCTCGATCCCTGGGTCAAGAAGATGCCCTGAAGAAGAAAATGACAAACCACTCCAGTATTCTTGCCTGGAGAATTCCTTGGAGAGAGAAGGTTGATGGGCTACAGTTTTGCAAAGAGTTGGACACAACTGAGTGCATATATTTACACTTCATATTATGTGTGAAATTTTAAATTTTGTAACAGTCAACTTTAAGGTGTGCATGATATAACTGGAAAGACAAGAATCAAAAGAAATATTTAATTCCATGCTTTATATTTGCAACCTTTATATCATCTGCTTTATATCTTAAGACTGATGTTTTTTCTTAAACATTATAAAAAACATCTGCTTAAATGTAAAGAGGTATAATTTTTGCACTCAAAATAAATTTATTCCAGTGAGAATAATAACTATGTGTACATTCAATTCAAAGCTAATGAAAAAATGTTTAAAAGAAATGCAAACTGCCAGATCAAATGTTACAGATTCTGTGGCATGAGCGATTTCTCAGTATAGTTTATATAGGTCCAAGTTTATGAAGGTGGTATTGTGAGCTAGCTCTTATTTTAATTAATCACTTAAAATATGCCAGGTATCAGACTTCGCAGGTGATTCATTGGTTGGAAATCTGCCTTCCAACGCAGGGGACTTGGATTCAATAACTGGTGCAGGAGGATTCTACATGCTGCGGGGCAACAAAGCCCGGACCCCACAAGTACTGGGCTCATGTGCTTCAATTAGAAAGCAGACTCTGCTTGCTGCAACTAGAGAAAGTCAGTGCAGCAAGGAAGATCCAGTGCAGCCAAACATAAATTAATTAATAAAAAAAAGCAAGCCAGGTATTATACTAAATGCTTGATATCTGATATCTACTACTTATTTACTCTTCAAAATACCTCTAGGCAATTGGTATTATTATCATCCCTAATTATACAGTTGAGAAAACGAAGATATAACTAATAAATCACTCATGGTGACATAGCTTGTACATGGGAAGTCCAGTATTTGAAGTGAGTCAGGTCAGTTCCAGGACTGACTTTTTATCACTTCTCTATGGCCTTTGTGATATACATGTGGATCATTGTGAAAAGGAAGCAATCATGGACAGAAGATAGTGGGAGCAAAGACCCACAGATTGGAATCATTGAAGCTAAGCATTCCATGAACACAAAACACCTGGTCAGTGAAGGAGGACAGGGAGAGCTAGGGCTAAAAATGGGGTCTTCTATGCTGGGTTGTTCGGAGAAGGCGATGGCACCCCACTCCAGGACTCTTGCCTGGAAAATCCCATGGACAGAGGAGCCTGGAAGGCTGCAGTCCATGGGGTTGCGAAGAGTTGGACACGACTGAGTGACTTCACTTTCGCTTTTCACTTTCATGCATTGGAGAAGGAAATGGCAACCCCCTCCAGTGTTCTTGCCTGGAGAATCCCAGGGACAGGGGAGCCTGATGGG
Organism: Neotragus moschatus; assembly: GCA_006410615.1. Taxonomy (NCBI): domain Eukaryota; kingdom Metazoa; phylum Chordata; class Mammalia; order Artiodactyla; family Bovidae; genus Neotragus; species Neotragus moschatus. Next base: position 113,043 of record SJYA01002060.1, read on the forward strand.
CTGCCATCTATTGGGTCACACAGAGTTGGACACGACTGAAGCGACTTAGCAGCAGCAGCAGCATGCTGGGTTATTATGCTTGAATTTAGAATATAGATAAAGTACAATTTTATCTAGAAAACAGAAATCCATAGAATTTGACTGCAAAATGAGGGACATGAACATTGATCTCTATGCCACATTCAAATAATAATATCATGTTTTTGCCTCGTATTTATAATTTTCTTGATATAAATTCTTATCCATTTTACATTCTCTCAGACTTCTCATTTTCTAAATCATAGTCTGATGGTTTGTCAGTAATCTCAGAGAATTTAACCCCAGGGCATGATTATAACAGTAAACTGAATTATCTCATCTTCCCCAAAGGTATAAGCAGCTATAACCTTAACATAAAACTTCTCTCTTTGTACTATATAAAAAATGGACATAGAGTTTTATTCCTTGATATCTATTGTGTCTCTATTTCTGTGGAAGAATGAAGCATCACAGGGGAATTTTGTCTTCATGTGGGTGTGTACTGAAGTCAAATGAAGGAAGGATGATCCAAGGTGGCTGAGAACTATAATCTTGATATAATGTGCTTGATGGGGCAGGGATGGGGATGAGGATCTTGTAAATTCTAAATGGAGATTGAGTATCTTTAATAATATTAGAAGGTCCGAGACTTTAAAATTCTGCTTACAAGAACAGTGGTTGATAGAGTAGAATTTCTGCTTCTGCAAGAGGTTATAGGGATTGAATAAAACACACATATGAAGCCTAATGAAAGTCTGAGGTAAGCGTTGGCTCGTTACTGAGAGTTTATTTCCAGAGATGAACCCAAAGTAGGCATCACAGTGTCTAGAGGGCTTGCTCTTGACCAGCACCCTGACAGTGGTCAATGGCAATTACCTGGTAATTTCACTGTTCAATAAACAAACATACAGGAGCATTGCAAAATGCAGTTTTTCCTTCTTTCTCTCTCTGTCTCTGTTTCTCTCTTTGTCACAATACACTGTCTCCTTCTCTAAATTCATAATGTTCACATGCTTATTTTATTTTCTCAACATGATACATTTGCCATGGAACTATGGAGTTATACTATGGGTGAAAACAGAAGTTTGTGCCACTTTATCCTGATCTTGAACCACTCTGCCTCAAGTTGAGGTCCCAGAGAAAGTTCTTTTGTTTCATTATTTAAGTTTATGGGGCTTCTCCTGATAGCTTCTCCATCATTTTGAAAGCATTCCAACAGTACTCTTCTCTATTTCTGTTGGATAATTACAGAAAACAATTATCATTCCTATAATACCTTGTTATTCCAGACAGTTTTAATATGCCTTCCCCAGATCCATAATGACCTGAAGCCTTCTAATTTGTCTTCTACCCACATTTCTCTTGTCTTAATCAGGCAGAAAGAGTGAACTCAGTCACTAGTTCTGAAACAGTGATCAAATTATCAGGTTTTCTCAGAGGAACTGATGTAGAGTGAAAAGTGAATAAAGAAGTTGTCACACCACTAGAAACAACCTCAAACACAACAGTCTAAAATGAGCCATTAGGAAATGGAATGACTTTGGGAAAATAGAGACATCAATGGAAATCTACTGAATTATATTATTATCCTTTTATTATTATCTTTCTTTCTGGGCTCTGGGCTCCAGGCTCTTTCAAGTACAGAAGTATGTGCCCACCAGTGTCTGCTCTTGGGCAGGCATCTCTGAATGTTTGTGTTTTTTTCTTGTGATAATAAGTATCTCTGATATTTTGTTTCTGTCTTTTTGATGGGATACTAGGTTTGATTTTGGAATTTTCTCCATGTCAGTAAATGATGAATGAATTATTAGAGAATTTCTGCATTTTCTAATTATGGAAGTGTCGTGTGCATTCATGCCTGTGATTTTACTTTCTCACTTGCCTATTTCATTTTGGGTTGTATCTGCATTCTCATATGTGTGTCCTTGATTTTTCATGTGTCCCTCTTTAGATAGGGACTTCATAAAAGGTATGAGGACTGCTAAATTATTCCATAGTTCGTGCTATGTTCTATGTTTTATAGGTTTGCCATGGGCTTGATAATAAAACTTCATGTGTGCTCAGGCATATCTGATTCCTGGTGACTATAGTCTGCCAGGCTTCTCTGGCCGTGTAAAACTTCCTGACAAGTATACTGGAATAGGTTGCCATTTCTTCCTCCAGGGATGATAAACCTAACATGTTAAAAAAAGAAAAGGACTAAATCTGTATAAGTATTGTGTTCTTTACATTGGGCCATTTAAAATACCATGACTTGATTTAGAATTTGAAAAAAAAAATAAATCCTCCAAAGTAAAATTTTTCATTTCATATTATATTGAAGTGCTAAGTTAATCATCTTTTTATAACCAATTCTTACTTAAATTTCTTTTTTTCTTTCTCCTTTCAGTAGTGACAAATTTTCCTACTCTGTGATTTAGAAGGATGTTTTGTCACAACAGGAGCATTTTCACCCACTCACATTTTCCTCATCATGGCTGGATCTTCCTGCCTTTCTGCTCTGTTTATCTTGTGGCTTTACTGGGCAATATCACAGTTCTGCTGGTCATCAGTATGGACCAGACTCTCTGGGAGTCCATGTTCTAGTTTCTGGCCATCCTTTCAACAATTGATTTGGCCTCTTCAACAAACTTCAGTACTCTGTTTGCTGGGTAGCTTCTGAGATTATCTTCTTCATGAGATTAATTTTGGAGATTGTGTGGCCCAGATGTTTTGATCCATGCTTTCACTGGCATCCAGGCTGAGGTCCATGGCATTTGACCGTTGTGTGGTGATCTGTGCTCCACTCCTCTACATGACCATCTAGACATCCTGCGTGTTGCTGGGCGTGAGTTTGTGCACTTTAATTTGTCCAGTTCTGCTTACACTTCCCATGATCTATCTCATCTACCGCCTACCCTTTTGCCAGGCTCATGTGATAATACTGCATTCCTACTGTGGGCACATGGGAATTGCAAAGCTGTCCTGTGGAAACATTTATGTCAGTGGTAATTACGGGCTCCTTGTGGTCTCTCTTTTTCTCCTGCACTTAGTCCTTATTGGCATCTCCTATATTTACATTCTCCGTGCTGTTGTCCATCTGTCATCCCAAGACGCAAGGCTAAAAGACCCATGTGGTCCCATGTTGCTGTCCTCTGTGTTTTCTATCGTCCCTTAGTCTTCTCCTTCCAGGCAAAACATATCCTGCTATATTCACATTCTTGTTGCCTACCTCTATTTGGTTTTCCTACCCTCACTCGACCCCAATATTTATGGTGTGTGGACCAAACAGATATTCCTTTATTAAAATATAAGGAGTATTACTATGTTCATTAAAAAACATTTTGATCCAGAAAGAAAACCTGTGTGTGATCTTTCTAGAAAGATGGTGTATCTAAATTTAGTGCTATCAAATTCCATGCTGGGGATTTGATTTTGGCTCATTAATGATTCTATACTTTGAATAATCTGTAAAATATTTCAAGTTCAAGTACTGATTCCTATTGTGGAATTAAGAACTGTTTGCATGACTTCACTCTGAATGTGGATATGTGCAACGACCTCTCCTAGCATAATGTTTCTTCATACTGTTTTCCCCCCAATTTTCCCTCTCAGCTTAACAAAAGAAAGACCAGCAAACGTATAACAAGAAACTTTGTTCCCATAAAATGGTTTTAAATATATCATTGATATTATTTATCTTGAATGTTAATTTTAATCAAACATATGAGGTATTTAAGTTGAAATAACCGATTCAGAGACAACGTGACTACCAGAGGCTTTTTTGTCTTTCTGAAAGTCCAAATTTATCACTTTAAATTCAATAATTTCTGGGGAACGAAATTGTGATTTTTAATTCATATAAATAGTAGCACTGTGAATGAACTCACAGTTTTTTCATTTAATATTAAACTTAGAGACATATCTATGCTAATTCAAATAAGACATAGTTATTTCTTTTAAAATTTAGTAGAATTTTTGACTATGATTTCCATTTTCTTACCAGGACCTTGGGCTGGATATTTAAAACCCTGAGCTCATTATTTCCTTTATTCAAGTTCTCCAGCTTTTTTTTTTTTTTTTTAACAAAAAGCCAAATCTATACTGTCTTTATTCTTATCAAAATCTTCTTTGGCAGAAATACTTGGACATTGAGAGCCTTGCCTTTTTTAAGCACTTAGTTAAGGACTTCTCTGGTGGCTCAGACGGTAAAATGTCTTGCTTACAGTGCGGGAGACCTGGGTTCGATCCCTGAGTTGGGAAGATCCTCTGGCGAAGGAAATGGCAACCCACTTCAGTACTCTTGCTTGGAAAATCCCATGGACAGAGGAGCATGGTGGGCTACAGTCCATGGGGTTGCAAAGAGTTAGATACATCTCTCACTAGTCCATGGAGAAGGCAATGGCACCCCACTCCAGTACTCTTGCCTGCAAAATCCCATGGGTGGAGGAGCCTGGTGGGCTGCAGTCCATGAGGTCGCTAAGAGTCACACACGACTCAGCGACTTCATTTTTGCTTTTCACTTCATGCGTTGGAGAAGGAAATGGCAACCCACTCCAGTGCTCTTGCCTGGAGAATCTCGGAGACAGTGGGCCCCCATCTATGGGGTCGCACAGAGTCGGACACAACTGAAGCGACTTAGCAGCAGCAGCAGCACTAGTCCATTTATTGGGAAGAAGTAGAGTCCTAAGGATTAAAATGACATTATATGAGTATAATCCAGTGAAGCAAATCCTGAGTTCTGCCAAACCTCTCTTACAATATGAAGCAGCTCTTCTTCTCTTGTTTGAGGTTTATTGTCTCCCCTTGTCCAAAGAAAATGCAATACTCTCCCCTGACATAGCTGAATTAAAGTATATTGCTTATCTATCCCATAAGCTATTCCCATCATTCCTTACTGTTTCTAGAATGATGCTCTCTAATACAAATAAACTGTAGGTCACCTATGTACTTCAAGTTTTCTAATCATCACTTTACAAAAGCTAAGGCAAAATGAAATTAATTTGGCAGACTATTTAATAAAACATATGGAAACATTGTTTAAATATAAATTCAAGATAAAACATCAATTAAATACTTTACATCCTTTAACTATTCCAAGCAAATCTTCTTAATTCAGTACTTTACACTTAAAACACAGGTTGCTTAATTCACTAAATTTTCAATGACTAAAATAAAATGCAGCCTTAGGAAAACAAAGCAAAATATCACATTAACTGAAATTTTTTTTTATACTGCTTCAGACTTTAAATCAAAATGAATAAATATTGCAATTAAGTTCTTCTGTTGCATTTGCCAGATTTCAGATATTCAATAGTCATGTACGGCTGGTGTCTATAGACCTATAACTGGACTCAAATGGCAGCAGACTTCAGGGAATAAAATATACTAACCAAAAGAATTGAAGATTTTGTCACTTTGTACAGATAGAAACCTAGGGAACATATGCCTTAGAATTTAGAATGAATTCTAAGATTATTTGATCTGATTATAAGGAAAATGACATTTCAAGAGACTGAATTTTAAAATAAGAATCCAGATTTGATGTTTCCAGGAGTGGCTCTAAGACTTTATTTGGTTGGTTGACTAAAACCTGGACTCAATGATGGCCTACAGCAAATGTAACTGAAACACCAGTATTTCCTTGGAGAAGCTACAGAAAGTTTCCGAAGACTTCAGGGAGCACAGAAATTTCAAGTGGATTTATCATGTAATTTCTGCTCAACAAGCTCCCATCTCTATTCTCAGAAGGCCTAGGAAACCTTCTTTTCACTATGGCTGTGATAAATAATATTCATGAAGAGAACCCAGGAAACCAGAAAAATATCCATTTTGACTAATTTCTGTAAACCAGGAAAGATATCATAAATTTTCACTGTGAAACTACTTTCTGAATTCAATTTTGAGACAGTTCTAAAACATAAAGCCCATTGAACTGGAAGCTATATTTCTTGGAGGAAAAATCCTGTTGAATCACTAAATACATACTGGTCTTCTTAAAAGGGACAAGAGATCATTTATCATCAAGACTGTGGATTGGAAAGGGGACCAGCTAGAGTCTTGGTGAGGCCAGGGGAAGAGCAGACTGGACACAGGTCCTGAACTGATACTAATATCTGGAGACGCAAAATGCCACTGTGGTTCACTATTCAGAATAGGGGCACATGAAGGTCAGGGAATCAATGGAGTTTTGACTGGTGCCCATCTCATAGTGAATCACAGGGTCTTGAAACATATCATAGAAAACAATAGCACATCCACAGATGCTGTGTGTTAGTCACTTAGTAATGTCTGACTCTTTGCAACCCCATGGACTTCAGCCCACCAAGCTCCTCTGTCCATGGGATTGCCCAAGCAAGAATACTGGAGTGGGTTGCCATTTCCTTCTCCAGGGTATCTTCTTGACGTAGGGATCAAAACAGGTCTCCTGCATTGCAGGTGGCTTTTTTTTTACTATCTTGAGCCACAAGGAAAGTCTCTACATTCATAGATAAATTGCAGAAATTAGTTCTACAATTAAGAAATTAAAATGTTTACTCCTGCAACATCTCCATTGAACTTGTTTCTCAACTATATGAAAAACAGACTGATCTTGAGTAGAATCCATGGTGCTTGGGTTCAACCACATTACTATGCTGTCTTTGAGGAGGTTAAGAGTTCTCATGATTCCAGGAAAGGAGTATAGTTGGTTCACTTAGGCTCAGGTGCATATCACTGATTTTGAATAATTGGTATCCTTATCCCCAGAAAAGGGCGGAAATCTCTAGTGGCTTTTTCTACTTAGCATAGGAGCTGGCTTAAAACAGGACTTCTGGACCCTTCAGTCTTTAATGAATGTCACTCTAGGGAGTTTCATTTAGAGGCTTTCCTTTGGGGAGCATCATATTAAGGATAAAATTTTCATTCTCTATTTGAGCATACACGAAAATGTAGAGATGAAGATAGACTCAGAAGCACTTAATGTGCACAGTTTGGTCAGTCTATCACACCTTTCCCCAACCCACAGACAAAATTAGACAGAGGGAAAGAAAGGAGAAAAGACAGAAGTGCCACAAAAGGGGGAGAGTAGTGGGGCTGAGATTGAGTTCATGAGATAATGTTCAATATTTACATATAATAGAAAAAATGTCACTTTATAACTAACCCCTGTTTGCATTTTCATCTTTTTAATCATTATAAAAAGTCAGGTGTCTCAACCTAAGTAGATTTTTCATTGATTTATATTAGAATAAAGTACAAAAAGAGAAAGAAATCCTAGATGTGTCTTCTCATATCCCAGTGCTAAAGTGGTTATAACTGAGCCCTTGTGGCTCAGCTGATAAAGAATCCACCTTCAATGCAGGAGACCTGGGTTCGATCCCTGGGTTGGGAAGATACCCTGGAGAAGGAAAAGGCTACCTACTCCAGTATTCTGGCCTGGAGAATTCTGTGGACTGTGCAGTCCATGGGGTCGCAAAGAGTCAGACACGACTGAGTGACTTTCACTCACTCACTCACTCACTTACTTGTGTGTGTGTGTATGTATATATATATATATAAAGAAACTGCAGAAATAGAGAAATAGTCTGGTGCCTTTCTTTCTGATCACTGTTATGTGCCAGGCAAATGAAGGATCAACCCCATATTCAAAGAGTATTGTGCTGTATAAACAGTTTCCAGCATGTATGTATACTAGAGGGAAAAACCAACAAACAAAATTATGTCTCCAAAAGTCATAAGGTTTTGCTAATGCATTTGCCTGTACACTCTTGGCTTTTGGCACTACTTGGGTCCAGAGTTTTCAGGTTCTAGTTCCTTGGAGGGGGGCATGTATTATATATCAGAAAACTAATGATTTCCTGAAATCATAAAGAATTCCCTACGTGAGTTAAAATTCCTGAGACAGGCAGTAAACCTTGGGTCTACTTCATAATTATCTCCGTCATTCAAAACTTAAAACTCTTTCAGGATACTAAATATTTAAGATATATTTTTCTTTTTATCAAAGAAATATTACAGAGTACTTATATTTGTTTATTACTTATTTAAACAACAGAATATAAAACTCTCAATTAAAATAATTTCTGAATTGTACTTTGAGCTCACCATTCAAAAAAGTTCCTTAAAATACATATTTAAAATTCACTTAACTGATATGCCAGGCTCAGTACTATATCTCTTCCTGTCTCTCCAAATTTATAAGACATTTACTCTTTTTTTTCTATTTACCTAAATCTACTTCTGAATCTTTCTGAATTACTTTTCTTTTACCTTTAAAAAAATTATTGTAAATCACTCTAGAACATATCTTTGAGAGATGGGAGATTCATTTTTGCTATTGTTTATTATTCCCCAGAATTTAGACTAATACTTAAACACAAGAAAAAATATTCCTTAACAATAATTTGTGTAAAAGCTACTTGTATTTATTTTACCATTTGCAAAAGTAAGTAAACTTTTACCACGGCATATATGTATTTGTCCGTGAGTGCATATAGTTGGCCCTTGAACAACATAGGTTTCAACACTGTCACTTATTTCTGGGTAGTTTTCAATACATATGTGCTATAGTACAACACCACCTATGGTTAATTGAATTCACAGGTGCAGAACCAAGATACATATGGTTGACTACAGAGTTGTATGTGGAATTTTGACTGCATGGGAGTCAGTACCCCTAACGTATGCTTCGTTCAAGGGTCAAATATAGGTAGCTGTGTATACATACATATCTATCTACATAGAGAAAGAGAGTTATATAATTATATATGTGTATATATATTTATATATACAGTTATGTATTATATATATATGTATGTATATATACAAATCTTCAGCTAGCCATACCTCACAATAAACCCATCATAAATCAAAAATGCATTTAATACACCTAACCTAGCAAACATCATAGTTGGGCCTAGCCTATCTTAAACCTACTCAGCACACAGTTACATTAGCCTACAGTTGGACAAAATCATCCAGGACAAAGTGTTTTTTGTAACAACATGTTGAATATCTTATGTAATTTGAAGGAGATCAGCCCTGGGATTTCTTTGGAAGGAATGATGCTAAAGCTGAAACTCTAATACTTTGGCCACCTCATGCGAAGAGTTGACTCATTGGAAAAAACTCTGATGCTGGGAGGGATTGGGGGCAGGAGGAGAAGGGGATGACCGAGGATGAGATGGCTGGATGGCATCAGCGACTCGATGGGCATGAGTCTGAGTGAACTCTGGGAGTTCGTGATGGACAGAGAGGCCTGGTGTGCTGCAATTCATGGGGTCGCAAAGAGTCAGACATGACTAGCGACTGAACTGAACTGAACAGATACTGAAAGTGAAACACAGAATGGTTGTGTGGGTACAGGATAGTTCTAAACACATAAGTTGCTTCTATTTATATATATACACACATATTGAGAGAGAAAATTGGATAATCTCACGGTTTACAACATCATATAACTTCTGCAAAAACATCTATTCAATTATAAAGAAGATATTTGAGATTAAACAAGGAGTTATTTGATAAGAAATGTTTGGTTGCCAGTTCTGTAACTATTTCTGCCCAATAATGATTGCATTTTTAGTCCTCCAGCCTCCTTTCTTAACTCTCCATGCTCTTGGCAGAAAGCACACATTTTAAAACTATGGGGCATAATCAATGATGTGTCACAAAGAAGAAATTCTAGTAAAATTATTCTTAAGATTTTTCAGTATCCTACTTTTCAGTCTCGTCTTCCTTCCCTCCCTCTCTTGTTTCTATGAAACAAAGATTTAGAGTAATAAAATTAATTCAGTTTTCTTCAAATTCCAATTATAAATTTTCTTAAGGTAGAAGATTTCAATCAATCTGGTAAAACAACAACAAAAAAGGTTACTGATGAGGTTTTTTGTTATTAGGATAAGCAGATAATTGCTTCTTTCCAGTACTGGTAAACATCATAGTAACAGACTAGAACCTCCCAACATGGATCAGCACACATTTGCAATGAACGCATTATATGAAATCACAAGCAAGATGCCTCTTTCCAATGGCACCCAGTTTCACCTCTCCTCCTTCCTGTTGCTGGGAATCCTAGAACTGAAAAACTTTCACATCCAGATTGACTTTCCTTTTTGTGCTGTGTATCTGATTGAACTCATAGGCAACTTCATTATCTTGTTTGTCATCCAGACNATATGAAATCACAAGCAAGATGCCTCTTTCCAATGGCACCCAGTTTCACCTCTCCTCCTTCCTGTTGCTGGGAATCCTAGAACTGAAAAACTTTCACATCCAGATTGACTTTCCTTTTTGTGCTGTGTATCTGATTGAACTCATAGGCAACTTCATTATCTTGTTTGTCATCCAGACTGAGCACAACATTCACCAGCCTGTGTTCTGCTTCCTGCCTCTGCTGGCTACCATTGACTTGGGGCTGACCACAGCCACTGTCCCTAAGATGCCTGGCAGATAATTCAGCTGCAGAGATATAATTTTTGATGTCTGTCTCACTCAAATGTTTTTCATTCACATCTTTACTGGCATGGAGTCAGTGGTCCTTCTTGCCATGACTTATGACTGTTATGTAGCTATTTGTAACCTTCTTCATCATAGCACTTCTGATTGGGCTTCCCTGGTGGCTCAGTCAGTAAAGCATCTACCTGTAATACAGGAGACCTGAGTTCAATCCCTGGGTTGGGAAGATCCCCTGGAGAAGGAAATGGCAACTCACTCCAGTACTCTTGCCTGGACAATTCCATGGATGGAAGAGACTGGTGGGGTTGCAAAGACTGGACATGACTGAGCAACTTCACTTGTTCACTTGTTCAGTACAGCACAATCCTTACTAACAAGATAGTATCTCTTATTGGTTTGGGGGTGATAGGGAGATCAGTCCTCTGTGTATTTCCTTTTGTATTCCTCACCTTGCAACTGCCCTTTTGTGAACACCAAGTCATCCCCCACATGTATTGTGAGCACATGGGTCTTGCACATCGGGCCTGTGCAAAGATCAGGGTCAATATCATTTATGGTCTGGGGACCATTGCTCTCCTGGGACTTGACATAATGGCCATTGCTCTCTCCTATGTTCAAATTCTTCATGCTGTTTTCCATCTCCCTTCCTGTGAGGTAAGGCTCAAGTCTCTTAGCACCTGTGGTTCCCATGTATGCATAAGTCTAACATTTTATACCCCAGCCCTCTTCTCTTTTATGGCACTTTGATTTGGCTGAAATGTTCCCTGCTACATCCATATTCTTCTGGCCAGTCTCTATGTGGTTATCCACTAAGGCTTAACCCTGTCATCTATGGAGTTAGGACCAAGCAGATTCATGAAAGAGTGCTCAGAATATTCATCCTGAAATAAATAACAAATGAATACCTCCAGTTTTAGTCCAAAAGATTAAATGTTAACATGTATACATCTGAGAAATGAAGAGAGGACTTGAAAATGGCAAATAGGTGCAGCCATGATTACTTACTGGAAAGGATGTCTTTTAAATGTGGATCTTATTTATTTACGGAGTGAGAGAATAACCTTTGAATTCTAAATAGTGTGAGTGAGTGAACATTCTATATGATTATTTGGCAGGTGGACAAGAGATATGTTCATGATTTCCAAGATATACATCACGTCCTTTGTGACTAGGTCAAGTAACAGAAGATATTTTTCTATTTTCTCTATGGATACCAACCAGGTATTCCTCTTCCCCTCCTCTTCCTCTTTCTCTCTACCTCTTTTTTTTTTTTTTTGCTAGAAAAAGTCATTTTAATTTCAGTATTCAAGTGAGTTTTATGACCTCTTGAAAAAATAAATTTTCTTTTAAATTACTTATGGGGTTGTCATCCAAATCACTTTAGTATTTGGATCTTCTAAAATTCTTAACCCAGCCCTGAATACAAAGACTCTAAGCACAAAGGGTTAAGGAATCAAAGCTAGTACACTCACAACTATTTATAGCCCCAAAGCTTTGACATTCTGCAACAGCATGCCTTTTCCCAAACACTAACTTCTCTTTACAAGGTTATGATATTAGCTGGGATTTGAAGCTCAATAATAATACTGCCAGTTAATGTGAAACTCAATCATGAAGACTTGAGATTTTTGTTTTATGAAAACAGAGAATTGAAATTATTTTATGCCATAAATATGCATCCAGAGTCCATGAACTATGCTCTGCGTTTATTTAGTGATAGAATATTTTCCTGTTAGACCCCATTCTTCCCATTTCTTCGTAGAAACATGGTGTGGAATGCATCTCTTGGCTTCCTGCTAGTGTATAGGACACCCCTGCACAGCCCACTCACAGTGCCTACCAGCCCTGCTGTAAGACATGATTTCTCCTGGTGCTGTTCTTCACTTCATAACCTGAACTTGATGGGAGTATGTGACATGCTGCTCTGACATTGTTCAATTAGTGTTTGTCTTTATACTGGTGCCCTTGTTTATTGCATATGTCACTTACAGCAGCAGTTTAAGGGGCTCGGCAGAGCTGGAGAAACCATGTGTTCAGGAGGCATGTGCAGTTGATAACAGACCAGTTTACATGCCTTCTGAAGGTAGTCAGGAGACAGATCTGTAGGCTTGCTTCTCCATATTCTGATACCGTGAGCTAATGAAAGAACAAGGTTTAGGGGGTCTTAGTGTGCTAATGGAATTCCCAGGTGACTAAGTTCATAAAGAAACTGCCTATAATGCAGGAGACATCAGAGATATAGGTTCAATTCCTGGGTTGGAAAGATCCCCTGAAGGAGGGCATAGAGACCCACTCCAGTAATCTTGCCTGGAGAATCCCATGGACAGAGGAGCCTGGTGAGCTACAGTCCATAGGTCACAAAGAGTTGGACATGACTGAAGCGACTAAGCAACAATACTGCTCATCCTTGGCTCAACTGAGCTTGCAATTTCTTTTTAAACTAGTAATCATATGGTAAGTAGGTTTGATCACTCATTTTTCTGGGATCAGGTACTTGATTTAAACACAGAGTCACTTATATTTCTGAAGTCTTTCAGCATCATGATGATTGGGACAGAAACTCTGGGTTGAGAAGTTTGAAAAAAACCTTTGTACATCATTTTCATTTCCTTGTTCTTTTTATGAAACTAAAATTCCTGATTGGAAAAGCAAAATTTTTTCTAGATACAAGGATGAAATTTTAAGAGGTGTTTTGAATCAATTGTGGAAGCTATAAACAATTTCATTGTACCCAATGTCAGAATTTGAAAACAAAAATTTTGCTTTACCTAAGTCTAACTCACTCTTTATTCTCTTTCTTCTTTTCTTTCTCCTCTTCCTTCTTCTGACGCTCATCTTTATTCTTTTTATCTATCCTCCAAATTTCTGTCAGTCAGTTCAGTTCAGTCACTAAGGCTTATCCAACTCTTTGCAACCTCATGGAGTGCAGCACACCAGGCTTCCCTGTCCATCACCAACTCCCAGGCTTGCTCAAACTCACGTCCATTAAGTCGGTGATGCCATCCAACCATATCATCCTCTGTCGTCTCCTTCTCTCTTGCCTTCAATCTTCCCCAGCATCAGGGTCTCTTTCAGTGAGTCAGTTCTTCACATCACTTGGCCAAAGTATTGGAATTTCAGCTTCACTATCAGTCCTTCCAATGAATATTCAGGACTGATTTCATTTAGGAGTGACTGGTTTGATCTCCTCCCTGTACAAGGGACTCTCAAGAGTCTTTGCCAACAACACAGTTCAAAAGAATCAATTCTTTGGTGCTCAGTCTTCTTTATGGTCCAACACTCACATCCATACATGACTACTGGAAAAACAATAGCTTTTACTAGATGGACCTTTGTTGGCAAAGTAATGTCTCTGCTTTTTAATATGCTGTCTAGGTTGGTTNACTGGTTTGATCTCCTCCCTGTACAAGGGACTCTCAAGAGTCTTTGCCAACAACACAGTTCAAAAGAATCAATTCTTTGGTGCTCAGTCTTCTTTATGGTCCAACACTCACATCCATACATGACTACTGGAAAAACAATAGCTTTTACTAGATGGACCTTTGTTGGCAAAGTAATGTCTCTGCTTTTTAATATGCTGTCTAGGTTGGTTATAGTTTTTCTTCCAAGAAGCAAGTGTCTTAATTTCATAACTGCAGTCACCATCTGCAGTGATTTTAGAGCCCCCCAAAACAAAGTCTGTCACTGTTTTTGGTGTTTCCCTATCTATTTGCCATGCAGTAATGGGACCGAATGCCATAATTTTAGTGTTTTGAATGTTGAGGCAATGGCAAACCACTTCTTGCCTTGAGAACACCATGAAAAGTGTGAAAAATTTCTTCAGCCTTTTTCAATATGTCTTACTATAGCTCTCTCTCCCTGTCTTACCCACCTCTTCCTAACCTAATCTAGTTCTCCATTTCATTTACACTCAAAGTGCAAACAACTTTTTTCTTATTGGTTTTAATGAGTAGTTGACTAATTGGTTAGTAGAGTAATTAGACATAGGAAGTATAAGTAAAGGAAAGCAGTCAAGTAAATGAAAAATTCACTCCCATAAATACTAGAAATTCTATGTTTAAAGTTAAATACATAGCCCTCTCATTAAAATATTTCTTATACAGTTTATCACATTTCACATGCTAGCAAAGTAATGCTCAAAATTCTCTAAGCCGGGCTTCAACAGTACCTGAACTGAGAACTTGTAGATGTTGAAGCTAGATTTAGAAAAGGCAGAGGAATCAGAGATCAAATTGCCAACATCTACTGGATCACAGAAAAAGCAAAAGAATTCCAGATAAACATCTATTTCTGCTTCATTGACTATACTAAAGTCTTTGATTATGTGGATCACAACAAAGTGTGGACAATTCTTAAAGAGATGGGAATACCAGACCACCTTACTTGCCTCCAAAGAAACCTGTGTGCAGGTCAAGAAATAACAGTTAGAACTAGACTTGGAACAATGAACTAGTTTAAAATTGGTGCAGGAGTTCATCAAGGCTGTCTATTGCCATCCTGGTTATTTAACATATGCAGAGTACATCATGTGAAATGCCAGGCTGGATGAAGCTCAAGCTGGGATCAAGATTGCTGGGAGAAGTATCAACAACCTCAGATATCAACGCCACCCTAATGGCAGAAAGTGAAAGAGGAAAAGCAGAACCTCTTGATGAAGGTGAAAGAGGCTTAAAGTTGGCTTAAAACTCAACATTCAGAAAAACGAAGATCATGGCAGCCAGTTCCATTATTTCTTGGCAAATAGAAGGAGAACAATGGAAACAGTAAGAAACTTTATTTTCTTGGGCTCCAAAATCACTGAGGATGATGACTGCAACCATGAAATTAAAAAACGCTTGCTCCTTGGAAGAAAAGCTATGATTAATCTAGATAGTGTATTGAAAAGCAGAGACATCACTTTGCTGACAAAGGTTCATATAATCAAAGCTATGGTTTTTCCAACAATTATGTACAGATGTGAGAGTTGGAGCATAGAGAAAAAGGCTGGGAGCTGAAGAATTAATGTTTCAAACTAGTGCTAGTGAAGACTCCTGAGAGTCCCTTGGACTTCAGGAAGATCAAACCAGTCAGTCTTAAAGGAGTCATCCCTGAATATTCATTGGAAGAACTGATGTTGAAGCTGAAGCTCCAGTGCGTTGGCTACCTGATGCGAAGAGCTGAATCATAGGAAAAGGTCCTGATGCTGGGAAATATTGAGGGCAGGAGGAGAAGGAGCAACAGAGGATGAAGTGGTTGGATGGCATTAGAGACTTAATGGACATGAGTTTGAAAAAACTCCAGGAGACAGTGAAGAACAGGGAAACCTGTGGTGCTGCAGTCCATGGTGTCATAAAGAGATGGACATGACTGAGCAACTGAACAACAACAATACAAATTGATGAATGTGCTAATTAACTTGACTTTGGTAGTCATTCACAGTGTGTACAGATATAATATCATCACATGCCTACGTTTAAAAATCACATTGTATAAGCTAAATACAGACAATTTTTATTTGTCAAGCATACTTTCATAAAGCTAGATAGCCTGAGTTAATTTAGAATTCAATATCCTCCAGATAACCTTAAAAATAAAGTGGGGTAAAATTATTTTTAGCAAAGAAAAACAAAAACTCACCATCAACAGAACTGCATAAAGGAAATAAGACCTAAGTTTATGTAAGAAGGAACACATACCAATAGAAATAGTAGATATCAGGAACATTTAAATAGATATTTACTGTCCTACATACTTATATGTATATGAGTTTTAAGTTTTATAAGAAGCAACTTAAACCAACAATAGTATATGTCAGAAAGCAGATACATGGACTAAATTTTTCTGAGATCATTTACTAAACAGAAAGTGATAAGACTGCTCATTTATATTAAGATTTGATAAGTTGTTTGGGCATTTGTAGGGCAATGGCTAAAGTAATTTTAAAGTTATTTATAAAATAAATGCAAATGAGACTTATGATAGTAATAAACATAATTCAGAGAGTATAAGCTTTGTTGTGAAAGATCTATAGTTCAGGTTGAAGTAATAATGGCAAACATAGGANTGGCAGTTAAATATTTACAAAAGAGACCCAATATAGATGCATATTTAGCATAATTTTTATGAAAAAAGTATTTTTCTACATTTCATGAAATTGCATATTTAGCCTTATATGAGTTAGATGCCATTCTTTTTTCTTTGTTTCAGTTTTAATATTTTCTTTACATGGTCATAAATCTGCTTAGTTCTGACTCCATATATGACAGGGTTGAGCATTGGCGGTACTATGACATAAAGATTGGCCAGGAGTATATGGATATAGCGGGGAACATTTTGTCCAAAGCGATGTGTCATGAAGGAAAAGAGGGCTGGTGTATAGAAAGCAAGAATCACAAAAATGTGAGAACCACAGGTGCTAAGGGACTTGAGTCTGGCTTCATGGGAAGGAAGACGAAAAACGGCACAGAGTATCTGAACATAAGAAAGGGCAACGGCTATGATGTCAAACACTAGATTACAAATTGCACATAAGCCATAAATAATATTGATCTTGATACTGGCACAAGATAGGCGAGCAAGACCCATGTGTTCACAATATGTGTGAGGGATGACATAACTCCTACAGAATGGCAATCGTAAAATGAGAAATACAAACGGAATCACAAAAATAAGTGCCCTCCCTAAGACAGCAAGGCCAATCTCAGAAACAACCCTGTTGGTGAGGATGGTGCTATATTGGAGGGGGTTGCAGATGGCCACATAGCGGTCATAAGCCATTGCCAAGAGGACTGCTGACTCCATAAGTGTGAAGCTGTGAATGAAAAACATCTGGGAGAGGCATGCTTCAAAGAGGATCTCCTTGAGACCAAACCAGAAAATCCCAAGCATCTTAGGGATGGTAGCTGTGGAGAGACCCAAGTCAATGGTAGCCAACATGGCCAGGAAGTAGAACATAGGCTGGTGTAGACTGCTCTCAGCCTGGATCACAAATAGGATAGTGAAGTTCCCTATCAGTGCAGTCAGGTACACAGCACAAAAAGGGAAGCCAATCCAGATATGGAGTGTTTCCAGTCCTGGGATTCCCAGCAACAAGAAGAAGGAGGGGTGAAACTGGGTATCATTGGGAAGGGGCATCNGCTCTCAGCCTGGATCACAAATAGGATAGTGAAGTTCCCTATCAGTGCAGTCAGGTACACAGCACAAAAAGGGAAGCCAATCCAGATATGGAGTGTTTCCAGTCCTGGGATTCCCAGCAACAAGAAGAAGGAGGGGTGAAACTGGGTATCATTGGGAAGGGGCATCCTGCTGGGCAATGCGTATGTCTTCAGAACTGTAGACTCACACAGTCTATAGGCCACCAGATAGATTTTTGTAGCTTTGATGACCTAAAGGTAGTATAAGAATACTTCATTAGCTACCTTCTCTCATTATCACAGTCATTACCAACAGACAACCCTCATTTTGACCATTTAAAAGTTCTGCAATCTCTAAATTCAGTTATGGACATGAATTCCACTTGATTGAATGGCAACACAAGGCTTAATATACAGGATGGATAATAACATTTCAAAAAGCATGTGGATTCATCAAAATTTATAACAAAATATTAAAAATTACTTTAAATATGAAATGGATTCATTCATTAGTATTTAGTCATGAATATTATAAAATAAGGTAGGGATAATAGTGAAAACAGCAACATCAACTACTAATTACTGAGGTGCTCCTACTTACTATTTGTAAGACTTTTTGCAAAAATTACACTTAATATTTGAAAAAAAAAAAACACCTTTTAAGAAGAGCACATTTTACATATAAGTTGTCTAAAATTCAGTGTGCTTAAAAAATTATCAGAAGTTTAAAATGTTTTCAAAGGAATATCTGGGAGATTAAGCTAGAAAGAAAAGTAGTGAAAGAAAATGGAAGAAAAATGGAAATAAAAGCTATGCCTTATCTATGTTTTACTGCACACAAACACATAATATTCCACACATATTATACAAATATACAATATTTTTAAAACTCACATCTACCTGAATAAAATATGTTAGTATTTCTCATTTACAGCTGAATCAGTCACGATTTTAGGAGTTTAAACTAGATGTCAAAATGCCAATCAAAAATGAGAGAGACAAAAAATTAGGAATATTGTTAAATTAGGCACATGACAATTCAATCATTTTCAAGGTTCCCTATATCTTTCTTTACATATTCATGTAGTTTGCTTCTAACATTTGATAGGAGATTTCCAAAGCATTTATGCATTCATGTGTTTAATTATTTTGTAGTGGAAAGCCTCTCTTCTGATTATTTGAAGATTCCATGGCAGCAATACTAATTACGACCACATTTTCAGTAAGTAAGTCAGGATATTATCCAGGTCCTGATATAAAGAGGGGGAAAAAAGAGTGTAATACAGATGATATGGAAGAAGCAGTTGAGTCTGAACGATAAACCTGAAGAGGAGCAAAGTTAGCAGAAGGAGGCACTCTGTGGCAGTTGTGACAGAAGCAGTCTGTTTCCCTAGGGTTATGTCAATACAACAGACTTGTAAATACCTTCAAAGGGTATGGCAGTGAATGACAGGAGGAGTGAAAGTAGAATTCATTTATGGAGGCAAGTTGTTCTGTGAATCCCATGGGTGAATATCAACAAAAAATGAAAAAACATTTTCCTTTCTTTTCCAGTATACAAATATGCAGCAGTTTAAAAGCTAATGGCAGTTTACTTTGAGTACTAAAGGGTAGATTTGATTGCTAAAGGGTAAAAAAAAGCTACTTCTCTGGCTTTTCTAAGAAGGAAGGAATAATACTATATTATTAGACTGATAATAATTTAAGTGAAAATTACATCTCCCTGGTCATATATAGTCATACCCTATGGGTGATGCAGAAGGTAAATATCAGGGAAATAGCCAGAAAGTGGTATGATTAAACCAAGTGGAAGACACATATAGACAAGGAACACACACACACACACAAATTAGAGTAGGAACAAGGAGTATAAAGAAAGGAGTAATATCTGACTTGTCAGCTATATAAACTTTAATGTTCCTGTGGACATTAAATAGTTTTGCTTCAGTCAGTCAGTTCAGTTGCTCAGTCGTGTCTGACTCTTTGCAACCCCATGGACTACAGCACACCAGGGCCCCTGACCATCACCAACTCCCAGAGTTACTCAAACTCATGTCCGTTGAGTCGGTGATGCGATNTGTTCCTGTGGACATTAAATAGTTTTGCTTCAGTCAGTCAGTTCAGTTGCTCAGTCGTGTCTGACTCTTTGCAACCCCATGGACTACAGCACACCAGGGCCCCTGACCATCACCAACTCCCAGAGTTACTCAAACTCATGTCCGTTGAGTCGGTGATGCGATCTAACCATCTCATCCTCTGTCGTCCCCTTCTCCTCCCACCTTCAATCTTTCCCAACATCAGGGTCTTTTCAAATGAGTCAGTTTAAACTTTAACGCTCCTATGGACATTCAATAGTTTTGTTTAGCTGATTGTTAAAAAGCAAATTTTGTAAAAACCCAAGAACAACGTGTAACATCTACGGGCATGTGAAAGTGGGAGGGGATAGTAAAGGTAGTCCTTACCTGTTGACAAGCCTTCAGGAATTATAACAGTTTAGATGGGACAACAGTTTACAGTGAGATGGATGTGTTGAAGGAAGGGTTGTTAGTGTTCTTGGTTCTTGTCACTGAAATTAAGGACACCTACAATCTTGTGTTTAACCCATCTCAAACTTTCATTCCTGTCCAGAGGTATTCTATCCATTTGATGTGACCATGAGAACACCCTGATATTTTCTCCTTGTCTCTCTTGGATTTAAATTGGTAAGAATATTAGTGTTATGTCCAAGCCTCTGATGGACAAAAGCACATAAACAATAATGGGAAGTTCCATCAAACAAATTTTAAAAACTCCCTTCAAGACATAATTGAGACATATACTAAGGGTAATGGTGAATGACCTCATACAGACTAAATATCCTTTTCTTTTGTGTTCTTAAACAGTGTAGGCTAATAGTGTATATAGTGAAATACTATACATATGAACAATCTACAACTGCATGTCCTAACATGTAGGTATATTGTCAAATGATGATGAGAGAAAGAAATTGGCTATTTATATAAAAGTTAAAAATAGTAAAAACTATTCTAGAGTCTAAGAAGTCAGGATAATTGTTACTTTGTGGAATACTGGTAGTCAGCATGAGTGTGACTCACAAGGTGTTGATAATGTCTGTTTATTTACTTATACACTGGTTATACAAATGTAATCACTTCGTTAAAAACTTGAGCCATGCTTTTATGATGTATACCTTGTTTATGGATATGAAAGTTCAATAAAATATTTACAAAATATGAATTCTAAAGTGCTGACAGAATATATGTCATTTATTTTTATATCCCTGATATCACTTAGTACAGTATATTTCATCAAGTAAGAAACCAATATTAAAATGATTAATGGTCATAAAGACATTCTAAGCTAGATGTAATTTGTGCTCTAATCATATTAATAGTTTCATGTATGATATGTGTTATTCATTAAATACACATTACTGGATGTGTTCTCTGTTGGAAACTGTCCTGAAACATTTTTGAGGTTTGTGCAATCATGAATAAAATGTTATGGAGTTGACCCTTGAACAATTTGGGGGCTGTGGCACCAACTTCCCTTGCATAAAAAATAACATGTAACTTTATTGTTACCTTTCCATTTCTGCAATATCACATTCTCTGACTTAACCAACCTTGGATCATGTAGTACTATAGCATTTATAATTGAAAAAAAAAAGGTACAATTAGACTCACAAAATTAAAAGATCAACTGTATATAACCTGATGCAGTACTGAAAAACACAGATATTCAAAGGAAATAAATTTCTAAAAATTCATAAAGCTATTCCACAAATAAGGAACCAAGTTCTACATCAATATTTGAATTCAATCATGTAATGTACTCTTAAAGGCTTCCCTGGTAGCTCAGATGATAAAGAACCTGCCTGCATTCAGGAGACCCAGGTTTGATCCTTGGACCAGGAATATCTCCGGAGAAGGGAATGGCAACCCAGTACAGTATTCTTGCCTGGAAAACTCCAAGGACAGACCATGGGGTATTAAAATAAAATGGAATAGAATTTCTCAAAATTATAAGACATCCTTAGTCATATATACATAGCATCTCTCAATAGCAAAATCAAATGCTTCCCTGTAATTGTCATCATTGTGTGAAGAAATTTTATAAATGTATTTTTGTAAGCTCTAGAATGATAAGTCCTATGATATTGAACATTTCATCTTTTATTTCTATTTCATCTTCACATTTTCCTTTAAAGACATCTGTTTCTCTGATTGTTTAGTAAATACTGGTAGATTCTTAACCATCAGCTTTAGCTCCTATTATTTCTCATTTAATTCAATATTTATAAATAATCTTATCCACATCCATTGCTTTAAAAACTTTCATTATAATAAAGATTACTAAATAAATGTCACTAGTCCTCAGGACTGTGACAAATTCAGATTCATATAACCAAGTTCCTGAGTAACTACCTTCACATTTTCACATGCAAAAATATTACAAATAAAATATTTCTATAATTTAATCCCCAATCCTGCTTCTACAAAACTCCAGCTCTAACTTCATCTTAATTGTGCTGTTATAAGTCTCAGTAAATGGTATTACTATTCAGTGATTTGGCTTATCCAGAAATATGAACATCGCTCTTTTCCCTTCCCCACTTATGGAAAAAAGATCAACACTTGATTCTATTTCTAAAAATGTCATTAAATATAGTACCTTGTCTACATCCTGACTGGAATGGTTTAAGCCATCTATATTTTTTACAGCACAGTACTTTCCAGTGTATAAGAGCATGAGCTCTACATTCAGACTAGTTGTGTTAAAAGCCAGCTTCATGAATATTCACTCTAGAGTTGAGAGAAAGTAAGAAGTATTACTTCTTAGCTGTGTGGGTCTGCACAAGAACTTTAACAACTATGTACTTCAGTTTCTTCATGTAGAAAGTAGAAATAAGAAGTTTAAATAAATCCTTAAATTAATCTCTATTTAGAACATATAATTCTTTCAAAACACTTTGAACTGTATTCCAAAGATACTAGATATCCACCTTTCTTTAGATATCAGGCAGACATTTTTTTTCTGAAATATATGTTGAATAGATTTAGGCTGAAATCCAATTAAATGCCTAGGATTATATGGTCCTTCCTAAATGTGATAATATTCTTTCCCTAAACTCCATCATTTGTCTTCTTTCCTCAAAACTTATCCCATATCTCTTCTTTCTCTTCCATTCTTCTTTTCTTTCACCCATCATTGTGTCCTATAGATGCAATGTGAGTTGGGGGACAGAGAAGACTCAGCAACTAAAACTATAACAGCATTTTTAATCAGCTATCAGTTCAGTTCAGTCGCTCAGCCATGTCCGACTCTTTGCGACCCATGAATCGCAGCATGCCAGGCCTCCCCATCCATCACCAACTCCCGGAGTTCACTCAGACTCACACCCATCGAGTCAGTGATGCCATCCAGCCATCTCATCCTCTGTCGTCCCCTTNTACTATATTATTAGACTGATAATAATTTAAGTGAAAATTACATCTCCCTGGTCATATATAGTCATACCCTATGGGTGATGCAGAAGGTAAATATCAGGGAAATAGCCAGAAAGTGGTATGATTAAACCAAGTGGAAGACACATATAGACAAGGAACACACACACACACACAAATTAGAGTAGGAACAAGGAGTATAAAGAAAGGAGTAATATCTGACTTGTCAGCTATATAAACTTTAATGTTCCTGTGGACATTAAATAGTTTTGCTTCAGTCAGTCAGTTCAGTTGCTCAGTCGTGTCTGACTCTTTGCAACCCCATGGACTACAGCACACCAGGGCCCCTGACCATCACCAACTCCCAGAGTTACTCAAACTCATGTCCGTTGAGTCGGTGATGCGATCTAACCATCTCATCCTCTGTCGTCCCCTTCTCCTCCCACCTTCAATCTTTCCCAACATCAGGGTCTTTTCAAATGAGTCAGTTTAAACTTTAACGCTCCTATGGACATTCAATAGTTTTGTTTAGCTGATTGTTAAAAAGCAAATTTTGTAAAAACCCAAGAACAACGTGTAACATCTACGGGCATGTGAAAGTGGGAGGGGATAGTAAAGGTAGTCCTTACCTGTTGACAAGCCTTCAGGAATTATAACAGTTTAGATGGGACAACAGTTTACAGTGAGATGGATGTGTTGAAGGAAGGGTTGTTAGTGTTCTTGGTTCTTGTCACTGAAATTAAGGACACCTACAATCTTGTGTTTAACCCATCTCAAACTTTCATTCCTGTCCAGAGGTATTCTATCCATTTGATGTGACCATGAGAACACCCTGATATTTTCTCCTTGTCTCTCTTGGATTTAAATTGGTAAGAATATTAGTGTTATGTCCAAGCCTCTGATGGACAAAAGCACATAAACAATAATGGGAAGTTCCATCAAACAAATTTTAAAAACTCCCTTCAAGACATAATTGAGACATATACTAAGGGTAATGGTGAATGACCTCATACAGACTAAATATCCTTTTCTTTTGTGTTCTTAAACAGTGTAGGCTAATAGTGTATATAGTGAAATACTATACATATGAACAATCTACAACTGCATGTCCTAACATGTAGGTATATTGTCAAATGATGATGAGAGAAAGAAATTGGCTATTTATATAAAAGTTAAAAATAGTAAAAACTATTCTAGAGTCTAAGAAGTCAGGATAATTGTTACTTTGTGGAATACTGGTAGTCAGCATGAGTGTGACTCACAAGGTGTTGATAATGTCTGTTTATTTACTTATACACTGGTTATACAAATGTAATCACTTCGTTAAAAACTTGAGCCATGCTTTTATGATGTATACCTTGTTTATGGATATGAAAGTTCAATAAAATATTTACAAAATATGAATTCTAAAGTGCTGACAGAATATATGTCATTTATTTTTATATCCCTGATATCACTTAGTACAGTATATTTCATCAAGTAAGAAACCAATATTAAAATGATTAATGGTCATAAAGACATTCTAAGCTAGATGTAATTTGTGCTCTAATCATATTAATAGTTTCATGTATGATATGTGTTATTCATTAAATACACATTACTGGATGTGTTCTCTGTTGGAAACTGTCCTGAAACATTTTTGAGGTTTGTGCAATCATGAATAAAATGTTATGGAGTTGACCCTTGAACAATTTGGGGGCTGTGGCACCAACTTCCCTTGCATAAAAAATAACATGTAACTTTATTGTTACCTTTCCATTTCTGCAATATCACATTCTCTGACTTAACCAACCTTGGATCATGTAGTACTATAGCATTTATAATTGAAAAAAAAAAGGTACAATTAGACTCACAAAATTAAAAGATCAACTGTATATAACCTGATGCAGTACTGAAAAACACAGATATTCAAAGGAAATAAATTTCTAAAAATTCATAAAGCTATTCCACAAATAAGGAACCAAGTTCTACATCAATATTTGAATTCAATCATGTAATGTACTCTTAAAGGCTTCCCTGGTAGCTCAGATGATAAAGAACCTGCCTGCATTCAGGAGACCCAGGTTTGATCCTTGGACCAGGAATATCTCCGGAGAAGGGAATGGCAACCCAGTACAGTATTCTTGCCTGGAAAACTCCAAGGACAGACCATGGGGTATTAAAATAAAATGGAATAGAATTTCTCAAAATTATAAGACATCCTTAGTCATATATACATAGCATCTCTCAATAGCAAAATCAAATGCTTCCCTGTAATTGTCATCATTGTGTGAAGAAATTTTATAAATGTATTTTTGTAAGCTCTAGAATGATAAGTCCTATGATATTGAACATTTCATCTTTTATTTCTATTTCATCTTCACATTTTCCTTTAAAGACATCTGTTTCTCTGATTGTTTAGTAAATACTGGTAGATTCTTAACCATCAGCTTTAGCTCCTATTATTTCTCATTTAATTCAATATTTATAAATAATCTTATCCACATCCATTGCTTTAAAAACTTTCATTATAATAAAGATTACTAAATAAATGTCACTAGTCCTCAGGACTGTGACAAATTCAGATTCATATAACCAAGTTCCTGAGTAACTACCTTCACATTTTCACATGCAAAAATATTACAAATAAAATATTTCTATAATTTAATCCCCAATCCTGCTTCTACAAAACTCCAGCTCTAACTTCATCTTAATTGTGCTGTTATAAGTCTCAGTAAATGGTATTACTATTCAGTGATTTGGCTTATCCAGAAATATGAACATCGCTCTTTTCCCTTCCCCACTTATGGAAAAAAGATCAACACTTGATTCTATTTCTAAAAATGTCATTAAATATAGTACCTTGTCTACATCCTGACTGGAATGGTTTAAGCCATCTATATTTTTTACAGCACAGTACTTTCCAGTGTATAAGAGCATGAGCTCTACATTCAGACTAGTTGTGTTAAAAGCCAGCTTCATGAATATTCACTCTAGAGTTGAGAGAAAGTAAGAAGTATTACTTCTTAGCTGTGTGGGTCTGCACAAGAACTTTAACAACTATGTACTTCAGTTTCTTCATGTAGAAAGTAGAAATAAGAAGTTTAAATAAATCCTTAAATTAATCTCTATTTAGAACATATAATTCTTTCAAAACACTTTGAACTGTATTCCAAAGATACTAGATATCCACCTTTCTTTAGATATCAGGCAGACATTTTTTTTCTGAAATATATGTTGAATAGATTTAGGCTGAAATCCAATTAAATGCCTAGGATTATATGGTCCTTCCTAAATGTGATAATATTCTTTCCCTAAACTCCATCATTTGTCTTCTTTCCTCAAAACTTATCCCATATCTCTTCTTTCTCTTCCATTCTTCTTTTCTTTCACCCATCATTGTGTCCTATAGATGCAATGTGAGTTGGGGGACAGAGAAGACTCAGCAACTAAAACTATAACAGCATTTTTAATCAGCTATCAGTTCAGTTCAGTCGCTCAGCCATGTCCGACTCTTTGCGACCCATGAATCGCAGCATGCCAGGCCTCCCCATCCATCACCAACTCCCGGAGTTCACTCAGACTCACACCCATCGAGTCAGTGATGCCATCCAGCCATCTCATCCTCTGTCGTCCCCTTCTCCTCCTGCTCCCAATCCCTCCCAGCATCAGAGTCTTTTCCAATGAGTCAGCTCTTTGCATGAGGTGGCCAAATCAGCTATACTTCAATAATAAACAAACAATTAAACAAACTCACCAGACTGAACACCAGGATCAAATCCTGTCTGTTTTGTCTTAGTCTGCTCAGTCTTTATGAGGAGATTTTCCAGCGAAAATCTCCCAGAGTCTGTGTTGTAAAAGGACATAAGGTCTCTGAGGATTCTAGTTTCTAATCTGGCCCTGAGACATGATTAGAAAGCCATGATTACTAAGAAAAAGAAGACAGGAAAAAGTGAGGTTTCTTGATTACCTTGTGAATCTCCATTAACCTTTCATTAACCTGCTCCATCTTACATCAGAAAATGATAAATGGAATTCATTCTCTTACCATCTCAGATCTTCATTTAAGGAGACAGTACAATTCTGTGTTCAAAACAAATGACTCTCACGGCAAAACACTTCTGTTCTACTATTTATTTATTTATATGTTTACCAATTAAAAGTGATATTGGATCTATTATTTAACCTCTTCATTTTATTTTACTTATTTTTCAATTGTTCTTTAAGTTTTACTATAGCAACTCAGTTCTCATTCATAGTTAACCTCAAACCTAATAATTTACTCCAATTTTTTTTACTGACTTTGCTTGCTTGCTTGTGAAGTTGCTTTAGTCGTGTTCGACTCTTTGCGACTCTGTGGAATGAATCTCATCAGGCTCCTCTGTCCATGGAATTCTCCAGGCAAGAATACTGGAGTGGGTTGCCATTTCCTTCTGCAGGGGATCTTCCCGACCCAGGGATTGAACCTGCATCTCTTGCATCTCCTGCCTTGGCAGGCAGGTTCTTTACAACTAGCACCACCTGAGACTCTTGATCTTATTGACTTTAACCCTGCAATCAAATTTTGAGTTATATTCAGTAGGCAGAATTACTAAAATTTTAATGAATTTTTCAAGTGTATCAATAATTTTAAGTAGATGTTCAAAATGTGTTTTAGATGTTTCAAATTAGTCTAATTATTATATAAAAAAAACTTTATTAGTGCATTTATCGACTTACACAGTCCTTTTGCTTTTTTTTTCCCTCAGAAATAGGGAGGGAAGTCGCTAAGTCGCTTCAATCGTGTCCGACTCTGTGCGACCCCATAGATGGCAGCCCACTAGGCTCCCCCATCCCTGGGATTCTCCAGGCAAGAGTACTGGAGTGGGTTGTCATTTCCTTCTCCAATGCATGAAAGTGAAAAGTGAAAGTGAAGTCGCTCAGCAGTATCCGACTCTTAGCCACCCCGTGGACTACAGCCCACCAGGCTCCTCCGTCCATGGGATTTTTCCAGGCAAGAGTACTGGAGTGGGGTGCCATCGCCTTCTTCATTGCTAGTGTTGCTAGCAACTAACTAATATATCACAATAATAGGACTTGCAGAGGTTATGTAATGCCAATAAACATTTTGTGGGTATTTGATCAATACCCACAGTACTCAAAATCTTGTTTTTAAAAGAGGGTCCAAAGTGTGGGGGTTAATAATTTGCTGTGCTTGAATTTTTAAAACACTTTTATCTTTGAATTTGGAAACAGTGGCAGACTTTTATTTTCTAGGGCTCCAAAATCACTGTAGACAGTGACTGCCACCATGAAATTAAAAGAAACTAACTCCTTGGAAGAAAAGCTATGACAAACCTAGACAGCAGATTAAAAAGCAGAGACATCACTTTGCCAACAAAGGCCCATCTATTCAAAGCTGTGGATTTTCCAGTAGTGATGCATAAGTGTGAGAGTTGGACCATAAAGAAGACTGAGAGCCAAAAAATTGATGCTTTTGAACTCTGGTGCTGGAGAAGACTCTTGAGAGTCCTTTGGACAGTAGAGTTCAAACCAGTCCATCCTAAAGGAAGTCAGTCCTGAGTATTCATTGGAAGGACCAATGCTGAAGCTAAAGCTCCAATACTTTGGCCACTGGATGTGAAGAGTCTACTCACTGGAAAAGACCCTGATGCTGGGAAACATTGAGAGCAGGAGGTAAAGGGGGTGACAGAGGATGAGATGGTTGGATGACATCACTAACTCAAAGACATGAGTTTGAGCAAACTCTCCAGGACATAGTGAAGGACAGGGAGGCCTAGAGTGCTGCAGATCATGGGCCATGGGATCCCAAAAAGTTGGACACTGTACTGACTGAGTGACTGAATGGCAGCAATCTTTGAATTTATATTCTGGGATTGAAATCTTACGTGAAAATGAAGCAGATGATAGGATTTGAAATCAGACATATACCTTCATACCTGCTATACCCATTGTGTCAGACTCCTATACATTCACATCTGCTATACTCCTCCTATATCCCAAGAATGATATTTTGCCACTTGTTACCCTACCCTGGCCCACAGACTGCTGCTGCTCTCTCTTGCCCTTGGCCTGCTTCAAATTCTGAAGTTATCCACACTGGTAACCAGTACTCTACTTCATAAACAGGGGCCCTGTGTTCCAGTGCAAGTTTTCTCTTACCCAACAGTTATCCTCACACGCCAAAGAAAGAACAACAGAAGATTAAAAAAAGAACACCATAAATGCTTGAAAGAGAGAAATCATTGTGAAATGAAAATATCTCCTGCCATTACTAATCAATACGAAATGTCACCACCATCAGCAGTTTCTGGCCTCCAAATGTGAATGACGGATCCCCAAACTGTGATCCAGTGAATTCTGCCGCCACCACCCCAAGATGACTGCGGAGGAGCTGGGGAAGACAAGAGAAAGCCATTTGCCACTTCAAAAGGTGACCAGGGAAACAGGATTGGCTCCAGATAGCTGAGGTGCATATGAAAGGAATAAATTCAGTGAGCCCAAAGCCTTGCATCTTCCCATGCAAAGAATGCTAAACACCGATCTTTGATGTTCAGACTGCCTACTCCTTCTGTTGCAAAGTAGCATAGAGCCTGACTTCCCCTTCTGCCTTCTTGGAGCAGGTTTCTGAGTTACTAGGATGCTGACTCCTGGGCTCAGAGTCATAAACACTACCACCAAATAAAAGAACTCTCTACTTTTAGGTTACATGTCTTTTTTTTTTTTTTTTTCCCAGTCAACATTATCAAAGAAAAACAAAGCTCTTTATTTCCCTCCTGCATTTTCAACAAGGACTCTGTAAGGAGTGTGTAATTTCCTGTCTTTTGTCTCATGGCAGCAAAAATTTGAAGCTACAGATGGAGTAGTGTTACAGCTCAGTTTTATTTAGAAAGCAAAAGAAAACACCTCCTTGAGGTGTGAGGGCAGGTTGACCCAAAAGAGAAGAGAAGAGGAGAGAAGAGAAGTCCTTCCTCCTGAATTTTGTCTCCTCTTATTATATGTCTTTTCCTCCTTCCCCTGGGCCTGCCCTATGTAAACTGGGCTAGCCAGGAGGGCTGTTTGTTTTACCTGAGGTCCTCACTTAGGTCCTTGGACCTTCCTTTCTATTTTTTTCAGGTTTTTCCCTTCTCTGTCTTTTAGCCACCTCCATTCTGGACTCCTTTTTCCTATTCTATTTTCTTAACAACCCCAGGAACTTCACTTTGCACTGGGCTTCTCAAATTCTGCAGCCAGCAATGGTTAAGACTGAGGATCATACATACTATCTGGCAAGTTCAGGGCACTGCTATGGACTGAAAGTTTATAGACACTTCGTGTGTTGAAACTCTAACCCCCAATATTATAATATTTTCAGATGGGGTTTTTGGAAAGTAATTAGGGTTGGAGCAGGTCATGAGGGTGGGGCTCTCATGATGGGATTATTTGCCTCATAAGAAGAGCTTCCCTGGTAGCTCAGATGGTAAAGAATCTGCCTGCAATGTAAGAGTCCCAGGTTCAATCCCTGGGTTGGAAATATCTGCTGGAGAAAGAATAGGCTACCCACTCCAGTATTCCTGGGCTTCCCTGGTGGTTCAGCTGGTAAAGAATCTGCCTGCAATGCAGGAGAGCTAGGTTCGATTCCCAGGTTGAGAAGATCCCCTGGAGAAGGGAATGGCTACCCACTCTGGTATTCTGGTCTGGACAACTCCATGGACTGCATAGTCCATGGGGTCACAAGAGTCGGAAATGGCTGAGGGACTTTCACTTTCAAGAAGAGGAATGGCATATGTGGACAGCAAGGAAGCAGATATCTGCAAGCCAGGAAGAGACCTCTCACAGAGAGCTGAATCAGCTTGGCCCTTGATTTTGCCCTTACCTGGTTTAGAAATGCCATTGAACAAACTATAGAACAGCTACGATTAGAATCCGAGCCTTTGTTTGTACAGCTTCTACATCTTCCACTGAAGCATTTTAATTCTACGTGCAGAATCTAGCCTCAACTATTTGCTATGATGACTTTTCATCACAACTAGGAATTAAAGTGATGAACATAATTTATAAACGGTCCCCCTTTTCCTCTCAAACTATTTTTTCTAAACAACTTTTTCCAGATTCTTCTGAGGAATACATTTGTTCTGTCCTTCAAATTCCTTTGAGTTTTATCTGAATACACCTGAATGCATACTGTCTCCCCACTTTTGTATTTCACAAAATAAACACACTAACAAAAACCTAGAAGAAAGAGGGGAAGAAGAGGTAATTATTTGGAAGGAAAATCTTTTGCTAAGCATAAAGGCTAGTAATGAGGAGAGCTGTGAGAATATTTGCAGCCAGAGCACTACCTAAGTCAGTTGTTGGAACCCAGCAAGTATTAAGAAAGAGAAGGAAGACAGAGATCTAGCTGTATTTTGATACTTCAACTCAGAGGGACAGAGTCCTAACTTTATGGCGGCTATCCAATTGTGTTGGCAGAATGACATATTACTGCTAAAAGAAACTGAGCCCCAGTGAAGTCAAAGAGAAGAGCAGAAAGTTCCCATACTAGATACTTAGTTCAGAACCTTATAACACTGTGAAACAGGTGGAAATTCCTAAGTGAGAGTTGAAATCTTAGAACTTACAAGTGGGAAAGTGTACAAATGTCTGGTTATAGAACTGGAAAGCAAGTGAATGAATATCACCCTTTGAGGATTGTAGATCATCTGGAATTATCTAAATACATGTGAAAAAGATTATACCAGCACAGTAAAGCATATAAGTTGATTTTTCTCAGCTCATCCCTATTCTCTTTAATCTGTTATCCTACCCAATATCCTGCTAAAGCTGAAACAGCCTTAGTCAAGTTGATAAATGACCTCTGGTCACCAAACCAAAGCAAATGCCCCTGCCCTCATCATAATACAACTCTCATCAACATATGAAACCATTGACTATTCTTCCATTTTAATCTTACTGGTATATATATCCAAAATAAAACATGATATAGAAACAGATAGCTGCTTTCCCATGTTTCTTGCAGCAATATTCACAAGAGTTGAGATATGAAAAAAATAAAAAACTAACTGTTTGGCCACTGAGGATGGATAAAGAAGATGTAGTGTATATACACAATGAAATATTATTCAGCCAAAATAAAGGAGAAAATCCTGTAATTTTTGACAACATGGATGCACTGTCAGGACATTAAGCAAGAGATTGGTCAGATAGAGAAAGACAAATACTATGTGATATCACTTATATGGAGGAATCTAAAAGAGTTTGATTCATAGAAACAGAAAGTAGAACAGTAGTTATCAGGGACTAAGGATGGGAGAACTGAGGAGATGTTGGTCAAAGTTACAAACTTGTAGTTAGAAGATGAATAAATTCTGGGGATTTAATACACTGTACAGTGACAACAGTCAATAATAGTGTAGTACATACTTTAAAATGGGCTTCTCAGGTGGTGTTAGTGGTAAAGAACCCACCTGCCAATATGGGAGACATAAGAGAAGTGGGTTCAATCTCTGGGTTGGGAAGATCCCCTGGAGGAGGGCATGGCAACCTACCCCATAGCTTCTTGCCTTGAGAATCCCCAGGGACAGAAGCCTGGAAGGCTACAGTTCATAGGTTTGCACAGTCAAACACTACTAAAGCAACTAAGAGTGTATGCACACATATTTTAAAATCTCTAACAGATTAGTTTTTAAATATTCTCACCACAAAAAAGAGATAATTATATGATGTGACAGAGTATTACCAACACTAATGTAATAATCATACTACAGTATGTAAGTGTATTGAATAAAGTTCTACACCTTAAACCAACACAATGTTTCAGGTCAATTATATCTCAATAGAAATTAATTGAGATTGTGAGGATAAGGCAACTTGCACTTGGACTGTGATATCATGGTTTATAGTAAGAAGCATTTAGCTTCAGTCCTTGTTTCTGGCACAGAGCACTTAAAACTCTTGGAATTTCCTAAATGATAAGAGCCACAAAAGTGTCTTTTTTATGTTAATGGACTGACTTTTAGGTCCTCACCTAAAATGAGAGTGTGGATGGGGGAGATGGTTGCTGGCAGAGACAATCCTGTAACTAAGAGGATTGTAACTTTCCATCTTCTCCCCCTGGGAGGGGAGATAAGCTAGAGATTGAGTTCAATCCCCAATGGCCAATGATTTAATCAAACATTACCTGTGTAATAAAGCTCCAATAAAAACACAAATGATAGGATTTGGAGAGCTTCTTGGTTTGTGAAGATGTGGAAATTTGAGGAGAGTAGTATGCCTAAAGAGGGCATTAAATTCCAAGGGTTTTAGGGACTCTGTGCTAGAAATAGGGACTAAAGCAGTGTTCTCTTAAGTAAAATTTTTCTCTGAATTCTGTAAGATGCTCTAACAAATTAATTGAATCCAAAGAGGAGCTCATGGCAATCCATCCTGGTATTCTTGCTTGAAAAATTCCACGGACAGAGCAGCTTGGCGGGCTACAGTTTGTGAGGTTGCAAAGAGCTGCACACAACTGCAGTGACTCAGTAGACAAGCATAGAAGGAGGAGGTTATGATAATCTCTGATTTATAACCAGTCAGTCAAATGTACAAGTAATAATTTTAACTTGAAATTTGCCACTGAAGTCAAAAGAGTGAGTTTAGAGTTTACAATCAACCTACAGTCTGGTCTGTATGCTGGTCTGTCAGAAGCAGGGATGATAACATGGCTTGTGACTGGTATTAGAAGTAGGGCAAGGGAAAATCTTGTAGGAATGGATTTTGACCTGTGTGATCTGACGCTATCTCCAGTTGCATGCACGTGTGCTCAGTCACTCAGTCATGTCTGACTCTTTGTAAACTCATAGACTGTAGCCCATGACAGACTTTATTTTCTTGGGCTCCAGAATCACTGCAGATGGTGACTGCAGTCATTAAATTAAAAGAAGAAAAGCTATGACCAACCTAGACAGCATATTAAAAAGCATAGACATTACTTTATCAACAAAGGCCTGTCTAGTCAAAGCTATGGTTTTTCCAGTAGTCATGTATGGATGTGAGAGCTGGACCATAAATAAAGCTGATTGCCAAAGAGTTGATGCTTTTGAACTGTGGTGTTGGAGAAGACTCTTGAGAGTCCCTTGGACTCCAAAGAGATCAGTCAGTCCTAAAGGAAATCAGTCCTGAATATTCACTGGAAGGACTGATGCTAAAGCTGAAACTCCAAAAGTTCGGCCACCTGATGCAAAGAAATGACTCATTGGAAAAGACTGATGCTGGGAAAGATTGAAGGCAGGAGGAGAAGGGGATGGTGGAGGATGAGATGGTTGGATGGCATCACCGATTCGATGGACATGAGTTTGAACAAGCTCTGGAAGTTGGTGATGGACAGGGAAGCCTGGCGTGCTGCAGTCCATGGGAGTGTAAAGAGTCAGACATGACTAAACTGAACTGAAGACTGTAGCCTGCCAGGCTCCTCTGTCCATGAGATTTTGCAGGCAAGAATCCTGGAGTGGGTTGCCATTTCCTCCTCCAGGGTATCTTCCCAACCCAGGGGCTGAAGCCCCATCTTCTGTGTCTCCTGCATTGGCCAATATCAAATCAAAATGGTAGCTATACAATACTAAGAAGAGAGATCCAAATTTAATGCAGCCATTGCTTTATACATCATGTGGCCTGTATCAGTCCCAGCCATCTCAAGGAGTTCGGATGAAGAGCTTAGAACCAATCCCAAGAACTCTGTTGTGAAAATTTTTTTAATAATTTTAGAATATCAAAATATTAACAATAATTTTCCCTTGAAAATAAACCATACTAAATTTGAAAGTCTAGGTCCAGGATCACAATGTGGGCTACTATGTCTGTGGATGTTTTATTTCTCTGAAAAAGGAGTTATTTCAGATCTCAGAGCTTTATTGTTCTCTCTCCCAAACTTAGAGTGTTCCCAATACAACCAGAGTCTCATTCTGGAGGCTGTGACCACTAAACCTTAAAACCTCCCACCTAAGCAAAGGAAGTTCTAAAGGATGCTAACTTCTCTAGAAATCTCTTCAGGTAAGTTAGTTTTTAGAAACAAAGATCTTTTTCTGTGGTCAGCTGAGCACAAGAAAAAGAATGGTAGGTGGTAGGATAGGGGGAAGCAACCAAAGCTTTCTGACTGAGGGGAGGGGATAAGGGAACTGACTATAAGAATGTGTTGGTATAATCCTTTACTTACATTTGAGCAATTACCGCTTTCGTTTTTCTGATACATTATTAAACATTCTCTGTGTGAAGCTCATATATCTTTTGATACTTGTGACATTCTTTCTATGCACTAGAGCTCTTTGCTAACCTGACTCAATCTATTTACTTATCTATCGAAATTCTCTTTATGTTTTCTTTCTCACCATCAGCCCTTTCTAAACCAATATAAAGGTTGGAGAAATGCCCCTATCCTGAGATTATATTCAACACAGAGGGAGAACTGTAATTGAACTTAACTTAAACTATTCAGAAATGATCCCTCACCAGTTACATCCTAGTAAAACACAACCAAACAATTTGCTGCTGCTGCTAAGTCACTTCAGCCATGTCTGACTCTGTGCGATCCCATAGACGGGTGCCCAGGCTACCCACCAGGCTACCCCGTCCCTGGGATTCTCCAGGCTACCCCGTCCCTGGGATTCTCCAGGCAAGAACACTGGAGTGGGTTGCCATTTCCTTTTCTAATGCATGAAAGTGAAAAGTGAAAGTGAAGACGCTCAGTCATGTCTGACTCTTCGCGACCCCATGGACTGCAGCTCACCAGGCTCCTCCGTCCATGGGATTTTCCAGGCAAGAATACTGGAGTGGGGTGCCATCGCCTTCTCCTAGTTTTCTCCAACTAGAACATAGTCCTAATCATTTCAAATAGGACAATCTCCAAGTATGTAATGCAAATATCTGTGAAAATGTCTAAGTGTAATCAGATGTACTTCATTATAAATATAATGAACTCTATCAAAATATGTATATGCAAATAAACTGTCAGGATTTAAAGTCTGCCCTGATATAAGAATTACCTGACAAGTTGAGATACGCAGAACCAAGTTCACTATAGCTGTTTATTTCTCACATTCTCATCAATAGGTTAATCAGTAACTGTAGCTACTTTTTTGATGAACACATTATGACCCATGTAAACCTTGCAACAACCAGTGATACCAACATTTTAACCTCATTTCATAGGGGAGGAATTTCAGACTAAAAGAAAAGTAATTATTTGACTAAATTCACGTGACAATGAGCAATAGCATTTGGCTTCAATTCCTAATATCTATGTCTAAATATTATGCTGTTTCCCAAACACTAAGCTCTAAGTTAGCTGAACTCAAGTCACAGAAAATAAATTTGATGATAGGATTCTACTTCCTTTCTTTCCCAAATCCCCTCAATTTAAATACCATTCCTTAATACAACATTGTTTATCAGCTATACTCCAATATAAGGTAAAATTTTAAAAAATTCAATAAATAAATAAATATGACTCCTTATAACATCATCCTTCTTGACATTATGTATTTTTCCTACATAGTTCTTATTTCTTTCTCCATATCTCTTTTCTTTTTTTCTCAATTTTATAATTTGCTTGCTTTTGACTAATTATCTTAATTCATAGTTTTATCTCCTTCCTGTATCTGTATCAAAGTCTCCTGTGTAGAATTTCTCATGCAGTGTGTCCAAGGCTCAAGCAGCAATGTGCCCTTTCAACACACACACACACACACACACACACACACTCACACATACACACACACTTTCATGCCTGGAAATATTATTCTAATACAATTTACCTGTCTAATGCAGTGTCTCCCTGTTTTGCATAGGCATATGGCCCTTTTTTATGTATATGTCAATCCATCTCTCTCTATTGAAAGACAGAGTGTGTGAGTGTGAAAGAGAAAGAGACAACTCAATTACAGTGTGCTCAGACTTATTAAGGTGATATATCATGGCGACAACTTTGTATAGTAAAAATAATGGTAGATTTGGTTTCAGAGAGTGATGTGTATAAATTAACTCATTTTACTTGACCATTTTGTGATCTTTTATAAGGCTGAACATTAACATTTGTGAGTATGTATATATATCTGTGTTTCTGTCTTGACAGGAAGACACAAATAGCAGGCTCCATTTGCCTACAGTCAGAAGAGAAGTGAAGAGGGAAATGTACATTCCATACTAAGCAGACCCAGTTTAAGGAGATCATCCAGAGATGAAGTTTCCCATGGCTTCATTGATAAAACTTTATGAAAGGTTATTTTATGATGTTAGAACTAACAAGAAAGGAGAGACCAGAAGATGACTATGATATGAGGAATGGTTTTGGGTGATTTAAATAGTGAAAGGCCAGCACAGATCCAAAACTGTCTTACAAAGTTCTTGTTACAGTTATAGTTTCTTTTAATAGTGTATTGTGTATGTTTAAGTTAGACATGTGGTATATTCAGAATAATAATGGTTGCCATTTTTTAAAAGAGAACTTTTTTTGAGATGTAATTCACATACCATATATTTCTCATTATGTATAAGATGTTTTCTTACTTTGTATATAAAATAAATAGTCACGAATCAACAAGTTTTTCTATAAAATAATAACAAAAAGTTTTCAGGAAATATTTTGTGTACCCAAGTAGCAAGGGAACAACTTATCTTAAAATTATTTTATTAATTTGAATGGCCTATTTGTATGACTCTTTCAACGACTAACATCTTAAGTTCCGCCAGGAAAGATACCTTGTTTAACTCCTCTTTTGCATTCTGTCTTAGCATAGAACTCAGTGCATATATGGTAGACATGTGGTCAATGTTTGTTGAACTAAAATTCAATTGAATGGATTTGAGGAAGTACATTAAAATCTTGTGGCCACGTTTTACCATTAAATTTCATAGACTTTCAGGCCTCTATGATGCAACAAAGTCAGCAGTTATATTAGAAGTTTCACTGATTTCTTCATTTTGTCTGCAGGATGAAACATGTTCTCTGACTGAGAAGATCTTGGTCTCTGAAATATTTCACTACACGAAGATCCCCAAATGATGGCCTCACTCAATGCCACACTGTTTCATCCTTCCTCTTTCCTTCTTCTGGGGATACCTGGACTGGAACATATGCATATATGGATTGGTTTTCCTTTCTTTGTTGTGTATCTGACAGCTGTACTTGGGAATGCTAGCATCCTTTCTGTGATTCTGACTGAACACAGTCTCCATCAGCCCATGTTCTACTTCCTGGCCATTCTGTCATCTGTTGACCTGGGCCTGTCCACATCCACCATCCCCAAGATGCTTGGCATCTTCTGGTTCAAGCTGAGAGAAATCTCTTTTGAGGGCTGCCTCGCCCAGATGTTCTTCATCCACCTGTGCACTGGCATGGAGTCGGCTGTGCTCGTGGCCATGGCCTATGATCGCTATGTGGCCATCTGTAACCCTCTTCACTACACACTGGTGCTGACAAACAAGGCGGTAACCATCATTGCACTGGCAGTCCTCCTGAGACCTCTGACTTTTGTCATCGCCTTTGTTCCGCTCATTCTAAGGTTACCATTTTGTGGGCACCAAATCATACCTCACACTTACTGTGAGCACATGGGCATTGCCCGCCTGTCCTGTGCCAGCATCAGGGTCAACATCGTCTATGGCTTATGTGCTATCTCTATCTTGGTGTTTGACATTGTAGCCATTGTCATCTCCTATGTACAGATCCTCCGGGCTGTATTTCAACTTCCTTCCCATGATGCCCAGCTCAAAGCTCTCAGCACCTGTGGTTCCCATGTGTGTGTCATGTTGGCTTTCTACACCCCTGCGTTTTTTTCATTCATGATCCACAGGTTTGGCCGGAATATACCACGTTACATCCACATCCTTCTGGCCAATTTCTATGTAGTCATTCCACCTGCTCTCAACCCTGTAATCTATGGTGTCAGGACTAAACAGATTAGAGAGCATGTGCTGAAAGTATTTTCCAAGAAAAAAGCATAACTGTGGTAAAGAGTCAAGTCTAAGGAGGGAGTGGCACTCTATGGTCAAAATGAAATATTTGGAAGCAATAGAGCCCTATCTTAGAGAAGGCCTGTCAGCTTCCTGCACAAACCCCAAATTAGAAAGTTAGAATCATGTCAAATGCATTTATAAAGATGTTTTATAATTTCCATTGTTTGAAAGTAATTCAGCCTCTTCACATGGAAGAAAATCAACACTTTGTTTTGTTTCTCTATGACTGAACAAAACACATCACATTCCATAGTCACCATCAGATTGAAACTAAACCATGCTGCCCCACTGCAAAAAAAAAAAAAAAAAAAAAAGGAAACAAAAAAGGTCCTCATATCTTGATTTAAACAAAAATAAATGAGTTACTCTGA
Source organism: Neotragus moschatus (assembly GCA_006410615.1). Classification (NCBI taxonomy): domain Eukaryota; kingdom Metazoa; phylum Chordata; class Mammalia; order Artiodactyla; family Bovidae; genus Neotragus; species Neotragus moschatus. The sequence goes on from SJYA01002060.1 coordinate 152,352, forward strand.
TCATTGGTAGTTCTAAAATAACAGAAGCTGGAGCACTTCCCATATGCTTGGAATCCCTATTAAAAAGAATGCTGCTCTTGACTTTGCCATGTTAATGTTAGAGGATATGAAATTGACATTGTATATATGCTATGTGTGAAGATGAGAATTTTCCATGAACAAAACTGGGGAAAGTTGACAATCTTTGCAAATGTGTAGTTTTGTTTTCTTTTCTTTTTTCAAGCTGTATTGTGTTGCTTGTTTAATGGATGAATTCTTACAGAGTCTTGCTTGCTGATACTTCTTTTCAAAGAAACTTATTTTTCATGCAGTTTGTGTTTTCTGCCATTCTACCACTCCATAGAAAAGTTTTATCCTAATAGAATGTTGGAAGCCTTAGATTTCAAGTCCAGTATTAACCCTGAGTTTGTGTGTGTGTGTGTTTAAGATGAAATTCTAATTCCATGTGTTATCACTCAATATTTCTATTTCTATATGGCTTTACTGACATTCTTTGAAGGAAAGATTCAAAGGAAAATATATTTGTAAATCTTGGCCAACAAAACTAAATTTTTAGCTATATTTTACTGCAGGACTCTCAGAGCTTTTAATTAACAGATTATTCATTTTAAACTTTAAAATTATCCTCCAAGCATACTATGACACTCATTCTATAGAAGGCACTTTAGAAAAAAAGTTCCACTTATTTTTATTGCAATGGAAAATATAATATCATAAATTATTGGAGTTTGCATTAATTAACATCACACACTGAACTTGGATTTATTCAAAAACAACCAGTTATGCTTTGGATTTTCTAGAACCTTACTGTGGTTCTAGAAAATTAATTATCCACTTATTCTACTTATGAAATGGACTCTAGTTGTACAGCCTAATTTGTTACCTTGAGTGATTTGGAAAGTATTCAGTCTGTTTGTATGTTTTGGTTAATTCATGAAGAACTGGTATTTATCCTTTATAAGTTTGGTAGAATTCACCAGTGCAGCTATTTAGGCCTGGAGACTTCTGTGTCAGAAGGTTGCTCACTACAGGTTCAAATCTTTAAGTTGGTAAGGGACTACTAAAGCCATCCGTTTCCTCCTGTGATTTCTTTGAATGTCCTCAGTGAATGAGTCACAGGATTCATATTTCTCTAACTTTACCTTTTACTCAGGCTGCGGGCTGGTGAGAAGGTTATTCTAATGTCTATCCCAGTATCAGCTTTGGATCACCCCTTTATTCCTGTGTCACAGACAAGACCAATCTCCAGGCTCTCCACACTCCCTCAGGAACAGAGCACAGTGCTTTGTTACTTGAACCCAGCGAGTCTACTGGTGGGAGCTGGAGGATGGGGTTATCTTCTGGTTGTTCTGTTTCGTCCTGTCTCAGGCAGGTGCAGTGTTCCTGGATATTGAAAGTACAGATTTTTCTGTGATTCTGCCCCTCCCTCAGTGCTGCAGGAGACTTCTGATGAACCTGCTTCAGCCTGGGATTATAGAATCTATTTCTACTTCTTTACCTCACAGGCAATGGATCTTCACTTGATGCTTAGGGGGCAGGAACTGGGTGACGTATAGTCTCCATCCTACAGCGGATGCCATTCCCATCTATCAAGTCTGTTCCATGATGCAAGCCTTCTCAGGCCTCTAGTCCTACTTTCCAAGAGTAGGCTTTCCAAGAGTACTTGACTGAGCTCTAGGGAGAAAAACTTGAGTGGGTCTAAATTCTCATTTGTGTCATATACAGATAGCCCTCAGCCATTGTGTATTCAGTAGGTCTACACTTAGTTGTAAGGAATTCGCTTGAATTTTAACCAGTTCTTTTTTACAGGCTTGTATGGCATATGGCATCTTAGCTGGTAAGCATGGAACTATGTTTCCTACATCTTGGGCTCTGCCTATCTTCTCTGAGGTTTTGTGTTGGTTAGTTGCTCTCTAATTTCAGTCATCTGACATCTTCAAGAAAAGTATGAATTTTGATTATTTAGCATTTTTTGAAGTTTTTAGAGACACATCTTCTAAGTTTCTAAATTATAATGAAAAGCTATAACTCCTGGTAAGAATTTTAAATCTTGTTATATCCTCTAAGTGGAAGGACCTTTATGTGTTCATTCTGTTTCCTACAACAGTAGTTCTCAAAGCTTGGACCACTGAATCATAAGTACTCAGTATGATCTATTAAAAGAAAATAAGATTTTATTTATGAGACATGCAACGGAAGTTTTGAATCTTAATAGCTTTAGAGTAGGTCTGAGCAATCTATTCTTAAGAGACTTTAAGCTTCCTTAATCTTGAGAACTATTATTCTGGAAAATTGAAATTTGATTATTAATCAAAATGGTTCATTGCCAGAGGGGGGAAAAGTCAGATAATCTTTAGGAAGTGAGATGCTTGAATGTAGAATTGGCTAACTCAAAACTGGACCCTTCCCTTTATCCAACACACAAGTGCATGCATGTGCACACAGATAAACACACACACACACAACTGACTTGACCTAATCCAATCCACACTGACTTTTAATTATCTACCTAATGTTCCTGATGTCCTATCCTTCTGGAACACTTTTATGATTTTCTAAACCCCATAGCCTTGGATAATTACCTATTTTGTATTAATACTTCTATCATAGCACTTGTCACACTTACATATCAGTGTGTAATATAACTAGATATAGTGTAGTGGCTAAGAACATAAATCTATATATGGAATTACTGTGAGATTAGAAGAAAATTATGGTTTTAGAGCTGGAAAAGACTTCCAATTCTAGCTCCTTGACTCATTAACCTGTTGAATATGAGTTTGTTGAGCTATTTAACATATGGATATTTATGATAACTAACCCTAGAAAATATTATAAGAGTTAAGTCATTATATATATAAAATACAAAATGAGCTTGGAATTTAGCAAATGCTTACTAAATGCTGCTTTGCTTCCCATTTTTAGCTTGAATGGTGAAGTACTTGACTAAAATATTTCCCCATTGGTTAACTAATTTCTCTGCACAACTGAAGCTGAATTTTAGTTGCATCTGTGGATCACCTAGGGAACTTGAAAATATGAATGCCTGAACATGATGCCTCATAGTTTTACTTTCTCTAGATTTTCATTTACATAGAACCATACAGCATGTATTCTCTTGTGTCTGACTTAGCAGTTAGCATAATGCCTGTGAGATTTACCCATGTGAACCTGTGTGGTGTGTGCTCAGTTGCATCTGACTCTTTGCAACCTCATGGATGCCACCCATCAGGATCCTCTACCCATGGGATTTCCCAGGCAAGAATACTAGAGTGGGTTGCCATTTCCTTCTCCAGGGGGTCTTCCTGGCTCAGGGACTGAGCATCTCTTGCATCTCCTTCATTGGCAGGCAGACTCTTTACTACTGAGCCACATGGGAAGCCCCATGTGAACCTTTAAGACATCAAGAAAAGTAAAATTATTTAATGACAAAGAGAAAAGATAACAATTAAGGATAATTTGGTCAACAATGAGCCTATTCAACTAATAATAGATTCCAAAAGACTGTAAGAGAATAACTTGAAAAGACTAATAAAATGTAATAACTAGAGGATAGAACTGCATAGTTAGAGAAGTGCCATTCAAGAAGAGGGTGAATTGAAGAAAATTTTGGTGAACAGGTAACAAAGAAGGTAGCACCAAGAGACTCTGACTAAGAAAGTATTAAAGCATATGCTTGAGAATGAAGTATATTTAGTCAAGAAGGAAGAACTGGGGCAAAAAATGGAAACTTCTAAATCTAGTAGAAAATTTTATACTGTAAGCCAAAGATGTGATTATATATCATGCTGATTTTAAATTTCTCTTATTTTTCACCTCATATGATTCTCCATTTTTGAAATAATATTTTATTATTTTGACAAAGAGCCTTGCTTGGTAATATACCTGCCTTAATGGCTATGACAACACAGATGTAATAATGTAATAACTCATCTTTGGATAAGTTACTTCCCATAGAAAAACCTTAGCCCTCAAACAGTTAAAAGAAGTTCTTGATGAAGAAACCACACATTCACAGTTAGCTAATATAATGTTTATTCAGATATTAGTTATGATAAAAAAGATTTAGTTCAGAGACTTTGAAAAATTGAAAAATTTAAAAAACCTGTCTCGTATCTTCTTGGTCCTTACCCCATAGATGATGGGGTTCACCAGGGGAGGGACTAGGAGATAAATGTTGGCCACAAATATGTGGACATGGGGCGCCACATGGTGCCCAAACCTGTGAGTAAGAAAAGAGAAGAAGGCTGGAGTATAGGACACTAAGATTACACAGACATGAGAGCCACAAGTACCCAAAGTCTTGAGTCGGGCATCCTTGGATGGGAGATGGAAGACAGTGTAGAGTATGAGGACATAAGAACAAATGATCAATATGAAGTCCACTCCTCCTGTAAGAAAGGCAACAATGAGGCTATAGGCTCTGCGGATTCTGGTCTCAGCACAGGCAATCTTGATGAGGGCCATGAACTCACAATAAGTATGGGAAATGATATTTCTGCAGTAGGGAAGCCACCGTAGCAAGAAAGGGTGAGGAAAGAGAACTACTGTGCCCCGGAATACGATTGCTAGACCGATGCACCCAATTGTAGAATGTGTCAGAATAGATGCATGTCTTAATGGATTACAAATGGCTATATAACGGTCAAAAGCCATTGCCAGGAAGAAACCAGACTCCATGGTGGAGCAAGAGTGAATCAGGAACACTTGGGTGAGGCAGGCTTCAAAGCGAATCTCTCCATCATGGAACCAGAAGAGGCTGAGAAGTTTGGGCACAGCTGTAGTGCACACAGTAAGGTCAGCCAGAGCGAGCATGCAGAGGAAGAGGTACATTGGCTCGTGGAGGCTAGAATCTGTCTTGATAATAAAGAGAAGAGAGCAGTTTCCCAGTAGGGCCAAAAGATAGATCACACAAAAGGGAATGGAGATCCAGATGTGAGCAGTCTCTAATCCAGGAATGCCGATGAGAATGAAGATTGATGGATAGATATCGGTCTTATTATATGCTGACATAATCATCAGATGATTTAGTTTTCCCTTCATGGATTTTCATCTAATGCAAACAAATCATAACACAAATTTTGAAGCTTCTGAGAAGTTAAGTTAGCCAAAATGCAGAGAATTATAGTCTATGGAGTAAATACAGTGTCTGTAAATATTTTGATAGAAATTATTTCATTATCTGTTTGAATGTCAAATATTATTTCAGAGTTATAAACTTCAATGTGGCTGCTCTGTAGATGATAAATGAGAAAAGATATTTAGGTATCAAAAAACTGGAGTTACATATATGAAAGCAAAATCTTCCATCAAGAAGAAAGGGATATCAGCTGAAAGCTGAAGACTATGTGAGAGCCATGGGTTTGGATGACTTAGTAACAAACATGCAATTGTAAGATACAAAGCAGAGTGAAACATGAGGGGTGAAAGAATATTTTGAATGGAAAATAAACTTTATTTTAGATTTTAATTATAATAGTTTGGACACATGCCAAATTATAGGGGGTGGTAGCTTTGAGATTTAAATATTGAAGTTCTGGGGCATTGTTGTAGAATAAACAGAAGGGGCTTAATTCAGACCAACATGGGATTCATGTAGGATGATAGCAAGAGTGAGCCTAATGACAGTGTGTCAGAAAATGAACAGCTCATTGCATTGCTCATGACCCACATCTGGCCCCAGAATTTGTGTTTGCTCTAGTAGGTAAAAATTGCAATATTATAATAACCTGTATTCTGAACTTCCTTCACTTTTTTGGCATTGTTGTTTAGTCATTAAGTTGTGCTCAACTGTTTTGTGACCCCAAGGACTGTAGCTGTCAGGCTTCTCTCTCCATGGGATTACCCAAGCAAGAAACTAGAGTGGATTGCCATTTCCTTCTCCAGGGGATCTTTCCAACCTAGGGATTGAATTCCATGTCTCCTGCATTGACAAGTGGGTTCTTTATCACTGAGCCACCAGGAAAGCCCTACCCTTGCTTACCTTTAGGTTTATGTCTACATTCATTGAGCTAAAATGAGTTTTTACAAACTTTCCCTTTTTGATCCTCAAATGGAATTTTATATCCTTTTATCTATAGTTGTGTTTCCATCAACATTCTCCTATTATTACCTCTTTAAACAAGTTAAATATATTTCCCAGTAGAAAATAAGTGGATAAATTATGCAGTGAAAAATTCATACAGAAGTGAATGCAATTTTCTAATTATTTAAAACAGATTTTATCTTTACTTGCAATTGTGAAATTAAAAATGAAAATGAATTTGATAGAAATCACAGTTTATATTTTTATCCAACAGAATATCATGATTATTGATATCAAGCCTTAGAGAGGTCTGAGCTAACAAGCAACTAGTATGCATAATTGGTAGAAGACAATTGACCTGTTAGAGAAAAAATTGTATAGTAACTATTCTTATAAAACAAAAGATTTGGCAGATCAATTTAACTATTTGCCATCCAAGGAATAATGCTCATATATACATGTGGAGGGAAGATCCCCTGGAGGAGGGCATAGCAACCCACTCCAGTATTCTTTCCTGGAGAATCCCAGGGACAGAAAAGCTTGGTGGGCTACAGTCCATAGGGTCACCGAAAGTTGGACGTGAGTGAGTGACTAAGAACATAGACACAGAAGTATATACAGCAATTCTCATTTTAAAAATGCCTATAATAGAAGAAAAAAATCAAGCATCCAAAATGTCCATCAAAGTAATATCAAGGTAAAAAATCTGTAGCATATTATAGAGTACTCAGAAGCAATTAGAATGAGGTCATTTATATATATTTACATATAAAATATCCAAATGAAAAATGAAACAGAAATTTGATATTTCCATTAACACAAAAGCACAAGCAAAAATGAAATGTGTGTGTGTGTGTGTGTGTGTGTGTATACACACACAAAACACATTTATGCTAAAGCTTTTATAAACACAGAAAACAATCAAAAAGGTATACTTAGGAAATATAGATTTAGAAAGAGCCTAAATTTGGGACTGTGGTAAGAATATAATTTAGCTGTATCACTGTGGTTACCTTTTTTTAATAGTACCAGTATAGATGATAAATTCACGTGCTATATATACTTTAAGGTAAGTAAATAAATAATGCAGAGTTGGAATGGTATTCATTATAAAATATAAACCATGAAATTACAGAGGAGATGAGGCTTTCCTTCTCTTGTAAAATATTGAAACATTTTTCTATCCTTTTTAAATATCTTTCCCACATCTCTCATGGAGAACTCATCACTTAGTTTGTGAAAGTGGTGACTCAGTGTCTTTGTTCTTCATGGTGGTATTTTTTCCATATAAAATCCTTCAATAACTCAAGAATTTACTCACATATCACTCCTTTGAGATTACTTTTCTAGTTATTTTCAACCATCATTTTATATCCCTCCTCAGTGTCCCTATGATGTGTAGACTTACATGTCTCTATTTCACCATACTGTATTTTTATTTCTGTACATCTTCTTACTTGTACAAATTCTTACTTGACACAGTTCATCTCTTTTCATATATTTCTTTGATGTTCCAATGAATGGATGAATGAAGAAAAAGAGAAAAGGAAGAACGTAAGGGAGTGTTATTTTTTTCTGGTAAATAATTTTATTTAAACTTAAGACAAACAACAGCATCACTATAAACTGACTCTGGTTCACACTAATCCCCAAACACTATAGTACTTTAACAGTTTATACTATTTTCATATAATTTATACTATTCATACTATTAAAATTTTTAATACTACTTTAATACTGTTTGTACTATTTATTTTATCATATTAAATATTTAAGACATATCCAAGAAATTAAATGGAGATGGCAACTCACTCCAGCACTCTTGCCTGGAAAATCCCATGGACAGAGGAGCCTGGTGGGCTGCAGTCCATGGGGTTGCTAAGAGTTGGACATGACTGAGTGACTTCACTTTCACTTTTCACTTTCACGCATTGGAGAAGGAAATGGCAACCCACTCCAGTGTTCTTGTCTGGAGAATTCCAGGGACAGGGGGAGTGGGCTGCTGTCTATGGGTTGCACAGAGTTGGACATGACTGAAGCGACTTAGCAGCAGCAACAGCAGCAATAAATTAAAAATAAAACAAAAATAAATTATAAAAAAGAAATACAACAAAATTAAATTATATCAATATTTTTTTATTTGTCTGATTATAGGGGAGTGGGAAGAGCGAATGGAGAAGAAATATCTGATTTTGAGGAGGAATAAAATAAATGAGCTATAACATCTTCTGGCAAAATTCTGCATCTCAGACTTTCTCCATGCTGTTAAATATTCTATATAATTTTTTATTTTTGTTTTTTTTTAACTTTTTATTTTGTATTGGAATACAGCCAATTAACAATGCTGTGATAGTTTCAAGTGTGATGCATTAATACATGAAAAATTGTTGTTACAAAATAAGAGAATAGTAGATCCTGATATTATAAATCAAAACCCCAAAGACCTTGTATTAGACACTTAGAAGAGTCAAGAACATGGATGTACATATGAGTGAAAGATAGTGTATAAAATAATCACACCAAAAAGTAAAAAAGAAAAAAAAAGTTCTACACCTCTATCAAGCTTATGAAAAAAAAACAAAATAAATCAACATGAACCGAGCTTCTATTAGATATTATATTTCTTTATACTGAAGGCATTGTCGTACTGAATCCTTAAAAGGACTTTCTAGACAGGTACTCAAACATATAACACAGATATGAATACAAGTAAACGATGTTTACTTTAGGTTCCCAAATCTCTTCTACAATGAATTCAAGGAGCTAGAATTGGAATACAAATGTAATTACAAGGTTTGCAATTTTGTAAAATGTTATAAAGTTTACATTAACTATTAAAAGGCAAGTGCTACACAGGATTCTGTAAAGGTAAAGTGACATAAGGCATGTTAGACAGTTTGGGGCAGCATGGAGAGTTATTCAAATACCAGAGATCTCTAAGAGTTGTTCAGAAAGTAGGGCTGATACATCTGCACTCCCATCCTTTCTTCATTGCCTCTTTCTGAAGGCCTGATCTAAGTAGAGAAGCCCACGCACAAATTTATTCTCAAGGAAAGCTGCACCCTGAATCAACTCACATCAGAGTAAAACAGAGGCCGCCTATTCAGGGGTTATAAAACCGAAGGGGCTCAGCTGCTCCAAGAAATCTTACGCAAGTCTGTTTTCCACAGCCTGTTTACCCTGATGAGAGTCCTGAAAGCTTCTATCTGACTATTGTCAACCTAGCCTGTGAGACAAAGGAGAGCAAACTGCATTGCCTTACCTCAGCAGGGGTGCTTCTGGGATGAGGCTGAGCACCCACCTCAATTGAAGAAAACTTCATAACTTACAGCTTTTCATAATGAGCTCAGTTATAGACATGCTTCCCATTTTCTGAGGGTCCCATGGGCATTGAGTGGGAATGGTCTCCCTATAGAGTCAGGGAAAGATAACACTGGGAGTTAAAGACTTGAGTTCAGAAATCAGGTTGTAAATCTTTAGAGCTGACATCTTCATAACAGGAAAATCCAAGAAAGGGGAGAGAGAAAGATGAGTCTTCCTCAGTTTCCTGGAGTCTGCCTTTCAGCAGGATTGCTTGCATCTCAGAATTGCTAGTTTTTAAAAATAAATGCACAAATCTAAAAAATAAAGATAATGTCTAGTCCCTTTGTTTTAAATAATGCCTTTTTAATTTTTAATATAAGAAAAGATAAACTAATATCAATCCTAAAGTCACCTTGATATTTAAGTTATATGTCATAATTTTCATATTTACTTGATTTAAAATATTTAAATCATATTAAACTAAATTTTATAGCATAACCTATCTCAAGACATGATATATACTTTATTACTCTCATATTAATCAGAATAAATTCCATTGATTTTTTTAAAATGCACATCATGGTGATTTGATATATAAATATATTGTGGAAGGATTTCTCCTCCTCCCACATCTAGTTAATTAACGTATCTGTAACTTTACATATTTATTTGTATGTGAGTACATTTGTGTATGTGTGTGTGTATGTATAAGAGAGAGAGAATTTAAGTTCTACTCCCCAGCAAATTTTGATTATATAATATAGTAATATCAACTATAGTCTTTAAGTTAGGTGCTAAATCCTCAGACCTTATACATCTTACAGCTGAAAGTTTGTACCCATTTACCAATCTCTTCCCATTTTTTCCCCTAACATAGCCCTTGGCAACTACTTTGTATTATATGTCTGTTTCTATCACAGAAAACTTATTACATGAAACAAATGAAAGTGTGACTTTGTTGAAAACTGAATAGTATTTAAACATTATTGTAGAACCTTTGACATCTTTAAACAATCAAGTCACTGAGATTTATTGCTTGATTTTACATGTATGTATTCCAGGCTAGCTTTTGCCCTTTAACTAATTTTTGAATCTTTATTGTGTGTGACAATCTCACTAACTTCATTCATTATACAACTTGGAATTTTGTCATTTAACTTTAAATTTAGTTATATTCTTTATGTTATTGTTAGTGTGTCTTATATACACTACATATACACAGTGAGAGGGGAACAGGCGGGAAGGCCAGGGGTCTCCAAACGGAGGAAATAGGCTGCAAGTGTCATATTTTTATCCCTCTCTTATGCACCAGGAGGAAACTAACTAGTGTCATATTTTTTCCCCTTCTCTATACAAATTTAAGACACTCCCCTGGTGGCAAGATGGTAAAGCATCTGCCTTCAATGTGGGAGACCTGGATTCTATCCCTGGGTTGGGAAGATCCTCTGGAGAAGGAAATGGCCACCCACTCCAGTACACTTGCCTGGAAAATCCCATGGTCAGAGAAGTGTGGTAGGCTACAGTCCATGGGGCTGCAAAGAGTTGGACATGACTGAGCAAATTCACTTTCACTTTCTACAAATTTAAAAAGAGGTTTCTCTTAAAAGTCTGTGTTGCTATAATGACACTCAATATGNTGCTAAGCCCTCTCCTGCCTGAGGGCTTCTGTGCCTTCCGCACCCAGACTGTGCCCTCTGCCTGGAGGATTAACCTCTCGGATGCACTGGCGGAGCTCCCTCCTTTACCTCCTTCAAAGCTATTCTCAAACAGTTTCTGAGGGAAGCTCACTCTGATCATCCTGTAAAATATATATTACACCTCCTCAAAGTAACACTCAAAATTCTCCAAGCCAGGCTTAATGAATACATGAACTAGAAAATTCCAGATGTTCAAGGTGGATTTAGAAAAGCCAGAGGAATCAGAGATCAAATTGCCAACATTTGTCGGATCATAGAAAAAGCAAGAGAGTTCCAGAAAATACATCTACTTCTGGTTATTGATGAGCCAAAGCCTCTGACTGTGTGGATGACAAAAAGCTGTGAAAAATTCTTCAAGAGATGGGAATACCAGACCTCCTGACCTGTCTCTTGAGAAATCTGTATGCAGGTCAGGNTTCTGCTTTATTGACTATGCCAAAGCCTTTGACTGTGTGGATCACAATAAACTGTGGAAAATTCTGAAAGAGATGGGAATACCAGACCACCTGACCTGCCTCTTGAGAAATCTGTATGCAGGTCAGGAAGCAATAGTTAGAACTGGACATGGAACAACAGACTGGTTCCAAATAGGAAAAGGAATACATCAAGGCTCCCCGGCAAGGCTGTATATTGTCACCCCACTTATTTGACTTATATGCAGAGTACATCATGCAAAACTTCGTGTTGAATGAAGCACAAGCTGGAATCAAGATTGCCAGGAGAAATATCAATAAACTCAGATATGCAGATGACACCACCCTTATGGCAGAAAGCAAAGAGCTAAAGAGCCTCTTGATGAAAGTGAAAGAGGAGAGTGAAAAGTTGATGTAAAACTCAACATTCAGAAAACGAAGATCATGGCATCTGGTCCCATCACTTCATGGCAAAGAGATGGAGAAACAATGGAAACAAACAGTGAGAGGCTTTATTTTTTGGGCTCCAAAATCACTGCAGATGGTGACTGCAGCGATGAAATTAAAAGATGCTTGCTCCTTAAAAGAAAAGCTGTGACCAAGTTAGACAGCATATTAAAAAGCAGAGACATTGCTTTGCCAATGAAGATCTGTCTAGTCAAACCTATTGCTTTTCCAATAGTCATATATGGATGTGAGAGTTAGACTATAAAGAAAGCTGAACACTAAAGAATTGATGCTGTTGAACTGTGGTGTTGGAGAAGACTCTTGAGAGTCCCTTGGACTGCAAGGAGATCCAACAAGTCCATCCTAAAGGAGTTCAGTCCTGAGTGTTCATTGGAAGGACTGATGTTGAAGCTGAAACTCCAATACTTTGGCCACCTAATGCAAAAATATGACTCATTTGAAAAGGCCCTGATGCTGGGAAAGNTGGAGAAGACTCTTGAGAGTCCCTTGGACTGCAAGGAGATCCAACCAGTCCATCCTAAAGGAGTTCAGTACTGAATATTCATTGGAAGGACTGATGCTGAAGCTGAAACTCCAATACTTTGGCCACTGATGCAAAGAGCTGACTCTTTGGAAAAGACACTGATGCTGGGAAAGACTGAAGGCAGGAGGAGAAAGGGGCAAGAGAGGATGAGGTGGTTGAATAGCATCATCGAATCAATGGACATGAGTTTGAGCAAGCTCTTGGAGATAGTGAAAGACAGGAAGCCTGGTGTTCTGCAGTCCATGGGGTTGCAAAGAGTAGGACATGACTGAGCGACTGAACAACAATAAATATGAATTATGGACACTTGCAGAGAAACAGTCTCCAAAAGACTCAACAATATCTTTGGCCTTTGAGGGAGATGAGAAAAGATAATTAGCAAGTAAGTCAACTCTGATCATCTTAAATTTATTGAACCTCAAGTTCTGGGTACCTACGTATAAGCTGGCTAGTGGAAATTCCCATCTTAAGACCTATTTCACATGTCCAAATACCATGCATTTGTGCCTTTCCACTTAATATCACTCTATAAAATGTGCAGCTGTTTTCCACATCTAGTGGAAAAATATGTTCTAGTATGGGAAAATTCAGATTATTTTTGAAAGAAAGCCTCAGGAACTAGGAGCAGTCTAAAATATTCCCATTTCCTTCCATACTTTCATGTTCATTCATTATCATCAAATAGATTGCAATTTCAAAGTGNTGCATTTGTGCCTTTCCACTTAATATCACTCTATAAAATGTGCAGCTGTTTTCCACATCTAGTGGAAAAATATGTTCTAGTATGGGAAAATTCAGATTATTTTTGAAAGAAAGCCTCAGGAACTAGGAGCAGTCTAAAATATTCCCATTTCCTTCCATACTTTCATGTTCATTCATTATCATCAAATAGATTGCAATTTCAAAGTGGTTGATATTTACATTAAATTCAGTGAGTATCCTAATGCATGCAGTTAACAGAGACAAGGTTAGGCACACAGAACATATACGTGATATACACTCACACATATATATAATATATATACATATACAACACATTACAGTTTTAAATCTTCTAGAAACTGATATAATAGTAAATTCATGAAATTATGTACTGTGTATGTCTCATATTTTTTATGTTGAGAAATTTTTCTAAAGAATATCATCTAAAGTACTTTTAAGTGAAAAGAAAGTTNTACACTCACACATATATATAATATACATACATATACAACACATTACAGTTTTAAATCTTCTAGAAACTGATATAATAGTAAATTCATGAAATTATGTACTGTGTATGTCTCATATTTTTTATGTTGAGAAATTTTTCTAAAGAATATCATCTAAAGTACTTTTAAGTGAAAAGAAAGTTGTATGCCTGACAGGGATGTATTTTTAAAAAGCTAGTGTCTATATATATAGTTCCTAACCACATTTGCTGATGGATTCAATAAATTAGTCATTACATGTCACCTCTGGTAGGTTATACAGATTAAATGATAATTAAGGACCAATCCCTTTTAAAAAATAATTGCATGTTGCAGCTTATCTTTATGATTGCTTTGTTGCATCATATTATGCTACAACTTATATTAGAGATTGGTTGCGTATTTATTTCATATTCATTTTATATATGATTCTGGTTGTACACTTATTTCATATTTATTTTAGATATGAAAGAAATATGCAGATGACACCACCTTTATGGCAGAAAGTGAAGAGAAACTAAAAAGCCTCTTGATGAAAGTGAAAGTAGAGAATGAAAAAGTTGACTTAAACCTCAGCATTCAGAAAACGAAGATCATGGCATCCAGTNAAAAAAAAAAAATTAAGACTCTGTCAACTTATGTTAATGAATCACAGAAAATTTTGCTTCCATAACTGAATTCTACTTTCGGTTATCTATATAACACATTTTTAGATTATTCACTATTGCATTTCAAGGCCACAATATTATGGAAGAAAGAGTTTATTCTTAAAGACATTTCACAGAGTGCCTCCTACAAATAACATCTATTGCTTTCAGCTTCTCTTGTTTTCGTGTTTGCCATTTCCTCCTAGGAGTTCCCTGCTTTCTCACACATATCATCAGGTCTAGATGATACCTGATTGTCTTAGTAAAACTGTGATCATAATTTCCATTACCCTTCTGGCATTTTCCAATAACACAAAATGATAAAAAGACACGTCTTACTACAAAACTACTAACAGTAATGAATGATCAATTTTTTTTTTTAAATACTCATCTAACAATTGCCATAAGTAAAGTATGTCAAAATCTGTAAGAGCAGTTTTGGTAATTTTGAAAAATGGTAGACCCAGTTTGCTCAGAATAGGCATCTATTTAATTTTTTCTTCAACATATTTGCCATGAATCTTAAACTGTTACAACTATGACCTCCTTAGATTATAATGAAGATATGACATCTTGTATTCAGATGGATGTGGGTTTAAAAGAGATGATGTGTCTGTCTGAATGTGTGTGGAGGAGAGGGAACTATGTACATATGATACAAGTTAGGCATGTATTAGCTTTTCCTTATTTCCATTCTCTTTTCATTTCAATCTACTGCTTTCTCTGCTATTTTCTTTCTATAGCTCTGTAACTATAAGCATTACAAGTTTTGACAATTCTTTTAAATTATATGAGGTTTAGATCCATACATAAAGATGAGATTAATGTTCTCCTATTTGTATTTATAAAGATTAGAGATAATATTTGCACATTTTCTGCAGCATTGGAATTAGTAGGCAAGTACCTTAATGAATGATAGTTGATGCTGCCATTTTAACTGAATTTTAATTGCACATTTTAATATTAATGAATAAATATTAACAAATGGCTTACCTGAATCCTTTATAATTACTTTCAATCTTTTAGATTGCATCTTAATGAATATGTGTTCATTAGCAATTATTAGAAAAAATGTTTAATACTTGTGTGTTACCATCTAATCAAATGAAACTACAGACCATTTTAGAGGCTGGCAAAGCCCAGTGTAGGTCAATATTGAAAACAATTTATGTTGATTATGATGAGAGAAAGTAATTAATGAATTCTTAATATTAAGGCAAAATTTTAGCATAATACCAGTGATAGAACCATTGCAAATTAGCAGAGAAGAAAAGGGCTAACAAAGATGAATACATTATGTGGATTTTTTTATGACAATCCACTGCAAAATTTCTAAAACCTTCTCAAGAATTTGCTTTTTCACACTGATGTTTATGTATTGATACTACATTTCTTTTTGTGTGAATTAACTGAGAAAGAGAGAATACTCAATTGTATGATATTATTTTCTGTAGGTTTAAAACACTGCAGAGCTTTGCTCAGTACTCTGAAGACTGGTAAACACACATTTGTAAGGAACATGGACTTATGCATTACCAAGCAGGATGTCCCTTCCCAATGATACCCAGTTTCATCCCTCCTTCTTCTTGTTGCTGGGAATCCCAGGACTGGAAACACTCCATATCTGGATTGGCTTCCCCTTTTGTGCTGTGTACCTGACTGCACTGATAGGGAACTTCACTATCCTATTTGTGATCCAGGCTGAGAGCAGTCTACACCAGCCTATGTTCTACTTCTTGGCCATGTTGGCTACCATTGACTTGGGTCTCTCCACAGCTACCATCCCTAAGATGCTTGGAATCTTCTGGTTTAGTCTCAAAGAGATCCTCTTTGAAGCCTGCCTCACTCAGATGTTTTTCATCCACAACTTCACTGGTATGGAATCAGCAGTCCTCTTGGCAATGGCTTATGACCGCTAAGTGGCCATCTGCAACCCCCTCCGATACAGCACTATCCTCACCAACAGGGTTGTTTCTATGATTGGTGTTGGTGTGTTAGTGAGATCGTTTATTTCTGTTATTCCATTTGTATTTCTCATTTTACGGCTGCCCTTCTGTGAGAATCAAGTCATAGCTCATACCTACTGTGAACACATGGGTCTTGCTCGCCTATCTTGTGCCAGCATCAAGGTCAATATCATCTATGGCTTAGGTGCTATTTCAATCCTAGTGTTTGACATCATAGCCATCGCCCTTTCTTATGTTCAGATACTCCGTGCTGTTTTTCGTCTTCCTTCTCGTGAAGCACGACTCAAGTCTCTCAGCACGTGTGGTTCCCATGTTTGTGTAATTCTTGCCTTCTATACACCAGCTCTATTTTCCTTTATGACACATCGCTTTGGCCGAAATGTCCCCCGTTATATTCACATACTTTTGGCCAATCTCTATGTTACAGTGCCACCAGTGCTCAACCCTGTCATATACGGAGTCAGAACCAAGCAGATCTATGACCGTGTGAAAAAATTGTTATTACAAAAATAAACAATTAAAATGGAATAGCACCTGGTATGTATCAGATGGAAATTTTGAGCAGGGAAAAATCTTATTATATTAAATTATGTACATTTAAGTGTGATTGACAAAATATGTATTTTGTCTCCTTTCTGTAACTATTTTAATGAGTTCATAGATGAAATAATCTAAGCTTTGTTATCCAATTCAAATGATAAGTGAAAGTCTGTGACAGTCTTTATATATGATATTTGATCACTGGTATCAGTAGATTCAAAGTAGAAATATAGAATGTACCTTTTTTTTGTATTATATCATCCATGTGGATTTTTTTGATGATTCTCACTCCCTCTTTATCTCCAAGTTGCTCTGTAAACTATTCCTTCTTACTTTGCAATCCTCTCTTGTTTCTCCTTTTTCTCATTTTCTCTACCTTTAGAACTCATTTTTATTTTAAGGACTGAAATATGGTAGTCTTTGATTTCATCATAAATATTACAGACATCCAAAATTGTGTCATAGATTAGGTACTTATTTTGCACATAAAATTGAACTAGGGAAATGAATGTCTATAAAAGCTTCATTATAAATGTTTGTGTAGAGTTTGTCACAGATATATTTAAGTTTCATAAACCAAACTATGACATAAACATAAGTAAAGAAACCATCTACAACTAGAGTGGTTGTCTACATTCACATTCTTAGTTCTATATGTTCTGTAATTTATTTTTAGACTAATTTTATGGTTGCTGTTTCCTTTTTTCATTAACAGACAGAACTTGTTTGGTCCTAGTTCTGTCTTTAATATACATATTTCAATGATCCTCAATTTCCTTATTTTATAAGCATTGCCATAGTTTTATTTCAAAGGTTAAGTACGAAGACTTAATTACATTGCATAATGTTTATACAATAATCAATATAGTATCTGCATGTTTTTTATAGTAGATAAAAATAATTATTAGACATTAATGTTATCATCAGACTTCCTTGGTGGCTCAGTGGTGAAGAATCCACCTGCCAGTGCAGGAGATGTGAGTTTGATCCCTGAATCGGGAAGATCTCTGAGAAGAATAAAATGGCAACCCACTCCAGTATTCTTGCCTGGAAATCCCATGGACAGTGGGACCTAACTGGCTACAGTCCATGAGGTTGCAAAAGAGTTGGACATGATTGGGTGGTTAAGTCACTACAACAGGCATTATCATCATTATCATTTATGTTATCATATTTTGTTATTGATGCTCACCCTTGACAACAATGTTTCTATTAGAGATGTTTATGGGTTTTTATTTTAATATTAGCCTTATATAAAATACCCTGAAGCTGTAGTGACACAACAAAAATTAGTGTCAAATTTAATATATATTACCCCAAAATTTAATTTATATTTTTATATTTATGTTTAGCATTACTTCTTAGTCTTTAAAATAGAAATTTGTAATTTGGAAATGATTACATACTTTATTTTTCTCTTTATCCATATATAATGTGAGGAAAGTTATCTCCACAATCTTCTATCATTTCATTTATATCTGTCACTTTTAATCATATGTTCCTCTTTCTAATTTCTTGTATCCTAATTTCTTAGGTCATCAATCTGATGACTCTATCACTGAAGTACCTTTATCACCGGGCACTTTCAGTCTTCCAGATCAGCTGATTTTATTTCATTTGTTGTTGTTGCTGTTGTTTAATCACTAAGTTGTGTCTGCCTTTTTATAACCCCATGGACAGTAGCCTGCCTCTATCCATGGGATTTCCCAGACAAGAATACTGAATTGGTTTGCCATTTCTTCTCCAGCTAATCTTCCTAACCCAGGGATTGAACCTGCCTCTCCTGCATTGGTAGGCAGATTCTATACCACTGAGTCACCAGAGAAGCTCTTTTATTTCAGAATTATCTGAAACATTTTCATTTTTGCCTCTGATTCTACCATCTTACTGTTTCTAGCAATCAGCATATGACATTTGTACTTTTGCTACATTCTCTATGCCAAAAATCTCTCCCAGTTTCAGTTTTGCTGTTACACTTAACACTCCTCTTGGTCATCATTTTGCAGCGGTATGCCTGCTGCTGCTGCTAAGTCACTTCAGTCGTGTCCGACACTATGCGACCCCATAGACGACAGCCCACCAGGCTCTCCCGTCCCTGGGATTCTCCAGGCAAGAACACTGGAGTGGGTTGCCATTTCCTTCTCCAATGTATGAAAGTGAAAAGTCAAAGTGAAGTCACTCAGCCGTCTCCGACTCTTAGCGACCCCATAGACGACAGCCTACCAGGCTTCTCTGCCCATGGGATTTTCCAGGCAAGAGTACTGGAGTGGATTGCCTAGTCCTTAATAAACTCCTCCGCAACCCAAATATACCTACTTTATAAGACTTACTGGGATGACCCAGAGGGATGGTATGGGGGGGGGGGAGTTCAGGATGGGGAACACACGTATACTTGTGGCAGATTCATGTTGATGTATGGCAAAATCAATACAATATTGTAAAGTAATTAACCTCCAAGTTACATAAATAAATTTATATAAAAAAGACTAACTGACTTGCCCTCCCTTCCCCAACAACTAAATATTAATATTACACCAATATTGTGACATTTACATTTTAAAATCTACTACTCAAATGAAATCTTATTTCAGAAAAAGAAAAACACTGGTTTACATGGGAATGAATTTCTATATATTATCAAACTCTAGGGAACTTTTTTTTATGCTATTTAAAGTAGAATAATGCTTACTTTTTTCTTTTATTGTTCATTTATTCAGGGTTCTTTTACAACTTAATATAATATCTTGCAATGACTGCCTATCATCCCCCCTCCTCCCAGATCATATGAAATTTAATGCTACTTACCTGTCTATTAAGTGACTCACAAGCTACTCAATAAATGTCTGCTGAATGAATTAAAGAAAGAATGAAAGAACTTATGTGCTTATTTATCAGTCATAGCATAATACAAGAAAGTTGATATCAAATATATGTACTGGTATAAGTTATTATGCCAGAAACTACTGAAACAGGCTAGGTAAAGGATACATTGCATTGAGAAGCAAAGAGTAACTGATTTAATTATGAAAGTAGGGAGCAAGTAAGTTAGCAAAGCTTTCCAATCCAATGAATTTATTCATGCAAAATAGAATATAAATTGGCAAATTATTTGTGACAAGTAATAGCAACATTAGGTAATAATTGTCTTAAACATGTTTACAATTATCATCCTGGTTAGGATGTCTCATCATTACAAATAAAAAAATATAGTATAAATTTTCTTCAGTGTAATGAAATGTACTATTTTGTATAAAAATAAGCTCAGTGAAGAACAGGATCAGCTGTGCAAAATGTAATCAAGGTTTCAGTTTCTATGTAGCTTTTTAGGAACTAAAAAAATTCTCTCCATAGGGATATTGGTCTTCCTTTCATGATTGAATGTCCAGTTTTAATTTTTCTATGATTAAATATTACACTTTTATCTTTATGCTCTCATGTTAAAAATACATTTTGATTTATGACTTTAAAATGTTAGAATAACATTTTCTTTCTCTGGTTCCCATTCATTTCACTTATCTAAATGCATTCCTTTTACAATTTTTATGTTATTTATTTTTTATTATCTTATACCCAGTAAGACTAGCACTGCAAGGGAAAAAAAATCAAAGACTTTGTCTTATAGAAAAATCATGATATGTCAATAAATTATTGATGAGTGTTAAGACATGGGTGTGGGAAGGGAAGATACATGTGTCAGTGATTGATGCTCTAAACTGC